>JAPDSC010132411.1:0-24267 GCA_026290005.1 Latrodectus geometricus | reverse complement strand
GTGTGTATATATATATATATATATATATATATATATATATATATATATATATATATATCGAAAATAACAATATTATGCAGAAAGATTTAAAAGTAAAGAAAATAATTCTTTAGTTTTTTAGTAATGCAAAATATATAATTTTATTATATTTTCGATAAATAATGTAAAAAAAGGAAATACATGTAGCTACCAAAAGTATGAATACGTACTAAAGTAAAATGTCTATGAAAAAAAATTATTTTTAGTAAGTTTTATTCTTTCTTAGCAAGCATTCCATAAAATTCTCTAATGAGATTTTATGAATTTTAGTGATGCTATAAATGTATATGGCCATAAAATATAAATTTCGCAGTTTTCATTTTTAGTGACAAGTGATATAGTAAATAATCTTTTAAACTTAAAACACACAACTACAAATTTAATAACAAGAAACTAATTTAAAAAATAATATTTTATAAAATATGTTGCTTTATAAATATTAATAACTCAAATATTTTTAACATAGATTTCTGTACTAGCAAATTTCATAATTCGTAAATTTATATTTAATTATATTATTTTAAAAAATGAAGATAAACAATAAATACGAACATAGAACAGAGAAAATTACCCTTTTAAAATTATTATTATAAGAAAAAATATTGTAAAAAAGAAGTGTTCCTATTAAAAAATAATAGATTTCGAATAAACTCAAGTGCCGTATGGGAAAATAAAAATAATAAAAAGACAAGAATCTCATTAAAAACAAAGCCTTATGAACACAAGAAACAAACAATTTCTTACTTAACAAGAGATTAGATGGCAACCGAAGTAATAAGCACAAAATATTAATGCCATAATCGAATAAAAATCACAATTTAAAGGCATTACACCACCCTTTAAGCTTCGGTTTCAATAATCCATTTATTGGTAGCGCCAAAGCAAACGATTTTTATTTATTCGCAATTTTTTTTTCTTCTTTCTTTTGGCATAATGACTAGGTACGATGCGATTATTACGTTGCACTAATGGCTCAAAACTAAAAATATCTTCGATATTATTACCTTGAATAAAACATAATCTACGGGTGGGGAAGGGGTGTTTGGGAAAGAAAAGCGGTAATCTCCTTTCTATAAGACGTTAATAAATAACAAATTGGGGGAGAGGTAGTCTTACGGACCGTTATGAGGTACTATTTGTTTGCGCCTGATGGCAACATGATTGCTTTCCATTCCATTCGGGATTCGATTAATAAAAATGGCTGCCGTTGGTACACATGCAGATGCAAAGCGCCATTTTGAGGTTAGAGGCGAAAAAAGAATTAATGAGGGATCTAAACACTAACAAGACCTTCCATTAATATATTTCGGATGGCTTTTTCATTAAATATTTGATTAAGCCTAGGAAGAAATTGAATTAATAACACTTTTTTTATCCGCATTTACAAAGCAAATATAAGATAATTTAAGATATTATTAAGATATCTTATAATATCTAAGATATCTTTTTTTCGGAAATGATCAATTTAGATAGATAATTCCTCTAAAAATAATTATAAAATGTATAAATTTTTTTCAGGATTAATAAAAATAGCAATTTTATTTTTGCAAATTCGAAATTAAACATTTTATTCCATATTTGTTATCTAATGAGATATCTATCACCATTTAATAAGTGTTAATTTGTAAACTAATAAAAATATTATTAATATTTTAAATTTTAAATTATAAGTAATGTAATAAATTCGTTAACAATTTAACTAATAGAATATTTTGATAATTACTTTGACTAATTAATTTGTGACTAATATAAACATTAATAAAACAGAATCAATTACAAAAAACAATAATTAACATGTTAAAAAATTGAAATCTTGTTTTTTTGTTATTGATTCATTAGTATTTCAGTTTCTCAAAATGCAGTTAACGATTTTGATAAATTAAAGTCATAAGAATTATACAATTATCAGAAATTGTATAAAATTTTATAAACTCAATATATCTTTACAATAAGGACTTAATGATACTTAGTCGCTAATAAATAAGATATAATTAATAGTTCAAACAGTAAATGATTTCATAAATTCCTATTAAAAAGTGTTTTAGTATTATTACATTAATTTTTGTATTCTGAATAGTTAACTTTGTTATCAAAGAAACCACATAAATATTTACTCTAGTGGCCTCAACCAAGGTAGTTTAAGTTTGATTTTCCATACTCTCTTATATATATAAATGATATTTTCGTTTTCTTTTGATTAATTTGATTTCTTTTGATTATTTATCATTAAATTAGCTCCCTTGACCCATTTAAAATCAATACTTGCATTTTTATTACGATTTCTTAGTACCTTTATTTCAATTTTATCCCGTTACAAAATTAAATTTTGTAATTAATTAATTTATTAGTAATTTAATTTCATATTTTTAATTATAATTAATTTATTTCTAATATTGTTATAATTTTATTTCACCATTTCTTTCAATATTTTTCCTCAATCTCACAATATTTTTATTATTAGTCAATATATTTTCTAATTTAGAGCTTATTAAACCAGTCAATAAAAGTCAATTTTATGATGTTTTTAATTTATTTTTCCATAATAATTTTAGGTGATTTCGGATATTTAATAATTTTAGGTATTAAAATATCATTTTTCGTCTGTTTTTTTTTTTAAACTTAATATTATTTAAGTACTTTCATAGATTAAATTAGTTAAATTATAATCCAACTATTACATTACATATAATTTACAAGTTTTTTCTTTTTGATATTTAATATTCTTATGCTTTTTCAAATGATACGTACTCTTAGCATTCATATTTATTAACCTGGTTGGATTCTACCAGAGCTCACACCCTTGGCGCTAATAATTTTGGTTGGCGATAAATTTTGCCAGTCCTCATAATCTTACTTTGATACACTAGATATGATAAACCTAACTATTTCTGGAATTCTTAATTCACTATTTTGTTCTTCCTTGGAGATTTTTTTCACGTTGACACCAAGGGCGTGAGCTCTTCTAGGATTTTACCAACATTTTTTCCAAGAAATTGAGAATAGTTTTTTATAAAATATTTCATCCACACAGAGTGAGTGAATATTCCAAACATCTTTCCTAATTTCTTGTGAGTAGAAAAAAATAATGTTTTCAGATTATTCACAATTGTATTTATCTCCTTGCATATGAATGTTCTTTTTATTTGTTCTTTATTTTAACTAATATAATTTACTTTCTTATAATAAAGCAATTCAACATTCACGGTTTTACGTCATCATCTTCATATTCTTTGCAAATAAAAATTCGAATTTCTGTTTCTGGTATTCAAATCTCGTAAGTTGTTTCCCAGTGATACAATTTAATTGCAGAAATATTTAATTTAAAAATTTTAATCAAATTTTTTTGTAAAAAGTAAAATTGGAAGGAAAACATCACATCTACAAAATAAACGTTTTATCAGTTACTTTATGTTACAGTCTAAAAAATTTAAATTTCCATTTTATTTCAATTCAAATCCTTCAACTTAATTTTTTACTTAAATACTTTCATAAAATTTTCGCTTAATCTGAATAAATAACAAATGAGTAATAATTGATAATAATGATAATAATTGTGAGTAATATAATTTTGATTATATATATATATATACATAGCCGCCCAACCTGTCTAATGGTTAGCGTAACGGATGGGGAGGACCTGGGTTCAAATCCCGGCACCGGTATGGATGTACTTTCTCTTTCTCTCTCTCTCTCTCTCTTTTTCTTGTCCTTTCCTCAGATGATGGATGAATGTGCCCCCCCCCCTATAAACGGGTTTGTGGTGGTTTGGCGTGGGCGATGCTACTCGTACCTCCGTGACTTGCTTCACAGGTGCCCACCGGGTAACGATAAAATGAGTAGCAGCTTCCGGCCTTGTTGTGGCAAATGGGCTAATGTTACTTACTTGCTCAAGGGTGCCCACCATTAGAAATAAATAAATATATATATGTATATTCGGAGCAAATTCTTTATCATTTCCACAATATGTGAATTTTTATGCATTAATGTAAATTATGTGAATTTTAAATATGTTTTCGAAAATTCAGACGGAAATTTTATTTATAAATTGCTACTAAACTCTTCGATGCCTTTAATTTTCTTATGCAACAATAAATTTAATTTGAAATGTTATAAAAAAACACTATTTCCATTTCATAATATATTTTGAACATTAACACATTTTTTTCTTCATGATATGATAATTATTAATTGATTTACTGGTGCATAATTACAAATATGTGTGTATAGAATATCGCATTTTAGATGGTGGCCAAACATGTCGGTTGCATGGGCCCTGCGTGGCGCGCATCTGCCCATTAACAGGCGTATTTGCCCGCATAACTGCATATATATATAAAGATATTAATAGTGCGCGCCGGTGGAGGATGATTAGCAACATGTGACACGAGGACAAATGATTAATATCAAGCCGCATAAAATACTCAACGCCGCCGCTCGTTACTCAGATCTCGAAGAATGTTCATTCGAGGAATGTTCATAATGAATATAAATGATCAGGAGCATTCCCTCACCTGATTCGGAAATACTAAATTGATTGAAAGAAGCGCTCATCTATAAATCACGCCAAGCTAATAGATTCGGAAGTCGCTTTTTGATCGCCAATGATATTATACAATGTTTAGCTCTCCGGTAAATGTGCTTATGTAGACATTTTGCAGTAACGTCGTTTAGCGAAAGCCAGGAATAAGCTTTTGCTGTGGATGCATAAATTGGATGTGTTGAAAAAAAACTGAATGAATAAAAAATAAATAAATCATGAAAATGATAGTGTTAAAAATCCCTTTTAATCGCATTATAATTATGAAAACGATATCAAATCACTTTCATTGAAAATTTCGGAAATTAATATCAGGTTGGGGAAGAAGAAATCTATTATACTTTCGATCGATGCATGAAGTGTTCGATATCTCGTTAAGTATTGATCATACATTTATGCTCGTTAGAGAGATCCTATTTCTCACTATTTTGCTTGTTTTTTATATTTGGTACATGCCGGCTAATCGGTGAGTGGTTAGCGTTCCTGACACCTGGGCTATTGGTCACAGGTTCGAATCCCGGTTTGAGCATGGATATTTTCTTTCTCTCACTCTCTCTCTCTCTCTCTGTATATCTTTGTCCTTTCTTCTTTTGAGATGATCGATGAATGTGGTCCGCCTTACGAACGTGTTTGTGATGTGACGTGGGCAATGTTACTCGTACCACCGTGACTTGGTCCACAGGTGCCCACTGGGTAACGCTAAAATCAGTAGCAGTTTCTGGCCTTGTTGTGGGAGACGGGTCCAGTATACCCCGCCATTAGGGAAAAAAATATTTGGTCTATTCTGTTATATGATAGAGGGTATTAAAAATGGAAGCTAACAAAGAAAATGCAGTACATTCACAATTTTTCTTCGATATAGGCGAAAATTCAAGTCGGGCATTTGGCAATGGGGAATGGTGCTTATGGTCCCTATACTGTAACAGCGAATTACGTAATTTTTTTTTTTTTTTTTTTTTTTTTTTTTTTTTTTTTTTTGTTATTTCATTTAGGTATACATCAGGTTAAGGATGGGCCTCCCTGGTAGGCCCATAATTGAAATTATCAATAGAATCACAAAAATGGGCAAAGTTGATCTGCATGTTAATAATCCAGCAGCTTAAGGTTAGCCATAAAAATTGATTGAAAGGTTGGCCATAAAACAGTTTGAAATCATTTGCACAAAACTAATCAAAAACATGTATATAAAGTCTCGAAGTTCACGTAAAAATAGTGGATTTATTTTCCCCTAACTTTTAATATTACTGTATACTCTAAACTATTTAAGATGACAATACTTTAAATGAAAATTAATTAGATTAAACTGGCCTTTTATAAGATTTGCTGGATTTGAGTGTTTAAATTATAATAATTGGAGGATTAATAATTAATTATAATAATAGGTATAATTATAATAATAGGATATAATAATAGGATATTACAATAATAGGAGATTAAAATTATATGAATATAGTCCTTTTAAGGAAAATTTTTAAGTAAAATTTTAAATAATTTATCAGTGTAGACTTCCAATTAAGTAAACATGCATGCTCACAAATGAAATAATTTTTTTAAAGGTAGAACTTTCCTCATTTTTTAGGAATACAACGGAAATTAGATTATTATAATGAAGAATTATAACTTAAAATTATATTACTTTGTGTATTTAAATTTCATTACATCATTATTTGCTTCCGCCAGTTCCTTTAAACGTTTTCGCTTTACTATAAATCCAAAAGCAAAATTGATTCCATGGTAAAAGTTTACTTATGGGTAAATCTTGATTTTTTGGCTATTTTTTTATGCCAAGATGGATACCAAAATGGGAATATTAAAATGGCAACCCTAAAGCTACGTTAGTTAAAATGCTAAAAATGTCAGTGTTACCAGAAATTAAATTTTATTGCTAATGTTTATCGCCAAATATTTTGGCAAATCAAAGGGTATCTTATTCTACACCAAACCCAATTTTATTTTTTATCTCCTTTTTTTGCAAACTTTTTAGATATTTAATGTATGGAAATCTAATTGTATATTGATTTACTACAGAGAAATTTTTTAAAATGTGTTTTTCTAAATGGATTTCATTACATTTTCTGATGTCAGAAACTTTAAAAATGATTAGGTAAAATACACTTTTTAAATATTCACAAAATAGAAACGTGGATTGAAAAACTAACAAATTCAACATGGCATTAATGAAATGCAACAGAAAATATTCAATGTGACACAAAGTTTTTGTCAAGTTTTTATTTTTGAATAAAAATATTTGGATGCATTCTTTGTTAGCTTCAAAAGAATATACTTAACATTAAAAGTTTAAAAAGTTTTCTGTCTTTGTGATATGAATCAGTTGATACGAGTCAAAACAGCTTAGTTTCTAGAAATTTAGCTTATCGAAACTCAATTAATGTTAACTTTTACAATGAAAAATTTTAACAAATGAATCTCACCAAGTCGTCAAGGTAACTTTTTTTTTTGTGAAGAAAAATAATCCCTGCTCTGACACTCAATTGATATTAACTTTCACAATGAAAATCTTTACGAATGAATACTACCAAATGAATTTCATTATGAAGTGCTGTTACATGATTTAGTTGCATGACACACAGGTTTCAAAAGTTAATAAATCTAGCGAGTAGTCAAAAAATGCAATTCAAAGATATAGTGATTTTCAAAATGAAAATCTTTACAAATGAATCCTACCAAATAAATTTCATTATGAAGTGCTGTTACATGGTTAGTTACATGGTTTAATTATATGGCACACAGGTTTCAAAAGCTAATAAATCTACCATGACGTCAAAAAATGCAATTCAAAGGTATAGGGACTTTTACAGCGAAAATCTTTACGGATGAATCCTACCAAATGAATTTCCTTATGAATTGCTGTTAGAAATATTCAAAATTATAATGAATGAGGCTTTAGTTACATGGCAGACAGGTTTCAAGAGCTAAATAATGTACCATGACATCAAAAAATGCAATCCAAAGATATAGTGACTTTTACAATGAAAGTCTTAACAAATGAACCCTACCAAATGAATTTCATTATGAATTGCTGTTGTTAGAAATATTCAAAATGTTAATGAGAATGATGCTTTAGGTACATGGCAGGCAGGTTAAAAAAGCTAATAAATCTACTATGATGTCAAAAAAATGTAATCCAAAGATATTCATTGTAGGCATTCTTTTCTGTCATGATGGATTTTTTTATGGAAGAGAATAATTTAATCTCTGCTTTGTTATGTTCAGAAGCCCAACCTTCTTTGCAGAGTTTAAAAGAGTTTCAGCCCCGTTTTGATATGAAAACTTAATAACCAATTCATACACGTCGTCAGTGCCCGGCCGCAGCTGAAAGTGGTTTCGTCGTGATGGAATCTGTTCACGATGCGAGGAAAACTGCAACCGCGAGACCACAATTCATCATATGTCAGCGGACCTGATTAAGACAACACCCC
This sequence comes from Latrodectus geometricus, assembly GCA_026290005.1. Lineage (NCBI taxonomy): Eukaryota > Metazoa > Arthropoda > Arachnida > Araneae > Theridiidae > Latrodectus > Latrodectus geometricus. The sequence continues at coordinate 16,251 of JAPDSC010132411.1, read as the reverse complement.
ATATGTTTGGAAAGCATGGACCCGAAGACAATGAGGTATTTAGCATAGTACCACCCACCTTCGAGGAAAAGTGAGTTAAGTCGGAGTGGAAGGTAATTTTTGATGCCAGGAATTGAATTCTCTTGTAATTTCCTCGGAGATTCAAAAAATACTTCAGTTAATAATACAGTTTGGATGACTTTCCAATATTTTCGTCCACTCTGTCTTTGATGTTATGTTGCAAATTGTTTTACAGTGAAAAATGAGCCTTTACTAATTATTTCAATCTATTTTAGAATCATGCTTTGCTCCAGAGAATTTCATCTAGTAGTTCCATAAGTGATATCAGATCTTATCTGAATAATTGAATATATGATGGCAAAAACAATTTATTAAGGAAAAGTGATACGATTAGCTTAAAATACAAGTTAAGAAACAATGCTTGGTTGTTATTTAGAAGAGTTAGTAATGTTAATTCCTAATAATATTGCTTATATTTCATATATTTTATTTACCTTCAACATACATATGCAATTCTTAAATTATTTTCAAATCAATTACGTTTTTTCAAAATAAAATTACACAAATTAAATTTACTTAAAATGTGTTCATACGACCTGATGTTCGTGTTGTCGTCTCACTCGTCTCTGCAGGTTTGCTCGTGTTATGTCTTCAGGTGTGGGCTTTCAGTCTTAGTACTATTCGCAGTCTATTTTTATTTGCTGCATTATCAATATTGCAGAGCGGTATCTTGCCTATTTTTTCGTTTTATATAGCTGGAAAGTTGCTGAAGAACTTTTGGCTTATCTGAAAGAAGTAACTGAAGTTGTTAGTGATACAGAGATCACGCATGATAGCTTCATTTCTGAAGTACCAGGGTGCCCTAGATATTATCCTAAAGATTTTATGCCTTATTATTAGAAGCCCGTTATATCCTCCTATTGAGATTGGGTATAACATATTCGTATTTTTAATTCTACGAAGTACAGTTTGATTTAAAAAGCATTGAGTTTTTTTTAAATTGGAAACTTCATTTTCAATTTGATTACAAATATGTGCTTATACCATGGAAATGTGTATAAGCATACAATTCTTAATTTTTCATTTTCCGATTTTATGAGAGAATATTCCAATAACGTTTGTGGAATGGTACGAATATGATCAATCCACACGAAACATATTGTGCGATTAAAACTTTGTAATTGCACTTAAAAAAGAAAAACAACAAAGTACTTAGTTTTGATATTTTGAAAATTAGCATACAACTTTATATTATTAAAAAAAAACTAATTTTTATTTTAATACTAATATAATCGAAGAATACGTTTCATTTTAGAAGGTCAACAGAAAAAGCAAATGATATGTTTAGAATTTTCGGATTATGATTTCTGGAATTTTTAATTATATGTATGATAAATTCAATAATGAGTACTTTCATAAAAATTCACATCATAATAATTTAATTCCCTCAGAATAATAATTAAGAATAAAAACACGTATTATTAAATCTATTGACAAGACATACACTTAGATATGTTAATTTAACTAATTGGGAAACAATTTAATTGCAAAATTCGTTAAAGAATTATTACTATCTTCATTTTGGCAACCGTAATTGCACAATAGGAGTACACCATTTTGCTGCTGATTCTTTAGCACTCAACTCAATTAACTCATATCTTATTTGTTCAAAATAAGTTTTTGAAGACTATAATTAATTAAACATGCTCGCCTTTAAGCAAGAATCGTGACCTGGTAATATAGGAGCCATGTTTTTTTTTTCTTACTCCAAAAGTAATCTCGCTTTATGTGACCTTGATGTTAATATCATGAATAAATTATTTTGAGGTTGGGTTACATTCAAACCATGCTGGAATTAAAGTAATAATATTTAAAAAAAGTGGGAGGTAACTTTCTTTCAAACATATGACAACACCTTGTTTGCTTATAAAGTATTACGTCTCATTCTAATCAAACCATTGTTTAATTCATCCTTTGTGAAAAATTCAAATGCCATAAATATTTTTTTCATAATAATACAATCAACATGTTTTAATTTGCATTAATTTTATTTAAAAGAGTATTTTGAAAGTTTTATATGTACTTATTTAATTTGAAAACAAATTACAATGAATTGAAATGTAAATGTAAGCATTGTATAAAAGGTATATTAATTACAAATTATTCTTTAGTGGTAAGTTAAATAATACTGAAAGCCAAGCCTAAAATTTATTTTGAACCGAATGAATATGATGAATTTACCCATACGAAGTTATTTTGTTGAAATTTTAACCCCATTTCTTATAATTGCTTTGAATATTTATTAGATACTTGACATTCTTAACAAAGAATAAATACTTGTAAAATTAAATATTTTTCAAAGGATCTGCAGTAGTCGCCAAAATTGAATTTTGACAATTCAGCTATCGCTAATAATACATGTTGGCATGGAATTAATAATATTTGTAAAATGCATAACAAAGAATCTTCATTACAAAGAATTAATGTTTGTAAAAGGAAATACTTTGCAATTAATGGGCCTGCAGTAGTCGCCAAAATTAAATTTTGACACTTCATCTATCGCCAAGAATAAATATTGGCGTGAAATTCAACAATGAAACATATTTAAAGTATCTGTGAAAAAATTATTTTATTTAATTCAATTTTTTTCTTTAATTATAGAAACTAAAAGATAATAGAAATATTACCAATTAAAAATATAACTAAATCAAAAAATGTAAGAATTATTTTTAAGTTATATACATATAAAATTTTTAAAAAAATTGCTTGAAAGGCAGCTAATTTAAGAGAATTTTTCTGGCAGCTCTTTATCATTAATTTAAAAGTGCCACGGAAACTATATGATAAATAGAATACTAATTAGTTTTCTAAGTTATTTTGTATTTTACTTTTTTCATTTAAAATTTATTATGGTTTTATTAAATTTGAATTTATAACCGAACTGAGTTATCAGATTATAGAATGTTGAATTCTTAATACATAATTGTGTTTGTATTTCTTATTTCAGCCTTCCATCTAACACTCACTTTCCGAAATAAAACTTCATAAATAAATAAATAAATATGTGTGGTTCTTATAATTAAATTTCAGTTGAGTACAACGAAATATATTTTGGAATACTCGATTCTAAATAATGGATAATAATGAATTTATAACAATTGTAACTCTTAACATTGGGCTTAAGTCTTCAAAATTAGTTGCAGAATTTGTGGATAGATGTCACTGCATGCTGTAATAAAACTTCTGAAGGATATCTATATACAGATAGTGAACTAAGTACACTTTTCTTTTCCTTTGTCAATTAAAAGAAGAAATTAAAATATTTAAATAACTTATTGTTTTGGATAAAATGTTATTCTTTTGCTACCAAGTTGCACAGTTAAATTTTGCATTAAATTTATAGAAGATTAAATTCTTAATTAATATCCTTTTGTTTGACAATTGCACATAAAAAGACATTCTTATTATTGTTCATAGCTTATACCTGGAACTAGCTATTGTAATTACAATGTGCAACGCCACCTGGTGGCATAATTTATAGCTAATTTTAAATTTTCTATATTGAGTTACCTTAATTTCCTTAAAATAAAATCAATTAATTTATTCTTCTAAAGATCGCTCATTACTATTTTGCTATCAAGTTTATGTCTTCTTATTTTTACTATCAAGTTTTTTGTCAAATGTTTTACTTAAAAATCGCTAATTAAAATATTAATTTCTTAAAATATTTCTTTGAATGTTGAATACAGAAAAATAATAGTATACTTCATAATGATAGAAAAAAATATTACTTTTGAAAATCTATATGAAATGATATTAATGTTACGATTTAGTTAAAGGAATAACTTAGTGGAACATTAGTAAGAATTATCCGTACCATGTTACGTTAATTTGATTAATAACAACAAAATACAAGAAACATTTTTGTCAGTATCCTGTGAGTATTATCTTTATCTTACATCAAAAAAGGTAATTTCGTGAATATATTTGTCGCTAGAAATGTTTTATAAAGGAAATATACAGGAAAAGAAAACATTTCCTTACATAAGACATTATTAATAATTGTCTTTTCCACATCTGTTCATTTCTCTTGTAAATGTTTTTGTTCCAACAGCATATTTCTATGTCCAGAGTTGGCATCAACTAATTCAGTTTCCTTGTCCATTTTAATGTTTATTATGGTTAAGGAATTATGATATGTAGGTGACACATTCCATATTTAATGTGCCACTTATATATCATAGAAATATATATAGGTGACACATTTAATAATTAAGACGATAGTGTATTTGTGCTTCGATTAAATGTGATGAACAGTAATAAAGTAGATAATCAAAAATTTAGAAAGAAGATTATATATAGCTGGAACTCACACGTGTGAATATTATTCTTATCTGTGTAATTATCTTATAAGATAATTTTTCCAATTATATTTCTTGTATAACATATTTATTACTTAAGAAATGTGGTTTGAAAATACTTTCCTACGAGATAATTTTGAAATGCTGATATTTTTACTTAATTTTTTTTTTTAAATCTGCGCTTATATTTTAATTTGGTGTAATTAAACACACAGACGGTTAAAAAAAAAACAGCGTAGATTCTTATGTACGTAAAGATATATACTTCCGCTGTTTAATATGGATAAGAAATGGAATGAAGATAGGGAGATGTGTTGCGGGGGGGGGGGGAAGAGACCAAACTCGCAAAAGGAAAAACATCTCGCCACAAACAAATTGATCGCCGTCAACCCTGTGAATGACCATTATTACACAAATTGATAAATCATGGAGCAGCAAACAAGTATTTTAATTTTATTACGTCAAACTGGGGGAAGACAAGGCAAATGCAGCAGCATTTAAATTTCATCCCTGTCATCAAATTAACATATTGCTTTAGTCGCGAAAACCCAGGGCGGTCGGAAGGAGGGGGGAGGGAAAGAAAAATATCTTCCCCCACCCACCCTTTCCCTTCCCCCCTCACTTAAATCCTTCTACCAGCTGTTGTTTGGAGCCATTTTAATTAAAAATAAGAAAGACGCGTGTAACTTACTTTACAAGTACCTCTTTGCGTTCTTTAATTTAAGATGAAATGAAGCAATAAATGCTGTTAGAGCGTGGGGAGGGGTAGGATTTGGGGTGAGGGCGGAGAGGGGGGTAAAGCTTCGCATTTACTGTCGCGAATATTTTCTAAAAGACCGGAACAACACGTCTTTTGTTTCAAATGAAAGAATTCTGTGTTTAACGAATAATCGTCCGCTTAAAGCTAGAGTTGTTTGCTTGGCATTATTCTTAAGTAGTTTTGATTGCTAAACAACGCTAAGAGAATTATTATGCTTCTCTCTTTCAGTTTGGCGATATATTTTTTTCGCTCTCTCTCTTTCGAACGTCGAGTGTATGTCTTATTTTGCTGTCTTTAATGTTGTTAAAGTTGTTTAAGTAGTTTCCTAAAAGTGGGGAGAAGTGTGTACGACTGGGCGCGAAAATTTTCTCTCTTTTCGCGCGCGGTAAAAGTCCCCGCCGTCTATCAAATAAATGAAGGGAGTTGAGTTGTAAAAGTTCTGCTTCTGGCGTTTTCTTCCCCTAATTGAAATCGGTTGCTTATTTCCAGGTGTGTGTTCGTTACTGATGCCAATGTTTTGCCTTTGTCGCAGCAAAATAACTCAGAAAAGTTATTTAGACAAGTCATAAAATATGTTTAGTTAATTAAAGTTGGCGCCAAAAAGCGCAAAAATAAGTGCCAAGGTTTAAGGGTTTTGGCATTTCTGACGTGTTTTCAGGAATGTAATATAGGCCCGTTGTACGAATGTCTCTTAGAAATTATCTGAATAAATCATTATTGTCAAAAAGTTTCTCATGTTTTCGTAAAATACAAAAATGAATACAAGATTTCCTTCAGTACAAATAGGCAACGGAGATACTTTTTCCTTTAGAATTGCTTCCATAGTTGTTGTTCGCTAAGGATTATTATTAAGTTCAGTAAAGCTTTAAATTGGCTGAATTTCTTTTTGAAAATGAAACTTGATCGCAAGTATTTCTTATAGGCAGATAATGAAGTTGAATATCATTAGCAATATATTATAACTGAAAATAAAAAAAAAATATTTCTTAGAAATATTTTTAAAAAAATTAGCAAATTTTAAAAATTTTGTATATTTTTAACTTTTATGAAGATTGCGAAAAAATTCAGGCTAGTTGTTAGTAGTTATTAATTTTTATATAAAGCAATCTTATAAAGTTGAATAAAAAACATTTAAATCTTCCTTGCCTATTTAAACTAACCGTAAAGTGGTCGTTTTCTATTGCCTTTTTTATTTTGCTTTTTCTTCTGTTCTATTGTCAAGGTGCTAATGGCTCCAGTCAATAGAAGATAACTTCTCAAACCGATGCTTTGGTCTTTACATATATGGAATCGGTTAATTAACAAAATGAACTTCAAAACTATTTTTAATATCTATTCTCAAAGAGTTTAAGCCACAAAGAAGCACTCGATGTCATGTTTTTCAAGTACTGGAACAATCAATGCTTTACGCACAAAATGTTTTCCAAAATCTTTTTGATTTCAAATCAAACAAGTCATCCGGTGAAAATGATGCAATGTTTTTAAAGCTATTCGGCAATGCTTAAATGACTTGTGTCAACATGCACATTGCTGGAATTCTTTGGAAGTAGCTTGAAACCATGGTTATCTCTGTCTCTTAACAATCAATGTTTTCCAAAAGCCGGAGAGCCATTCAAGAAAACTGGAATCGATGAAAGACACAGATAAGAAAAGAAAGAGATTTCAGGAAGTTTTGGAAGCAATATTGCTAAAGATTTTAAAATTTGAGCTCTAAACAATAAATAAAAAACTCGTGATTTTGAAAACATTTCAATAGATAAAAAGGGATTTAGCCATGATCTCAACTGTAACGAAACAAACAACCACTCTCTTTATGATTAATAAAATAGTTAAGATCAGCAGACTGTAAACTATTAATGATAATAAAAATTTAAATTCTTAAGACCAATTTAATAAGTAGTTAAAATGCCAATATGAATAAAATAAAATAATATATATTATCATATTATTTTGTGAGAAACGAAACAATTAATATGATTTCATAATTATTTCAAAATACTATAATAAGATATTAATACTGGATATAATCTGAAAATAAACAGCTTTCGATTCCTATTAAACTGCATCACAAGTGAACACCACTTATAAAAAAAGAAAATTGAGATTTTGTGTTTGTTATTCAACGGGGTCATTTTCGCAAGCGAGAGTTAATCAGACGGGGACCTATGGTTTAAAGTGGTTATTGAATCACTACAAACATTCATGCCCAAGTTGGGATTCGAACCTACCAACTGTTAAACTGGAAACAAAATTGCTAATCATTCGGATACCAGTTTGCTAAGAAGACAGAGGAAATTGTGGTCACGTGGCATAGATGGAAGAGATGAGCTTCGGTAATACCATGTATGAAGATATGTCAATAGGCTATAATTGAATTTAAATTTTCCAAATGAACCACGAAACTTCTAAACTTGTGCATTAAGGATTGTATACCAAACTCTGCTTCTTACAGTAGGAATATAAACAGGTGGTCATCACACGTGAAATGGCAAATGAATACTTGCGAATGATATATTTTCATGTCTTTCATTTCTAACATAGAAAAATAAAAATATATATTTCATTGGGAATTCAAATTCCTCTCAAAGTATAGAGAGAATAATTTGGCGAAGACGAAAAAGTTTGCAAATAAATTTGAAAGTCGCTAACACATTTTAATTTTTTTTTAATTTGAGAATTTCATTGGTGTTTTAAACCAAGAGTACCACGTGCTAAATTTCTACATTAAATTTTTCATATTCTTCCTGGTATTGTGAATTTAATAAAAAATGGAAATGAATGCTCTATATAGAACTCGCACGTGCACACCAAATACAGAGGCTTCCACTTAGAGACCGTTTTTTTTTATTATTAAAGAGGGTTTTTTTTTTTTTTTTTTTTCGTTACGATTGAGATCATGTGTACGTCACTTTATTTTATTTATGATTGGTCTGCGAGTTCAATAAATAATCGTTTTCACCAATAATGTTGAATATACAATTTTGTCCACCCATCAAAAATAAGTCAATGTGTCAGTGGGATGAGCTCTTCAGTGAGCAGTTGGAAAGAAAATGTTGCTCAATATCTTAGTGGGATGGGTTATTTTATATATTATTGGAGATTTGTCTCTCTTGATACCGCTATTAAAAAATAAATACTTATTTATCATTCAGTAAAGATAAATTTATTTGATGTAGCATGTAAGGCACTCTAACTATTAATATTTGATTGCTTATGCAAGCAATCAATAAATCATAACATCCACTTTATGGTTAGTTGAAATCGGCAAAAATGATTTAAAGGTTTTTTTTTTACTTGAGTACCAGCCAGGCTAGCACGCACACAATATGGGGTAAGCTGCTCCACTTTTCCAACTAAACCATAATTTGGTATGGAGATTCCTCAGTACACACATGCCATAGCTACCCATGTATAGGATAGGCAACCATTATTTTATCTATTATTTTTATTATATCTAACTCATTGCTGGTAAATACGAAGATAATGATAATTCATTAATAGAGTAACACATAAGAGTAAAATAAATGTAATTCAATCTCAAAATGTCAATATATATTTTCTTTTTAAATCTGCACGCAAATATTGTAGATGAAATAAATTAACATCTAAGTATAAGCTAGATTACAAATCCTATATATATATATATATTACAAAATGTAATGCTATTTAGCTGTGTGTTGGATTTTTCTATTTTCTTGCCATTTCAGACACAACTTATAAATCTTACATCGCTTGATAATTTTGACTATAATTGATTCAATATTAAAACATTTATATCTATGATAATACTTATATAAAGAATAAGAAATAATTAAAACCGAATCCGAATTATAATTTGGAGGAATTATAATTTGCTTTAGCCTGTTAAGCACAATTTTTATTAAATAATAAATCTGAAAAAAGAACCTGTATTACATCTGAATCTTTACTTGGATTAGCTTATTATTTATTGTTCTATAAAATAATATAATTAACTAATATTTCATTAAGTATTTGAAAGTTGTTTACAAATAATTTCTTTTTAGCTTTTTTTCCATTACTTTTAACAAGTTTTATACTTCCCAGCAACCTCATTTGGCAACGAAATTTGATTGAGGGTCAAATAACTATATCAATATTAAATTAAAAAATGCGAGAATTTGCTGTATTTTGAGTACCTAGACAATTAACACTTTTTTTTTTTTCTTTTTGCTTATTATATCTTTCTCGTAAGACATGAAAACAAGATTAACTTAATTAATTATATTGACCTAAATATCTGAATAAATTGCATTTGATTGCCAAAAGCATCAAATGAATATGAATTTATGAAGCACAACAAAATAGCTTTTATTGCAGCTTATAAAGTCGTTCTAAATATTTTTATTTTTTAAAAATGATGTCTGCTTCATTGCAAAGTAGTGAGGCGTAACCAATTAAGAAATTCCTTTCTCAGCAATAAAATAATGTCTTAGATTTGATGTTTGGCAATAAAGGGATATTAACATCGAAATTAGCTATTCCTCGCAATAAAGAAAATGAAGCGTGCTCGAATAGTGTAAGTGACTGCTATTCGAAATCGAAGAAATAACGGGCCATCCCTCCTCACATAACGACGTGATTACGGCGTTTGTTTCCGGCGGACATTACTTCTCCTTTGTTCGCAACCTTTCAGTTACAGCCTGTTGTTTGTAAGACATGTCGGCACAAAAAAAAAGAGAAAGAACGCGAGAAAAAGAAATAAATACGATTGTTCATTTCGTCACGATTACTGAGAAAAACTACAATAAAAGAAAAGGGGGGGTAAGCAATAAATAAAATAAATAACGAGAACAGAAATGAACAGCGATCTGTGGCAATAGTGACTCGACTCGCACTCAACTTAGAACCTCTTAAAACGCCCTAAAAGATCTATTTCCAACGCCAAACGACCCGTAAGCCGATCGCAACCGTAACGGCGAGCGTCACGGCGCGTGCGCGCCATTTAACCAATGGAAGCGAACCGCCCGGTTCGCGCCAGTTAGTACCAAATGGGACAAAACAAAGAGAAAAGTGTTAGAAGTCCTTTTCCAAATCATCGAGCCGATTTGATTGAAAACAGGGAGCAAAAGCAGATTAAGGAACAAACGCGAAAGTCAAATCCTGTTTTTCAATTTTTCCCCCTTTTTTCCGAAAGAGCGGGAAATATATATATATACATATATGCGCAAAAGAATGAAAAAAGGGGGAAAAAACTGCTAATGCCAAAATCGCAAACGAAATTTATATTTTTGCAGCGCTTATTGTCGTCTGCTTCTGAAAATAAGCGATTCTGTCAAATTGCCAGTTACGTGGGATTTGTGAAGCATTAAGTGAAGAGGCGGTGGAATAGAACAATTCAATTTTTCCCCCTATTCTCCCTCTGCTTTTCCCCCTTTTTAGGGAAAAAAGATCTTGAGCTGTCTGATGTTATTAAAGCCAGATGTCATTGGGCAGAAAACAATACGCGTCATACAAGAAGTTCGAATATTCTCTCCCCTTAAAGAAGGAGCAAACGATTAAAGTAACAGAAACTCCATCAAAATTCCATTTCGTCTCCTCCTCTTCCGTTCGCATTTATTTCTTTGGCTTCTTCCCTTCCCTCACCCCCCCTCGAACTGAAAGCTATTACGACAACGAGATTAAAGGAAATGGAAATTTTAATATCAGCTTCGCAATATCCACCAAATTAGAAGGCATTAAAAGTTCCATTAGAATAATATGACTGAATTTATTATCCAATCGGAAAATAAATTCACATCAATTGTGTTACTTCCCCCCTACCCTCTTTGCCTTTTATGCCAAGCGAGTAATTTGTGTTAGGGATTTTCTCTCCTACTTATATATAATTGAAAGATGTTTATTTTAACAATTCTCTTCACTATTCTTCTTTATTTGTTTTCTAAGGGTTCTGTTTCTTAAATATTAGAACATCGAAGTATTCTAATAAAGTATGATAACTCCCTTTTATTTCATTTTAAAGAAAATTAAATGGGACAGAGGAATAACTGTTTATTTGTTTCCGTCCAGCTGCAATAAAGGAATAAATTACTTTATTAAGTGAATGGTATAACAGTCCGAATACAAACTGAATGTAATTAAAAAGGAAATATATAAATAACAATTTATATATTTTGAAATATGAAAGTGAGTTAATAGAGATTTATTTTATAAGGATGTTAGAAATGAAAAAAAAAAGATTAAAAAATTATATAAAATAATATCATGAATAATCTTTAATATGATTCAATCAAATATTACTATCCAAAAATAATTTTTTCTTGTATATTTATTTATGCCGAAAAGGAAAAAAAATTTAATTATATTTGTAGAAAACTTTATATCCAATAGACGGAATAAATCTGTTGCAATAAATATAAATACAATACAAATTATTTTAGATCATTAACAATCATTTTATTTTAAAAAAATGTGACATCTCTATTTTGAGTTTATTTGTCCAAATAAGGTTTAATTAATCTGCTTCTAATTTACAAGCAGATTTCTCATATAAAAATAGAATAATCTAGAATACTCTTCATTAAAAAAAATTCAAAAATTTATTTTATTTTTATATAGCGACATTTTTTTTAAATTCTATTTGTGTAGACATTATTTTATTTAATTGTTGATTTTTACAAAAAATCCAATTTAAGAGAAATATATTTTTAGTGCCTTTTTTTTCTCACAGATTGAAGCTGGAATTTTGTTGTAACTTCCAGAACTTACAATTTTAAACATACTTTTAACTCAAAAAATCTATTTGTTTATGACTAATTTTGAATAGAATGAAATAATGTATCCTTGTTGATAAAATATATAATAACAAATGGAGCATGCATTTAGTAAACTTAAAATTTAGATTATTTTAATAAAAAACAATTCAGAAATAACAATAATTTAGTTTTAATAAAATATACAGAACATTTTATGTTTTACTAATCAATAAAGCCTTCTTTAAACAAGGTTTTTATTTTTTCTAAGCTACTTATGAATGAAACTTCAAAAGTAATAAAATATTAATCTCAAACATTTCAAAGGACATAAAAATTAAACATTTATAAATGCTTATTATTATGCGTTACATTTTAATAATAAATTTCTTAATAAAGTAAAATAATTTTAGGCCCATGGAAATAGTTTATTGCGTATAACTTATATTTAATTTTGCTGTTACTTGAATTATTTTTCTGAAACAATTAAAATTGTTTAATGCAAATCAATCAGTATAAAAAATAAGGTGATAATTTTTTCTAAACACAATCTCTTTTGTTTACTTTTACAATGTGTATTAAGATACATATAGTCTATAAACATGAAAAATTAGTGATTTACTTGGACATTTATTGGCTTCGTAAATGGGGAAAAATTTACAGAATTCTTGCAGTCAAAATACTTTCTTACAGTACGAAAGATGAGCACGAGCGCCACCAATCACATATTATTGAAACTCGATTTAAATTGTTATTATTTATCACTTACTGAAAAACAATATTTTAATAATATTATCAAATGAATATTGAACGCAATGCAGTTTGCTTATTTCTTGAATAAAAAAGAAAAAAAATAAATAAAAATGATTTTAATTATAAAACTTCAACAAGAATATTTATTTATTTATTATTAGAAATTTCATTTGTTTATGAGCTATATGAAAAAAGGAAATTTTTCGAAGAAAAGGGAATTCAAAGGGAAAAAAGGAAGAGAAATGTGCGTAATGACTATAGCTCTAGGGATATTTCTAAGTATATCCCTTTGCTTATTTTTGTCCATAGCCCTGAATATCTTACCCGATTCTTTTTCAATTGTTGGCAATAATTATATGTTTTCATTATATGGTTATCTATTTACACGTTAAGATTGTTTTAACTAGAATCTACAGATTAAACTGAATACTGTGAATTGCTACAAACAGTTATACCTAAAGCAGGAATTGAATCCATAGGCTGTTCAATTGAAAACCAAATCACGGAGCATTAAGATAACATATCGGCTAATGATAGTGTTGTTTTTAAGCATGGCTCCATATTACTATTATGATAAAACATATACATGTCTTATTATCTATAAATATATTTTACTATTCCAATAGCAAATAAACTAGATATATCATAAATACATTAGTTATAGAGGACATTTTCCCCTTTTGGAGAAATATAATTTTAAAGTTGTGCTTATAAATTCCTTTTTGTGGATGTCAACAAAAATCGACATGGTTGTTTACCATTTTATCATCGCTTTGCCATACAAAGTAATTATGCTTATGAATAGCGTTTGCTTATGAATAGCGTTGCTTATGAACAGCGTTTATTGGATATAAGTTATTCATTGAAAAAACTCACTCAGTTTTTTATCTAATTAATTAAAAATTAATTTTTATTTAACTCATTTCACTAAATTTTACTGATTTACCTAATTTTAAGTTCCGTTATCATTTAAGGTAATTGTAATAAATATAATATAGAAGAACGGTTTGATCAGGTTGATTAACTATATATTTAAGCAAAATGAAATAAAATAATTTTGAGTTCCAAAAAACACCAAAATTAATACCAAAATCTTTATTCAGAATTTAAGAAATTAATTAGCAGAAAAATAATTTTTCACTATCGTTGATTTTATAATCATTACTATTCTATACTACCTTTACTAGAACTTCACATCGTTTTTTTTAAGCAATTGGATTGTGCCAAATGACAGAAAAGGAACCGAATTTTAGTATTTGAAGATTTGGTTATAGCTCAATGGTTAATTTTAATACATAATAGCTAGTTGGTCAGGAATCTACAGCTTTAAGTGTGAATTTCAAACTACTATATACACCCATGCCTATAAGGTGATAATCGAACTTATGAACTGTTGAAAATTGTTATGAAGTGTACATGAATCGAACCATAATCGACGTAGACGAGTCCTTGACTATACCTTAGGGATTTGCAATAATCACTCCCCCCCCAAATGTCTCGTAAGTTTGAACCACGGTGACTACGTCATACCTGAGATTGCACCCACCTTTCCACATCCACGCCACACCAGCGGAAGGACTTTGGACGTCACAGATTATGGGCACGTTCTCAACCTATGGAGCTAAAGTAACCCTGAAAGGGAGAATGTGGTCACCCTCCCACTCATTGCCAACGGCAAATGATGCTTCACTTTATTGATCTTAATTGGGGTGCCTCGTGAAGCTACTGAGCCATTGAAACTCTGAATCGAACCCATGAAGGCCAGAGCACTCATCATTCCGTTGATATACAGGACTTTCTAGCTCAAACACAAATTACAGGGAACCCTTAATTTCAGTGCAGCCAACTAAATGAAGACAAGAGAGAATGCCAAAATTTTGATCCTGTCAGATTCCCAACTTAAGAAATAACTTGAAGAAGACATTTCGCTCGCGCCATTTTTGATAACCATTATTATTTTATCATTTTCTGGCATTGCGTTACATTATATCTCAAATTTGACGCTGCCATTTGTAATCTACCCATCCTCACATAACTAATAATCATTATCAGAAATAGTTAAAAGCAATGTGCCCTGACATACTACTTTATAATTTAATGTGCATTATACAATATAACATATAGCTTATAGCAACATAAGCTATATGTATATCTTATAACATATAGCTTATATGCAATATACATAAAAATTCATTTTATATGAAAAGATCATGCTCAGACCACATCATAAGAGAGCTAAATCAAAAATTAATCGTGTCTCATGCCCTTAAAAATAGCGACTTATTACAATGCAGATTAACTTTTCCCATCCATTTCAGCGCATTTGCATCATCTTAGATTTATACGCCGCAAGAAAAAGGGATTCGCTATTAGTCGCGGTATAATGAAGACAAAGCACTCTAGCGACGCCAATTAAAAATATTAACATTTTACAAGGCACAAAACCACTTTAGGGGTGCCTCTCTCCATCCATAACAAAAGGCGTCCTCCGAGCAAAAATCTCTCCTACTTTTCCTAACCCACGCCAACACCCCCACACCATAACGCATCTCCTTAACGTACTAATAATCACAAAAGCTACAATGAAGAGTAACTAAAACATTATAATAACCTCTAATTACATTCGTAATTACAAGACGATACCGGGAGAAATCGGAAGAAGGGGGGAGGGTCTTTTGTCTAACACCAGGACCATCCCCTGCTCCCCCCTTTTTCCGATCTCCTTTTCTCCAACTTCCCGCGAGGCGAAGGAGAGAGTTTATTCAAGGCAAAGGAGTTAATACAAATATCGTAGGAAGTTGAAAAGACGAGTTGCGGGGGTGGAGTCTTGCTTTTCATTTGGTTAATAAGGAATCAAGTGTGGGCGGGGGGTGAGCGAAAGGGGTCGACTTAAGGAGTCTTTTGTTGAAATCCCAGGCAGTAGATACTCCTGAATAATGCTTATGGCTGGATATCTTACGAGCGTCTTTTGTAGGGATCGGCTGCCATGCTCTCTGACGGTATCTTAGATTTAGGTTTGAGAGCGGTATCTTTATTAGTGGGACGTTATTGCGCGTTAAATTTTAGAGTTTAGTTGTTAATGCGCTGATACTAAATTAATTTCATTCGTGTTTGTATCAAGCAACAAATATTTTTATCTTTAATTATCGTAGAGTATAAATGGAACAATATTCTCAGAAAATGTGCGCAAGTGAAAATTTTATTGCCAATTAAATTTTATTACCATTTAAACTCTATAAACACTTAAAATTTTTAATTTAGTTGTTATTGGGTTAATATTAATTCTTAATGAATAAACCAATGAATATTTTTCTCGTCAACAATAGTTTCCATCAACAACAGAAAAATATACGATGTTTTTCTAAATTTCTCAAGTTTAAACAAAACTTATTTTTTGCGTACATTTCTGCGAGCATTCTTCCAAACATAATAACATAATAATAATAATAATAATAATAATTATATATATATATATATATATATATATATATATATATATATATATATATCTTGATTAAATACTCGTAGAAATGTATACACAGGAAAGGTTTGTTAAAACTTGAAAGAATTAGAAAAACATTATTGTATATTTTTCTGTGGTTAAGGGAAAACTATTTTCACATATTCATTATGAAAAATATATTTACAGCCTTTTTCATTTTACTTA
>JAPDSC010132392.1:0-37792 GCA_026290005.1 Latrodectus geometricus | reverse complement strand
TAATAATTTCCAAATCGGCTTTTTATGAAAGCAATGTTACTTGGCCGAATGATTGGTAATTCTTAGTATTATTTTTGTAATATTTTTATTGTTGGTTCAAAATAAGATAATAGAATGCTATAAATATATTGGAAAATTTAAAAAAAATGTTTATTTTAATAAAAGCAATGAAATTGATTTATTTAAGTTCATAATTAAAATAAAATAAAAATTTCCTTCCCTTGTGTGTCATTTTGAGGCCCCGAGTTCTGTCCCTCTTCTTCAGCTTCTCGGACTAGTCATCAGCTTTACATAGACAAATTTTTTTTTTTCATTTTCTAATCATACACCTAAACTTTATTTTAACTAGGCATCTGTTCCTGCATTCACCATATGCCAACGTAAAGGCTAGAAGGATTAACTGGTCTTATTCTGAGGAGTTTCCAATCCAACGCCTCCTTTTGAGTAAAATAACAGCATTCATTATTTCTTATAAAAACTAAAACCAATCATTAATAAATATGATATCAAATATGTGATTCAGTAGTAAAAAACCAGCATTTTAACTTATCCTCATAAAAATAATAAATATTCTTTAACTTATTTCGCAGAAAGTGTTTCATCATGCATGGAACCTGGTAACCGAAAAATCAGATGAATTATTGAGAAGTCAAAACTGGGATTATAAAAGAATGACCCTACTGACGTCAGAGTTGATTCCCTCGTGGAAACATATTGACGAAGATCCTTCGAAGGGGGACGAGTCAACTCTTTATCCCATTCTGAATTTTCCCTACACACTGCTAACAATATTAAGAAAATATCTCTAAAAATATTCTCTTTCCACTGATTTCTGTTAAGAAGCTTGATTTTCAAATGATATTTTCGTCGAATGAAATATAATCAGTTCTTCAGTTGTTGTAAAATATCAGATTTATTTAAAAAATTCAGATTTATTTATTAAAGATATGTAGGAATACTATTTTCTTGTTCAATTAATAAAAAGAAATGGGATTTGCCTTATTATGACTTTTATAAAAACGTAGCTCCTGGAATAATATTGATTTCTCAGAATAAAAGGAAAAAAAAAAATAGAAGTTCTTTTCCTGTAATTTTCTGTTTCTGTTATTTTATCTGTCTCTTGAAGCGATTTCCTCATTTTTCGCTTAATGCAATAAATATCTTTAATTAAAAATAAATTTTAAAATTATTTATTGCAAGCCAGTATAAAAATGCATCTGCCTATGAAATAATGCTTTCGTTTTTATCATTGCGATATATAGATATTTCTGAATCTTCAGCATAAGAATAAGAACAGAATTACCCCTTGCACAATCACCTCTATCGATAAATCCACATAATTTACATGGAGAAAAAAATATTTTGTGTGACTTGTTACTAATTATCTTTTCAAAACATTCGTGTAAAAACAGCTCACTCTTAAATATTAAATTATTGCTAATACAATAACTTGACTTTATGTATCCAACACATCAATAAACACTCTTTAAATGTATTAATTTATTGTGATGATATCAAACACGTGCATTTAGTATGATATTGAAACTTTGATACATATTTTAACGCATCAATATTGTTTTAAATATAATATACATATTTTATTAAAAAAATGTGTATATTATAAATATACTATTATTTAGGGAAAAAAAATTCTAAATGTTGGTAATTTACTCACCGAAAAATCAGCTATATATGAAAATAACAGTATATACTACTCTTTGCGTATTATGTTGTATTATTATCAGTTTTCGAGAAAGATCATTTCTAGAGTATAATATGAATTTCATAACTTATAAAATGTCAAATTGCAGTCATCACTGAAAAGGCAAAAATGTATTTGAAAATAAAAATATCGATGATCCGCCATAACATGTAAAATAGATAAACATACAGTACCTCCTGAAATTGCAGCAAATTTACATATTGTGCATCAAACAGTCAGCAACTATTGAGCAGTCCTTTATTTATGCACTGATTACTGAATCATCTGGGATAAGATGGATACTATGGCATGGTATCTTCTGCTCACGGAAACACTTAGGATAAGATAGATATTGTGGCTTAGCACACTACTTACTGAAGCACCAGGGATAAGATGGTACACAGCTTACGAAAGTGCCAGAGATAAGATGGATACTGTGGGTTGATACACTGCTTATGGAAGCACTAGAGATGAGATGGATACTGTGGCATGACACACAATGGTTTACGCCATTCTTCTACCGGACATCATTTAAATTGGACTATGAACAACTGAAACAATTTGCTGGGAATTACGATTCATGTTTAAGATTCTATGTATTGGTATTGTCTATTTAGGATTGAAGTAAAATAGGAAGAATTAACACTTACATATCAACAACGTACTTCTTAGGCAAATAGTGCTTTACAGAGGATTTTGTGAGAAAGAATCTGACGGAAGCACTTTATGCCTCTGAAGATGAATCTGACATGCAACAAATTATTTCGCACTTTTTCTGGTAATCAATACACATTCACATCTATTTTGCATACATTCCGATTGATTTGAAAATTGCAGTATTAGAATATACAACAAATGTTTGAGAATTAATTTATATAGTAGTGATACCATTATTTTGAATTCAATTCACAAAACTAACTTTTTAAACATGAGCATGCTTGATCATTTTCGGGATGTATTGCATCATGTCTTTCAAAAAAGGTGGTCTTCAGAAAAAATATTACGCTATCTTGTGTATTATTGCAAGCTTGCACATTTCCTTTTATATTTAAATTGTGAATTATTTATTGAATGTTTTTCAACATTAGTCAAGACTATGCAACGTTATTTTGCGACAATTCAGTAACTAATCTAAGATACCAATAACATTGTTAATAGAAATAAATGAATATTATACTATAAGGACAAAATGCTTTATTAGTGTGAATGCAAAACATATTGTAATATTTCGTAAAAGATAAATTTAAGTGCCAAAGCTCTTTCTCTATATATATACTGGCGGGATGATTCTGACAGAAGATTCAGGTATTTCTAATCTTAATAAATGTAAAAAAAAATTTACATCTTTACTTTCAGTTTCCAAGATAAATTTGTATTTTTAAATAATAGGCCGGATGAATATAATGGCATCTCTTTTAATCTATAAATTATGTTAGAGCGTAATTAAAAATATACATCTTGTTTCGGACAACCCCCCTTCCCGTCCATGCTGTTCCTTACCGATTATTCTGCTGTCATAATTTACTCTCAATGTGAACAGAACCGAAATTATTAATCCGAAGTCATGGCACGACTGCGATATAACTTATCACTCTGCACTTTATTATGCAGCTGTCGTCATGGAAACGAATCAGCAGCTTTGCGTGCACGTCAATTCGACCCCCCTTTTTATAAAAGCCCTGTGGAATACAGACATTAACCTCTCTCACATTATAGAAGCCAGCATTAAATAAGTAATGTTATTACGGTAGCCCCATCGAATTTATAACCTTCCCAAGTGGTAAACACTGCCGACTGCAATGGTTCATAAAGCAACTTTCACCCGCTCAACGTGCTATTAAATGAGATAAATATGAGACATCACATCGCGCTAAAAGTGTACAACTTTATCTGAGGAGATGATATTTTCGAGATTTATGATTGCCGCCGGCTGCATTAGGCTTGTATCATGGAAATGCCTCATTTCTGTTAATAACAGACCGAAAATTTCATTGGCTGCGATTTGAATTGGTATTGATCGGGTGAAACATAAAAAAAACTGAACTAGAACTTTCGAAATTTAAATATTTTAATTACACTTTTACTTTGATTCTTCTAAACTAAATTTTAATTTAAAACCGCATGAATGTAACACATACTCATAAAAATATTTTATTTTAATGAAGAAAATTATTTTAATACACTACGAATTTTAAATTCATAAGCATATAATTAGAATGAATGTTTCATTATAAAATTGTTAGATAGCAATTATGATTAAATATTTGATTTTTGCTTATTTAGGAAAAAAATATGTATGTAAAAAATTAAATTGGAATGCATATTATGATAAATGTTTAATGTTTGCTTACATATAAAAGTACCGAAATTGTGAAGCTGGTTCTCTAATATTTGTCAGATATTAAATACCGATGTACATCTATATAAAAATAAAGACGACATACACTGGTATATAAAGCTAATGTCTTAAATAAAATTTTTCAATGTATTAACAGAAATATTTGTTATTATTACTCTAAAATATTGGTAAACGATTGGAACTTATGCGTCAATTGTATGTTTACGTTTAACTAGGAAGACAATAGTTAAAAACTTCTCAGAGTAGAAAAGTAGATATTTACAACACACACTCAGACGCATAGATTCCATTTAAAACAACTACATGGAATTATACAATTTTGAATAGTTGGTAGGTTAGAATTAAGCATTTACAAGTGGGGATTACAACTGTGACATTAAGGATGCTTTCATAATACCACCATAGCTCTAGATATAGGCTATAACATCTAACAGGACTTGTCATGTTAGCCCAAGACACGCAATTTTTTTGGTGTATCACAATACTCTTTTCAACGGCATGGTGTCGTTAGGTTCTGATTGTAGGACAGCTGAACCAAAGTCTAGCTGCTGCATCTCGAGCAATCAAATCAAGATAAACATCACATTGATTGCTTTTTAAAAGGGGTTTTTTATGACCAAGTATAGTTGATAAGGTTTTTTTCCCCCACAAGTTCTAAGTTAATTCCTTCTATCTTCCAACCATGAACACCATTCTAGAGCGCCATATCCTATGTTGTTGTTTATGACACTTGGTGAACCAATACCCGCCCGTCAGGGACTGGCCGAATGAAGTCAGAAAAAAAGTTTATGAACGGAGCATCCCCATATAAAGGTGGAAATACGACTGGTTCATAGATGGCAGCACCATCTGAGTTTCCAATTTAGAGATTGAAGCCAGAAAAGACCTATGGCCTAGTTTGAAACGCCCCCAGATGTATTAATTTGGAATGGGAACTTGGAGAACATTGCGACTATGACATATTTTACGTGCCCTAGTCGCCATTAGTGAACACGATGGTGATTCGATCCCGTTTTCTTCCGAGAACGACAACATAACCAATTAGACCATACAGCCTACCACATTCTCTTCTGTAATGAATCATGGTAGCACACAAAGTAACTCTCAACAATCTTTCATTTGTGAAGACGCTATAATATTTCAAACATCAGGGTAATCAATTACATTGGGGATACCTAAATCACTTTATCCGGAAGGATATCTAAGATGAGTGCAATTTATTATATTCTTTGATTTACAATTGTGGTAATGAGAGTGCATTTAGATTCTCTATCCCAAAGACGTAAATCACTTTATATTTTTTTGTAAAGGCAATTAATATGTTTAGGCATTTATACTTACTTTCACATTTTTTTTTTTCATTTTATAGATTTAGTTCAACTATAACGGGAAATCTAATCAGTCATAGAATCCATGTTTCATCATTATACTATTTAGAATTTTTATAACATTTTTCTGAAACAAATTGAATTAATTGTTTTTCGCGCAACATTCATGTTTTTATACGAGAGATAATTATATGAACACCTAAAGTTTAAAATTCATTTCAAGCTTCTACTATAGCACCTGCGCTATAGATTGAAATTAAACTCACGAAATATTTAAATAAAATCTAGAGTGCTAACCATTTGTTAGCACGAATTCAGCTTTTCTGAAGTAAGGAAATATTTACATAAAGAGTAACGCTTTTATTTATCTATTTAAAAAAAAATTCTGTACGAGTTATTTTATTTATAATTTAAGAAGTATTCATATTTTCAATCCTTTAAAATAAGCTTCACTTTTTTTTAAAGAAAAAGGGCGAATAACTATGTAATTTACT
Source organism: Latrodectus geometricus (assembly GCA_026290005.1). Lineage (NCBI taxonomy): Eukaryota > Metazoa > Arthropoda > Arachnida > Araneae > Theridiidae > Latrodectus > Latrodectus geometricus. The sequence goes on along the minus strand of JAPDSC010132392.1, from coordinate 31,909 downwards.
TTTTTCGGCATACTTTATGAAATATCTATCTTATGAAAGAAAAACAACAAAAATATTTTCAGTAGAACACTAGTTGAACTAATTATATATAACAAAACAAGGAAACGTGACATGCATAAACTTTGTAAATAGTGTAAGATATTCAATATTTCTATTCTTCATCAGTTTTTAAGAAAAAAATTTGATGGAGCTTACTTTAAATAACTCTTTATAAATCAAAATTCAAAAACTCTTGGAACTGTAAATAAAATTATCGTGACATGACAAAAAAATTGTTCGTCTGTTTGTTTCAATAAATTTAATTTTCATTACTCCATAGATAACATACACTGTAGCAGAGCATTAGAAATTCATTCTGTTAGAGAATTACTTTGAAAAATTCCAAATGTTACTGAGAAATTGTGTTTTTCGAACATATTATAAGCCATAAAATGCTCACGATAAGAAATCTTGCTCAAAACACTTCGTCTGTAAACCTTAAGGCTTTTAAAAATGGCCTTTAAAAGTCTTCTTTGGAATTCGAACTTACATAAAAGAACAAAAAAGCATTTCTTCTTTTTATATATTTATTTTCTTGAAAAACATTTTCCTCTCATCAGAAAACTGCGATAAAGCGATTTCCCCACAATCGTCGACGAGAACAATAGAAGTTTTCTTTTTAATTTGATTTATTTGGTTTTACAGAAGAAGGATTTCGGTTTTCAGTCGTGTAATCCCTCGGAGTTCTTGTTTAAATTCTTCTTTGAAAAGAAGCCATTGGAAGAAAATAATTCTTATGTCATGGTTAGTTGGATCAGCTTTGCAGCAAGAAATGATACTACGAAACTCTCAAGAATTATTAAAACGTTGTCTTTGGAGGAAGCTTAAAGTCACATACGCTGCTTTTTTAAATAAAGAATTCTAACGTTGTGAATATGAAGCATTTAAGAAATGGTAGAAAAAAAGTTGTTTTTCATTTAAATGTCATCGTAAAAAATCAATGATAATTTGGATTAACAAAAAGTAAAGACGTTGCATTTTAAATTTTTCTCATAAAATGCACTAATTTTTTTATACAATGAGTTATTTACATTTTTTAGCAAAATCTTCAACAAAGAAATGTATTTGTTAAAATTTATTAGAAATTAAAAAGACGAACTTTACTAAAAACTATAATTTATAGTTTTTAAACTACTTTTTTAAATCCCCTAATAAATTTTAACTGAAAATTACCATAATTGCTCGTATGCGTGTAAATTATTAACTGCGTCTGTATATATTATTATACAATGTAAGTTCTAAATTGTAATGAATTATAACATTATGTGTACATATAAACATATTAATAAATAATTTTTGTAAAGAAGAATATTAATTGAATTTTTAAGTACCAAAGTTGCAGTTTAAATAAACTTCTTTACTGAAATAATACTGATTCCTAGCGAATTTAAAAACAATTTTCAGTTTTTAACCTTTGACCTTTTTGAAAGAGAGACTATCTGTCTCAATGTATGTATCAATCAACTATCAATATATATATATATATATATATATATATATATATATATATATATATACCATAAAATTTATTTCGTATAAGAAAAAGTATTTGAAAGAAACTTTGAAACAATTTTCGCTCTATGGTATTGAGAGTAGTTCCGTGGGATTTTTCAATATTTTAAAAGAGAAATTATTTCATTAAGTCATTAATTATACAAAAAGTTTTACATTACTTTTATTTGCTATTATTGTCATTTTGTTACATGTAAGGGTTGATTTTTTTTGGATTATTAACTTTGGGTCAGATTTCGAATAACACTTTGCATCCAATTCGATAACTAAAGTTATAAAAGATCAACACAATTAAATTCATTTCTTAAATTTTATTCTAAACTCCATAAAATGCAGATGAGGGAAATATACATTTTTAAGTGTAAAAATAGAATGTTTTCAATGTTACAAAAACTTTTACCGCGAAATTAAATCTGAAATGAATTTTATCCGGAAATATTAAAGTTTATTATTCAATGGAGAAACAGTTGCTATTTTGGTATTCTGAAATAAGTACTTGAATAATAAATATATTAAGATGACATTATAAGTATATATTTATACTTTGTAATTATAATTTAATCAAAATAATTTATGATAAACCTAATGAGATATACTGAATGTTGCACTATTTCTTGAGAATAAAAATTGCATTTTATATAATCTTTCTGTGCATAATCTTTATAAATGTTTAAACAAAAAATTTATGTAAAACAATTTTAAATTAGCTGAGAATCGAGATTATTTCAGAAAATAAGTATATTTAGCCTGCAAAGTTGTATATTTATCCATGACCGCAGTAGCCTGGTTGGCTAGGGCGTCATTGTCGTTAACAAGAGGTGGTGAGTTCGAATCCCGGCTTAGCCGAAGATCCGTTGTCTTCACTAATGGCGATTGGGGCACGTAAAATATGTCGGGTCGTTATGAGCTTCGTATTCCCACCCCAAATTAATACCTCTGGGGGTGGCTGGAACCTGGCCTTGGATCTTCACTGAGTTCCATCTCTAAATTGGAAGATTCAGATGGTTCTGCCATTTATGAGCCAAAAGTCGTACTTCCACCTTCGTTTGAGGGTGCTCTATTCAAAAATTTAAGAAGCTCTCTCTGACTTCATTCACCTAGTCTCTGATGGGCGGGCTTGGTGTCATTAGAAACAACAACATAATATTTTTTTTCAAATTTTCATCAATTTTAATTATTACTTATAAATAATTATTATTAATAAGTAAATAATACTCATTAATAAGTAAATCATACTTACTAATAATAAATAAACATTTAAAAATTTTTGAATTATTGATATTTACATTTTCATTTTTTGCTTAAAATTTGGAAAAGGCTTAGAATGATTTTTTTCTAGTAATAACAACTTTATGAACACTGAGCAATTTACATTTTATTAAACGTTCCAAAAAATATTTTTCCTTAACCACTTCAGGAAGGAAATACGTGAGTAGGTAAGAATCGCATTTATTTGTGAGTACGGTTGCAGTGTGAGCACGTGACCAAAATTTCTAGATTTTTGTCATAGCAGTATTCACTGCAGAAATGCAACTTTAAATGCAAATGCGGTTGTACTTTTCGGGTATAAGGGGAGAATTGATTAGGATAAAATAAAACCAAGAATATTATTATTATTAGTTAAAAACACATTTGTAGTAAAAATTTTTATAATATATTACATCTGGAAAGAAATCTCGCAACAAATATAAAACCATTTAATATTTATCTTATTGTTTTATCCCCATACAACACTACACTCATTTCTGACTTTTTTTCTTTACTGAAGAACATTACTTAAGAAAATCATTTGGGGATAAAAAAGGATATTTCTTCAAACTCTTAAAGTAATATTCTATAGTTTATTTGCATTTTGTGTATCATATACAAAGCAAGGATACTATTCTTAATGAAATGTGAAATAAAAGCTCCAAAAAAAGGCGTTGAAAATTCATTTGTGCTACTTCATGATATGGTATAAGAAAATAAGAATTCATACTTAAATGAAAATAAACAAGCACTATTGAATTTTATTTTTGTAGGAATTGTCATTTAAGTATTTGATATTTGAAAAATATATTTTTTGAAGCTACGTAAGTAAGGATTTTAAAGTATAAAGTGGGATAGTGGAATTTAAAATTATAAAATAATTTCAATAAATCTGAAATAAAGTTTTTGCGTTTTTTCTTTTTTCTGGAAGATTACTGTCCAAGTCGTATTTATTTCAAAATTTTTTTTGTATTCAACCGAATGTAAAAAATTAGTTATTAGATAATTTATTTAAGTTACAGAATTTAAAAAATAATACATTTTCATCTAAAAACGTTATCAGATGAGAGAAAATCATCTCTAATTTTTAAAAAATAATATATGTATCTTCTCAAATTTATTAACATTTTTTGCTATTTTTTCCTAATAATTTTTCATTAATATTGTAAAGTTATTTTCCTTTTTGTTTTTGTGAGATATCAAAATAACCCTTTGCCTATTTAAAAATCAGAACAATTATTATTAGTATTAAGCATAGGAAAATATGGACTATAATGATTTGTTATACCTATAATAAACAACCATTTTGTTCCCTCTTATTTGAACCTTTTCTGATCAAAGAATTTATGCTATAATATGTTGAACTACGTGTTTGATTAATTTTTGCTCTTGTTATAATAATTGGCATGATACTTTTAAGCTTAAATAATGCGGTATTTATTTTATCTCGTAGTACAAAAATCTTATTTACAAATTATTTTCATTCTCGAAGTACTAAAATCTTATTTATTAATCATTTATTACAATCATTTTCATTATCTCACTAATATCATAGTAAAAAAATTCTACTCCTTAAAATAATAATAATAAGTTATCTATCATTGAAAAGGATGGAAATGGTTTCCCATAGTATATTTGTTATTATCTCAATCTTATATTTTAAATATACGCAAAAATATTTCAAATTTTGTTAACATTAATTACAAATTAGATATTTAATGCAACCAAATTTTATTTTTTTACATTAATATATGAAAAATTTGTTTTTTGATGTTTGATATATTTTTAGTGATATAAATTAATACGGAATGTAATAAACAGTTTAAATTTTTATTTCAGTTTTACCAAGGAATTCATTTCAACAGGAATATAAAAAGGGAACATAAAAACAGTAGCTATGTTTCAAGAAATCTTCAGTCTAAACTTATAACAGTTAGTTTCACAAAGAAAAACCATCGAAAAATGTCATATTTAAGTCTTAACTTCAGGTATGTCAACTTGGAAAAACCACAAAACACTTGAAAATGCCGAACAATTTCGTTGAAAAGTTTCTGAGCCAGATAGTCCGAACTGAAAACATAATGCATATACGAATGGTAAATTAAATGAAAAGTTGCAGAAAAAACATTGTTTTCTTATATTTTAGAAACCAGCGAGTATAAAATCCAAAGACTTAATGAGTAACTTCTCTAAAAGTTACCGCATAAATTAGCTTTATACACGCCAGTACTCCCTATTTTCCTTAGGAACAAAACTCCTCTTCTTTCAACAATAGGATGTGAAGTCGTTATTTCTTTCATTATTTTTGAGGAGAATCTTTTACGAACGTAATAAAGAGTGGAATAATTCTCCTAAAGCAGGGATAAACCTCGCTTGAAATATGGTGGCCTCTGTCTATATTGTGATACAAGATAAATTATTTAAAACAACGCATTATTTCTTTCACAAGAGATTTTCTACGAGTTAAGACTCATCCAAGTAATATTTAATTAGATGGAGGTATTTTGTTGAAGAGCATTAGACTAAAACTACTCGTTTAAACATTAATATATTTATGTATGTTTTGATATACTGTTATTAAAATTTAGGCTAACGTATTAATAACGAATTTTGTTGTTATATTTTGTATTATAATCATAATTAAATTTTACCAAATATAATTATTTCATATACAAAATTAATATGAATTCTAAAATTATTCTTCTTATTTAAAATTATTATAATTACTTCTTAAGTAAAATTATCAAAAACATGTTTTATGATAATAAGGAAAACATAATTGATTATTTAAAATTTATGTGAATCATACGTTCGAATGTAAACTTAAAAAATAGTTTCATACAATTTAATGTCTAAATATTCATATCCTATATTAAAAAAATAATGTTTAAAATATAAATGCTATTTTTATTTCATTTCTGTTTTTTTATACATTTCAATTTATTTTAAATATTAATTATTTAAAAAATACAAAAATAAATTCTTTCCTTTATAGAAAAAATCTTGTACATTAATAAATGTTCTTATAAATATCAACATTATCTTAAATTTCTTCATATTATTATTATTATTTATTTGTTTCAGTTTTTTTAAAGTGCCAGTTTTGGCACTATGGAGTACGCTGCTTCACTTTTCCAACTGAAGCAAATATGGTGTGAAATCCGACTTCCTCAGTACACATATACTGTTTACTTACATCCATAGATACTCATTTAAAAGGTAGACAACCATTGACTTCATTCAAAGAAAGGACAAAGACAGGAGAGAAAGTACCCGAACCGGGATTTAATCCCATTCCGCAATAAAGCACGCTGACAGGATGAATGGCACTGAATTTTGTTTAATCAATAATAAAGTATATGGAAGATTGTATCTATTGAAACGCTTGTAAGATATGAAATAAATTAATGTATGAAGCTTGCCGATTGTTACAGATTACTTTGCAGATTTCGTGATATCTACGAATAACAATAAGAGTTTCAACATAGAAAAATAGTAACATAGAATGAAAATTGAAATGTGGGGTGGCAAGGATTGCATCTATAGTTGAAAATTAAAATTTGAGTTCAGATAATTTTGATGACTTTCACCATATTTTTGAAAAATATTTCAAAAGCATCTACATAGTTCTTCTGACGCAGCCAATAAATTTACCATTTTGATTAGCATGAATGTTTTCAAATGTGATTGAAAATACACTATTGGCCACTAAAATTGCTACACCAAGAAGGCGACATGCTACAGACGTGAAATTTATACGAAAGGAAGAAGGTGCTGTGATATGCAAATGATTAGCTTTTCAGCGCATTCAGACAAAGCAGGCGCCAGTAGCGACACCTACATTGTGTTTAAATGTGGAAATTGTTCAGCCGGTTCCTCATACAGAAATTGCATTTGAACGTTGTTGCCTGGTGAAAAGTTGTTGTGATGCCTCGTGTAAGAATGAGAAATGCGTACCAGCACGTTTCTGACTTTGATAAAGGTCGAATTGTAACGTACCGGGATTACGGTTTATCTTATCGCAGTATTGATACTCGCGTCGGTCGAGATCCAATGACTGTTAGCAGAATATGGAATCGATGGGTTCAGGACGGTAATACGGAACGCCATGCGGGATCTAAACGGCCACCTATCACTAGCAGCCGAGAAGACAGGAAAATTATCTGCATGGCCATAATGGATCGTGCAACCACGTCACGAGCCGTGAGTCAAGAAACGGGGTCGTTTGGAAGACAACAAGTTCTGCACGAACAGTTCGACGACGTTTGCAGCAGCATGGACTCTCAGCTCGGAGACCATGGCTGTGGCTTCCCTTGACGCTGCGTCATAGACAAAAGCGCCTTCAATGGTGTGATCAATGAAGAACCTGGGCGCACGAATGGCGAGACGTCGTCTTTTCAGATGAATCCAGGTTCTGTGCACAGCATCATGATGGTCGCATCCGTGTTTGGCGGCATCGTGGTGAACGCACACTGGCAGCGTGCATTCGTCATCGTCAAACTGGCCCATTACCTGGCATGATAGTATGGGGGGCCATTGGATACACGTCTTGGTCACCTCTTCTTCGCATTGACGGTGCTTTGAACAGTGCACGTTACATATCTGGTGTGTTACGATCCGTGGCTCTACCCTTTATTCGAGCCCTTGCGAAACCCAACATTTCAGCAGGATAATGCCTGACCGCATGTTGCTGGTATTGTACGGACCTTCCTTGATACGGAACATGTTCAGCTGTTTCCCTGGCCAGCACGTTCTCCAGATCTTTCACCAATAGAAAACGTGTGGTCAATGATTGCTGAGCGAATGGACCGTCACCAAACGCCAGTCACTACGGTTAATGAACTGCGGCATCGTGTTGAAGCTGCATGTGCATCTGTACCTGTACGTGCAATCCAATCTTAGTTTGACTCAATGCCTAGGCGTATAACTGCTGCTATTACTGGAGGTGGTTGTTCTGGGTACTGATATCTCAGGATCTATCCAGCCAAATGTTTTGAAAATTTAATCACTTTTTATTTCTAGTATAATATATTTGTCCAATAAATATCATTTTGTTATCTTCATTTCTTCCTGGTGTAGCAATTTTAATGGCCAGTATTTTAAATGTAAAATTAGTATCATTACGAATAACAGAATCCAAATCAAAATTTAAAGGGAAGAAAATCAAAGACAAGATTATTGAAGCAAATATTATAATCTGAAAAATAATTCATGCTTAGAAACGTTACATTAGATCCATTGAAATGAAACAAATTTTTTAATAGTTTATTATTTTTTTTAAAATCCATAAAGGAAAAATTTTAGTATTTGTAGATGACCATATTGCATTCTGGTGAACGTAATTTAATATAAATCTTTATCCTACTATTGCTTTATATTACAATAAAGTATATAATTCATATAAAATGGATTTATTAGTTGTAATTGAATATTGAATATGTACTATCAACGTGATACTATCCAGTGAAACATTTAACTGTAAAATCTAAATTTGGATTTCATATTTAAAGAAATCCAAATTTGGATTTAGGTGCAATTATAACATTGAAAGATTTTTTATGAAAATTTTAAGAAAATCACAGTCTATTCACTTGCAAAATTTTAAAGTGATTATGAATTCTAAATTTGTTTTGACGCTTTTTCCTTTGTTTAATTATTTCGTTTCCTAAAAAAAGTATTTATAAAACAGTTTTAAACTGAATTTGGATTTTGTTGAAAAAATGTTTTTTCTATATTTTATGTGCTTTTGTTTTAGAATTTTTTTCATATCAACTAATTTCTTTTAAGGCCAGCATACCTGGTAGAAAGGTACTGCTTTCGAATCCTGGGTCAAGCAGGATTCGAATGAAGTACCTTTCTATAATCCTTAATCCAGTCTTTAATCCCAGTCTTTTACCTTTTCTTGTAAGAATAGAGTATGAATGTTTGCCTAATCCATAAATGCTTACCTAAGGCATGTGTGTTTACTAAGGAAGTCGGACTCCACACCAATTTACGATTGAGTTGTAAAAGTGGAACAGCCCACCCCATATTTGCCAAACGACAAAATAAAATTATTTTAAGGTCTTAAACTTTATTACTTTATTTTCTGTACGTTGAATTATAAACCAAACATACATTAGTATTTACAAAGTTTTTCCTTATCAGACAAATTATTGATTATATATATATATATATATATATATATATATAGCTAACTGTTTGTACACGTATATATTTATATCCATCAACATGATTTGTCTTACAGAAAATAAATTATAAATTTATAATCTGTCTTCAAATGTTACAAACTCAGTATTATGAGGGGAAAGTCCTTGCTATCCGAAGTAGGAAAATAAAATCTTTATTTTTAACTTCTAATCTGCTTTCAACTTCATTGTAATGACGTATCTCAGGACAAATAGAAATTCGATGTCACTCAGTACACATTTTGCAACTTTATTTCTTCTCCTTCTTAACTTGTAGAATTCTTTTTCTGAAATACATCAATAACATTTGAGCTCAAAATTTTTCCTGAAATAAAATAATATTAAGAAATGTCAACCTATAAAAAATTTCTGAAACTTTTCGAATATCGTTTTCAGGACATTTTCTAATAAATCCCTCACGAGATTACAAAATATTTAAAGATGTGTACGAGGGAAAAGGAAATTGCTTGAAAATCGTAAACGGGTTTTATTTCTTCTAGTGGTATTTATTTGCGATGTCTTTCGTAAAAGGCTATTTTATTTCAAAATTATAAATAACTAAAACAAGGAAGCATTTTAAATATTTTACGATGATTTTCTGTTTTTATTCTTACCAAGCTGCACGAGAAAAAGTAGTTTCCATGAGTTCATCCTTTTTAGTGACAGCGTATCAGAAAGAGCTGAAGAAAAATTAATGCCCTGTCAAAAATTGCTAGTTGTCCGTTTACATGTCAGAAAATGCTTTAAAATTGTGAAAAAAAATTGATCTATGTGAATTACCTAGAGAATGCCCTGCTCTCACGACATTTATCGAGAAAATTTAAAAACACGGTGGAAAATATAGAGCGAATTAGAAATTTTTAAATAAAATTTGAAGTGTATCTTTAGTTATGTCTCAATATTTGTTAATTTTTCAGTATAAAAAATAGGGTTCAAAATGAATTTTGATTTAAATAACAGAAACGCTTTTACCTGAGGTATAATTTTTATTATTGCTATTTATTTAATAAAATAATATTTTAATTGAATTTTAATTATAGAAAATATTAGTTTGGGGAAAAAGAAATTCATTATTTTTACGTGAACTTCTTTCAGATTCGCTTTGTAAAAAGGTTTAAAACAGTTTTCATGTAGATTTTTAGGTCTTGTGCGAAGATAATTTTTGATATTTTATAGACATTCTCGACGATGTTGTATCCATGCGAGGTGCATCTTTAGCATCCAAATACCCAAGCGGAATCGACGAAACCAAAATTGTGCGTAACTGGTTGTTACAGTCATATATAGGACGATAAACACCTTTCACAATTTTAGCCACCTGGTTAGCATTTTCGCCATTATAAAAGAAAAACTAAAATGTATCGAATTTTCCGTTTGTTGTCTTCCATTTTTAAAACTTTGTACTCGTAACTGAATGAATCAAACAAAAAACCGCAAGAGGATATTTTAGTGTCAAATGTCACCTTTTCAACAAGCATAAATCTGAAATTCTTTGATAGATACCTCACCTGATAGCGATCACTACAAACGTATACCGAAAAAATAATGGATAACTTTTTCCCCAAACTATTATATTACAAAATATTACTTTAATATAATTATAAATTTTTCTCATTCTGAGAAATATAGCTCATGTACTTCAATGAAAGATTTGAGGAAACAACATTATCATACACTTGAAAATTAAGGCGATACAATTATTTATATTTTAAAAACATATTACATTATTTATTAACTAAATAAACTTATTTCGATAAATAAAATTATCAGATAATGTATTAGTAAGATAATAAGATTAAATTTTAAAAATATTTCTATTTTTAAAAATAAAATTAAAATATTTTTAATTTAATTGCTTTAACATGGAAGCCAGCTAATGCATGAGTAGTTTGTAATCCAGTCTCCTAGGCTGTTGGTCCCGGGTTCAAATCCCAGCTCAAACATAAACATTTTCTTTCTATTTTTCTTTGTCCTTTCTCCTGAGATGATATATGAATGTGGCTCACCCTATAAATATGTTTGTGATGGTGTGTCATGAATAATGCCAATCCCCTACGGGACTTGATTCAAAGGGTAGCCCTAAATGAGTAGCAATTTCTGACCTTATTGTGGTGAAGGGTCAATCTCCAGTGACCACTATTGGAAAAAAAAAACTTTCACCTGTAATAAAATTGAATGATATCAATTAGTAAATCGTAATTATTCGTAAGATAACATCATATTCATGTAAGACTTTAGTATCATGAATCCACTGTTCATGAAATACGATATAATTTACAAAGTTTCTTTATATTAATGCACACTCTTTGTTTTTAATTTTAAGCACACAATTTGTGTATTCTCTTCAGTCAAACTAAAAATAATGAAATATTTCCTAAATTTAAAAAATTCAGAAAGTAATTGCAGGAAGCATTATGAAAACAATATTATTTTACGAAGTATTATGAAAAATTGTATTATCTTGAAAATTGCAAGATAATTCAATTTTTTAAAATGCACACCACGAACAATAGCATTACATATTTGTCAGGTGTAATTGCTGGACAAAATTATGTTCTTTACAAAACATTGCACCTTTATTTTAAATTGTAAGAAGATATTAATATTTTTAAATACAAATTAATTGTACTTTGCAAATAAGTTTGATCTCTGTATTAGAAGAATTTTTCCGCTTTAATTGTTTAAACCGATATTTTTTTTATCATCACTTTTTTTTCCTTTCTCTTTAAGAGAAAATAGTTAAGTTTTTTATTTCATAAAAAGAATAATGCAAATTATATTTTAACCTCATGCTATCAAACTGTATAAAGGAAAAATATTTCCAGTGTATTCTGAATATTGAACATGCCTTTATTTCCAAATGTTTAAAATATTAAACGATTTCTCCCTTTTAAATCAACAAACCTGTTCAATTTGACACAACACTACTTCTTTTAAATATGTTTTTGAATGAACAAAAAAGATAAAAGCTTTCCATTTTTTAAGTATCTAATTGTAATTGTAGTTTATTTTGAATGTTTTAGACGTTGGATATTTATAGAGAAATTTATTTCTTAGAACATTAAAATTTAATGATCTATAAAAACACAATTTTCCTTGATGCATTAAAATGTTTACTTACATCTAAACTTTTAATATAGCAAAAATATTTTCCCTTATTATCTTATTAACAGTTATAGTTTCCTTAAAAGCAGTTAAGAATAAATCTAACAAGATACAAAGAAGTTTTAATATGTTTGTGAGAGAAACTGTATGTTATATCTCACTTTAAAATGTTATATTTTTCATTATCAATGTCACATGTTTTCATGCATTAGCTTATTTTTATACTAATTAATATAAAATAATGTTTAGGAAATTAAAGTGAGTAAAACACTCTTGAATACTTTTGTAATTTTTAACTTTTGTTTATAAAAAAGAATGTATTGTATTTCTAATAATATCAGCATTATGAAAATAAATAATTTATACTAAAGCAAAAGTTTCGAAAAATATTTTTCCTTGACCAGTTTAAGAAGAAAAAAATAGGATAGGCAGGAATCAACTTAACATGCGGATACAGTTGCAGTGTTGGCACGTGACAAAATTTCTCGATTCCAGTCACGGCAATATTCACTGCAGTAATGCAACTTTAAATGCAAATATTGTTGTGCTTTTCGGGTTTACGTGAAGAATTGACTAGAATAAAAAGAAAAGCATAATATAAATAAAATCCCAACTAGTGAAATGCATACAATGTAATACATCTAAAGAGGCACACACTCCCAACCAAAATAAAACCGTTTCGACTTTAACTTAGAGCAAATGTTTTTATTCTTACTTAAAGCACTCGTTTCTAGTACTTTTTATTACTTAATATGATAAAAAAGAGGATTTTGGTTATTTTTTTATATAATAAGAAAGAAAGAATTAAAAAAATGTTCTCTTCGAACTCTTAAACTCATATTAACGTGTTGAAGTTTATTTGCATTTTTTAATGCTACCCAGAAACATTTCTAACGAAATATGAAAAGAGAGCTCTAAGCGAAATGCATTAAATTTTCATTTGATGATTTTGTAAAAAAAAACACAATAAGAATTCATGCAAAAATGAAAATGTACACCTGTTTTTGATATTGATTTCCAAAGGAATTGTTACACGTTTATGTTATTTTAAGAATTCTACTTTTAAAAAAGTTCGTAAAACAAGGTTAAATATTTAAGATTAAGATTTCTTCAGTATTTCTAATATTAGAAATTCACTTAATGTTACATTCTGGAATGTTTATTATTTAATGCTTTGTATTTCTGAGATCTATAGAAATGTATAAACTATGAAACTGGGTCAAATATTCATAAATTAATAAAAGTTATAATTTAATATTCAATGTTTCATTTTCGAAATTATTTTTACAAGAACAATATGTTTTAGAATTTCCTAAAATGAGAGTGACTATTTCTGTAAATCTATACTTGAATCCTATGATAGTCACCAATTATTTTACGATTTCATCCCTTTATCTAAAATATTTTTTTATAGGAAACATAAAAAATTGTTTTCGATTACTAAATGATTCGAATATATAATTCTAAAATATTGAACTTTTCCATGGTTTTAAAATGGCATTCGAATAAAATTATCACATAAAGTATCAGCTATCTTGTTACCTATATATGATAATATCTTTTTATGAAAGTAATCTTATATATAATACCTGGTTGTTAGATTCATTTCGTGGCATTAAATATAAAAAATAGATTCTGATAACATGATTAGAGAATATCTAAACAAAGAGCGATAAGCTATCCCATGTTTAAGCATATCATCAGAGAATATCATAGATATTTATGTTAACATATTTCGATAAATATGTCTTTATATGTAATATCTTTATTGTAATGTAATATAGCATACATATTTATATAAGAAATTAATCTTACGTTTGCATAATTTTCAATCAAATTAATTTTTGAAGCGAGTCGCAAATATAAAATAAATAACTGATGCATTTATAAATGTAACCATGCTAAAAACTTTGACTCAAGACACACAAAATTGGAGTCTTTTGTTGAAAGTCTGCTGTTTTATTTGGACGATTAATAGTTTCCTTAATACTTAGGTGTCATTATTGCTAATTCATTCAATTATTTCCTTGAAAACTTGAAACAGCAATGTGCATTTGTAATTCAAAATATGTCATTCATTAAAAATAATCCACTATATTTATTAAACTAATATTATAAACATGAATAATTCACGTTTGCTATAAAGGAGAGAAGTATAATCTACTTCACTATATCATTTTAAATAACTAATAATTTTGTTTACTTGTATATTTAAGTCCATTTTAATAAATTTTATTACGATATTTTAAATATTGGAATGGTTATTATAAAAATAACCGTTTCTTTCTACAGATTTGAATTAACAATAAACCTATACATGATTAATAGTAAAAAAAATATATATTCATTGAAAGCAATAAAAATATTATTATAACATTTCAAATGTTACTAAAATATAAAAATACGTAATAATTACATAGAACTCATCAGTGATGCTTATGATATTTTTAAATAATTATTTAAATTTTTGTCTTCATTTAAATTTAAGATTATTTTTGTTTTGCTTTTTAAATGCTGTTTCAGTTTTTAAGCAACATTACTTCTTATAGAGATTTTTAAATTTCTATTTATAAGTAGTTTTTTTCTCTAATGGCGGGCATTCTTGAGCAAGTATAATACATTAGCCCATTAGCCGCAACAAGGCCAGAAGCTGCTAATCATTTTATCATTACCCGGTGGGCATCTGTGAACCAAGTCACGGAGATACGAGTAGCACATCGCCCACGCCAAACCACCACGACCCCGTTTATAGGGCGGGCCACATTCACCCATCGTCTGTGGAAAGTACAAGAAACACAGAGAGAGAAAGAGAAAGTACATTCATGCCTGAGCCGGGATTCGAACCCAGGTCCTCCCCATCCGTAATCAGTTACGCTAACCAGTAGACAGGTTGGGCGGCTATTTATAAGGAGTTATAACTCACAAAATATTTAAAATTTTACTTCTATTTTAACACCAGAGTTATGCATCTATGATGGCTGAAATATAGAATCAACTAACTTTGTTCCAAGAATTTTTGTAGTTTTTATTCATCACAGTTGACATCCCAAAAATGTCATCGAAGATATTATATTTCAGTTTTAGCCCTAGATATGTCAAATCGGCAAATCTGTCTAACATGTGTACGTAACAAAGAAAATTCTAATAAAAAAATTCTCAAACTAGAAATTTAGAACTGAAAACAAAATTTATTTACGAAAGGGAAATGAAGGATTAGTAAACACGCAATTTTCCTTTTTCGTTTATTTTAGATAAAAAGACAAAAGCTAAAGTCTGAATGAGTAACCTTTCACAAATAAGTATCGCTGAATGAATATCCTTTCACAAATAAGTATCACTGAATGAGTGAGTATCCTTTCACAAATAAGTATCACTGAATGAGTATCTTGTCCATAGAAACAAATCTCTTATTTCAACAGTAAGATGTGCAGCTCTTTCTGTTGAATGAAGAGGAGCTTTGTTCAAATTTTTTCATTATTTTTTAAAAGAAATTTGTTGTTATGCACGTATGCGAGTAAATGAGGAGTGGAATAATTCACTTGAATCATATATAAAGCTTGCATGAAGTATGTTACTGTATGTCTATAATGCATGGTGTAAAAATAATTAAAAAACGCATTATTTCCTTTACGAAATGTTTTCAAGTATTCAACTCATGTTTTGCAATATTTAATTAGATTGACGGATTTTACAAGTCAATATTAAGTAAAAAAAAGTTATGCAAAACCTTAATATATGTATGGATGATTCATTAAGAAATAATACGATTAAAATATAGGTAAACAATACAAAATTTTGGATGATCATGTAAGTAATTATATTTTGTAAAACTAGAAAGCTTCGAGTGAAAATATTGAAGAATTATTTTGTAGCACTGAAACTTTTAATGAATTCTGAAGAAAAAAGTTAAAAAAGATTTAATGTAATTCATTACTTAAAATTTTATGCCTGGTAAGGGAATGGCATTTAAACACTTTTTATTTTTATTTTTTATTTTAAATTATTTTTATATAAAGTAATTTTAATTAAAAATTTCGTATAATATTGCAAAGGAAAGATAATTGTCTTTGTTTTTAGAAAATGAGGTCAAATTTTGTGTCTCTTTTTAGAGATATTTTTTCTTATGTTAGCATAAATTTTTAGATACTTTGTAATGAATTTTATGTTGTTAAAATATGTTTATGGAAAATTTATATATTGCAAATGTTATGTGATAATACTTTAATACGTACAATGTATCATGGCCAATATTTTTTTTATCCATTAGATCTTATTGTACATTTAAAATATAATACTGTACAATATAGTAAGTTCAAAGAACAATTCCAGTTTATGATCGTATTAGAGCAATAATTGTAACTATAGTTTAAAAGAAGCTATTTACTCGATATTTTTGAGACTGTTGGCCTACGAAACATTTGGTTACTGTTTTTGTACCTGTTTAGAACAGAATCAATATTCTCAACATATATTATTTAAATTAAAATTGAAAAGGAAAAACTTATAGCATAAGGCTGCTATGGATAAAAAAATAAGACGCCATTTCGTATTTTAAGAAGAAAATTAAGAAGCTGATTTGAAATAGTTTTAAAGAGCAAAAAATAATTTAATGACGAAATTCTTTTTCATAGTTGCTATACACTTTAAATTGTATAATATTTGTATGCTCTGCCTACAACATCCAAAAGAAAATAATAAAGTTTCGAAATTTATATATATTTTTAAAAATTTTATTTCATTTTCACCTCTGTGTTTCATATCTCAATAAAATTTATATTTGCTTCAAATTGTATTAACTAACTTGTATTTTATATTTCATTCAAACTCTCTAACATCATGAAGCACCATTTTGAATTAGAGTCTCAATTGCTATTAACATGTACTTTTGAAACGAGAATCTGACAATGAGAATCAACTGAGAATGTAATCTCTTTTTTTGAATTTTTATAAAATATAAGTGATGATATGTTAAGCCGTAATGAGCTAAAACGTTTGTACCGCATGAAACGGGTTAATACCGAAGAACGAAAAACAAGAACAGTATGTCTATATTGCTGTACTGAACGTCTGGAGGAGACTTTTTTATATTGTCTTATACTTAATAAGACAATATGAAATAGGCTTTAGAATCTCTTGTAGTGTGTTTGCTAAAATCAGAAGGAAATATATTATGTGAATTTGGTCAACAAAATTAATTCCTTTTGTTCAGTTAAACGTAAAGAATTCTTATATTTTTGTAATAAAAAGTCAAAATATCTTGTAGTTCCTTTTTATGTGCTTAATTTTTTTGATAAGAAGCGCTAAAGTTTTTATAATTATAACAGTTTCATCTGAATCTGAATGTTTCCAATTATACTTATCAATATTTTCTATATTTAATACTTTTAATTAGGTTTGTTAAATTTCACTATATAATTAAAAATTTTACTTTTATCCATTTTATAACGATAAAACGTAGTAGAGTTTAATATATATATATATATATATATATATTCATTATTTTAGTTTTGATGAAAGTATACGTAAAAATCTTTTTTTATTTTTTTTACTGAAAATTTCAGATTATAAATTTGTATTTTTAATGAGCATTTTTACTTTTAGAACCAGGGGAAAAAATTTATATATTTTCATTACTTGTAATGTGGTAACAACATATTTTAATAAAGTATCATATATCATAAGATAAATAAAAATGTATATTATTTCAAACCATAAAATATTTATTTTAGGTAGAAATATATATATATATATATATACACTACTGGCCATTAAAATTGCTACACCAAGAAGGCGACATGCTACAGATGTGAAATTTATACGAAAGGAAGAAGGTGCTGTGATATGCAAATGATTAGCTTTTCAGCTCATTTAGACAGCTCAAAAGACAGGCATATTATCCTCATGGCCGTAATGGATAGTGCAACCACGTCACGAGCCGTGAGTCAAGAAACGGGGTCGTTTGGAAGACAACAAGTGTCTGCACGAACAGTTCGACGACGTTTGCAGGAGCATGGACTCTCAGCTCGGAGACCATGGCTGCGGCTTCCCTTGACTCTGCGTCATAGACAAGAGCGCCTTCAGTGGTGTGATCAACGACGAACCTGGGTGCTCGAATGGCAAGACGTCATCTTTTCAGATAAATCCAGGTTCTGTGTACAGCATCATGATGGTTGCATCCGTGTCTGGCGGCATCGTGGTGAACGCATACTGGCAGCGTTCATCCGTCATCGTCATACTGGCCCATCATCTGGCGTGATGGTATGGGGTGGCATTGGATACACGTCTCGGTCACCTTTTGTTCGCATTGACGGTGCTTTGAGCAGTGCACGTTACATTTCTGGTTTGTTACGACCCGTGGCTCTACCCTTTATTCGAGCCCTGCGAAACCCTATGTTTCAGCAGGATAATGCCCGACCGCATGTTGTCGGTATTGTACGGACCTTCCTTGATGCGTAACATGTTCGGCTGTTGCCCTGGCTAGTACGTTCTCCAGATCTTTCATTAATAGAAAACGTCTGGTCAATGGTTGCCGAGCGACTGGCTCGTCACCAAACGCCAGTAACTACGGTTGATGCACTGTGGCATCTTGTTGAAGCTGCATGGGCATCTGTACCTGTACATGCAATCCAATCTCTGTTTGACTTAATGCCCAGGCGTATAACTGCTGTTATTACTGCCAGAGGTGGTTGTTCTGGGTACTCATTTATCAGGATCGATCCAGCCAAATTTTTTCCAGGCAGATTTTTGAATATATATATATTATTTTAATTTTTTGATGAAGTTTTACGTAAAAATATATTTTTGCTGAAAATTTCAATTTATAAATTTATATTTATAATGAGAAATTTTACTTTTAAAATCAATAAAAACAATTGGAATTTTCTTGTAACTTCTAATGTACTAACAACTCTATTTTGATGAATTATCATAAGATAAAAAGAAACTCAGTAACATTTAATTTATGGTTTATTGCCTTTAATTTCTATAACTTGTAGGGATATTTCTATGAAATTCATCAACATATTGTGAGCTCCAAATATTTTTAGAAAATAAATTATTTCAAACCATAAAATATTTCTTTTAGACAGAAATTTTTGAATATCGTGTTTCAGTTTAGTTTCTAACACATTCCTCCAGAGAGATTAAGAATATTTAAACAAGTATGACGAGGGAAAAATCGACGACGATGGATGATGGCAAAATGTGCGTATTTTTTCTGGTGACATTTATTTAAGATGCCTTTCGGAAATAAGTTTATTTTTATTTCGAAATAAAAAAGTAATAAATATATAAAGTGGTGTCCTTTTGAATATTTTAAAAGAGGATCTTTTTTATCCCAACCATGTTCCTCCCAAAAATATGGTTTCCATGAATTCTTACTATTGAGGCACCGTATACAGAAGGAATTGAAGAAAAATTGATGTCATGTCAGAATTTGGTACTCTTTTTTTATTTCATACGAAGCTTCAAAAGAGTAAAAATGATTGAAACATACGAATTAGTTTGAATAAAATTTATATTGTACTAGTCGTCCAGTGGGTATAAAAGTAAGAAAGAAGATATTGCGTGAGTCATAAATTTTTTCATAAAATATGAATTGGCTCAAAGGTTAAAGATTTATACGTATAAGGATTACAAGATAGGAAATTGGCTCTAAAATAAATCCCAATTTCTATGACAGCAGCTGTTTATCTGAGGAAATATCTATTTATTTTCCAAGTCATTTGACTAAATATAGGTAAATGAATTTTATTTGACTTTCTCCGATCAATTTTATTTTGCGAAAATTGCTTATAAGATAATTATAAATTTATGACAATGGGGAAACTAATTTGTTATGTTTTTTAGCAATGCATTGAAATTTCAGGGGAGAAGAAAAAAAAAAAGAAAAAAAAAATACCGATATTTATTCAGAAAGATTTTGTTGTTTTAAAACTTGATTATTATAATTTAATTTCAGTGTAAAATACTCTTACATAATTTATGTTTAAATCAAACTCTCAATGTTAATGCTAATTTAAAGACAATATTTCAATAATATTAAATGACATACCTTATAAACCCTGATGGAATAGAATGGTATTATTTGATAATTTGTAATAATTTATAACTTAGTTTCCTGTGTAAGGGATACTTTTACATCATATAAAGATTTTTTTATAAAATAAATAATCGGCTTTTCTTCTAAACATTATATATATATACACCCCTTTCTTTAAATATTTTATATTTTTGATAGTGGGACTTTTTTTTTACTATCAACATTTCAGTGTTTTTGGACATTTAAAATTCCATGCAAATAATTTCATTGCAATAAAATGGATTTTATAAAACAAACTGTTATAGGTAATTGTTAATATTTTATGTTATAATAATGCATTATTAACATTGATTATCATGTTTAGACAAAAAGTTTTAATAAAATAATTTGAAAATATATTAATTCCTGCTAAACATTTTTAATTCACGATTGAATGCAAAACTTTCATAAAAACGCAAAATTCCGGCAATTATATATTTAAAATAATATTCAATTTTCTTTTTATAAAACTTTTATCTATTTCACACTATTACTTTGCCGTAATAAGTTACAATTTTAAATAATTATTTCAAAATCTTTAAATGAAATTACATTAATTTTATATAATACTTTCTTGATTTAAATTAAGACATAACATTATGATTCTTAACTCCAAATAAGTGTTTTAATCTAATTGAATTTATGAACTTCAGTATTGTTTAATTTTAAAAATGAAATAAACTTTAAAAAAATGTAATATTTCATTTATTAAAACTACAAATTTAATACTTAGTTTAATATATGTAATATTTAGTTGATATAAATTTTAAGAGCCTTTAGTTTTATTTTAGGTTTATTGTTTTATAAAATATATTAAATGTATCATATACTAATCAAAAAATCAAATATTGATAATTTAGTGTTTAGATTAAGAAATCAATATGAAGGTTATCAATTCCTTTATGTGATAACTCTGTCACTAAGCATGATGTGTATGCAGGCCAAGATAACTGTTTCACAAGCTTTCCGTCATTATTATCCTTACAACAACGCTTCGTTTGCACAAATATCCTCCCTTCAGTGTTGCTGAATCAGTTTGAACGGATGAGTCTTTATCTGCTTTACAAATCTGAATTGACGATACACCTTCGCTTATGACAGTTGAGCACACTTACAGAATGACAATGTAAGGATAAATTCCATGGAAGTTCATCCTCAAATAACCCATTGTTCAAAGATTAAGCATTCAGTTTACTTGTTGACATTTGAACGAAATCAAGCGCATCGCTTCTCTGTGTAAGAAATTAAAGCATGATTGATGGTAAATTTCAAAGTTTGTCCAAAAATGCAAAGTAAAAAAATGGAATAATATTTTTTAAAACGTAAAATAATTTTATGAATTATTTTAATTATATTGCTATATATTTTAATTATTTTCTATTGATTTAATTAATTAAAGTTTGAATATTTACAATTACTTTTGGTGAGATTATTTTGAAATATTATTTATTCTCTTTCTTTTTATGATTACTTCACAAGTACTCCTAAAATATTTTTTATTTCACCAAGTTTATTACTGATTAATAAATGAACATTTAGATTTTAATAATTTTAAATATGGTATAAATGTTACGTATTAAAAATATATTTGAGAAGTATCATTGTTTTTTAAGTAAAAAAGGAAAAATAAACTTGAGTCAAAAAATTAAATTTAGAGATTTTTTCATTCAAATATTGGTATTATATCTTCCAGATTACGGTTATAGATATTAATATTAAACATTATAAAAAATCTCGCATTATTTTGTATTTATTTTCTAAATTTTCTTAACATCATTTTGCAGCTTCTATTATCATCAATTCACTAAATTTAGATTATAAAAATGATTTCATCAAACAAAAATTCTTGTTGATCAATATGTACAAATTCATTTAATCATAAAATAAAATGTAATACATAATTTATCATAATATATATATATATATATATATATATATATATATATATATATGTATGTATGTATGTGTGTATATATATATATGTATGTATGTGTGTGTGTATAGGCAAAAGATGACTGAAAGAGCTTGCATATGCAAAAAATGTTGGGTTATAAGTCGAAAAAACCGCACATATGAACCTGAACATCTGATTATGTCAGAGAATTTAAATTCAGATTTTCCTCACACAATAAACTTTCTGATAAATTG
Source organism: Latrodectus geometricus (assembly GCA_026290005.1). Taxonomy (NCBI): domain Eukaryota; kingdom Metazoa; phylum Arthropoda; class Arachnida; order Araneae; family Theridiidae; genus Latrodectus; species Latrodectus geometricus. Next base: position 9,589 of record JAPDSC010132392.1, on the reverse strand, counting down.
TCTAAAATCAAATATGCAAGGCAACAATTCATAAGTATTAACTATATCCAGAGGAAAAACATTATTGGCCAATCGGTACATCTTTAGAAATGTTAATTATTTTCTCACCTATCACCATCAATGAGGGATTAAAAATACTTAACCAAATCACCCATAATTGTGACATCTGGAGCTTGACAGATAGTAAAAGCTCAATCTAACATTTGGCATCGTGAGAGGAAGTTAATATACTCAAAACTTAAATAACTACCCTGTCCAATCAAATCCATCTTAGTGAGTTTCTTTTCATGTTGACATCTGGTGTAATGAGATTGCTGACACCTTATCCAGGCGGGTGCTGATGCTACCACTGAGCCCGCTGCACCTCTTACATATTTGTAAATTTCTTCGAGAACTAAGAACCAGTTCAAAACCATGTGCCTTGCTTCACCAGTTCATCTCTAGTATAGGAGCAGTCGCCCAGGGTATACTCCAAACCTTAGTATGCAGTCGACAGGATCAAATCCACATACTTTCTTTTTCAGTAGACACCTTAAAATTACGAAGATCTCTGGGGATGCAAGCAATTTGAAAACTGCACTAAGAGTTTTATGAAGATGCTTCTGATAAACACATTCTTGATTGCCTGGACCTCTCCAGGCTGGATTTTACTGACAATCCACTTTTATATTTGGACTTCTTCAGGGTGCACTGTTTCATGGAATTGATTTAGTTCCGCTAATCTCGGAGATGTGCAACAACAACATTTTTGTTTCCTTGCTACTGCGAAATCTTTTTACCACTCCATATCATTTTTAATCATTGGATACTGCATATTTAAAATCGTGAAAAATTTGTATGATAAAATGGACATCAAACGACATTAAAGAAACAGGTAAGCTTAGTTGAGCGTAAAAATTGGCAATGCTCAAAGGCTCAATTCAGAAAAGACTACATTATCATGAAACACACAAAGCAATATCGTTGATGTTTTTAAATTCCAAACGTTAAGAATGATAAAAAACTGGAATTGAAAGATACTAAATTTTTATTATCATATTTTCTCTTCTCCTGCTGTGAATCATTTTAATAATCCAAATACATTTTGTCAATTTGTTTTGGTATTCAAGAGAAAACAAATAATACAAAATATCATTTGTAAATTTGATTAATATTTCTACAAATATTAATAAAATGAATGCATAATAAAAAGTGTGGGATCAGAATGATATATATTTGAAATCTATAATTTTTCAAATTGCAATTGAATAAAGTATTGAAAATTATTGGAAGTAGAATAACGTTCTAAAATCTGGAACAAATTGACGTAGGCATTAAGTCATATCTGAACTTAGCAAACTCAGTTAATTTCGCAATTAATATTTTACTCTAAATAACTGCAAAAGCAAATTAAAGTATTTAATAATAGAAGTTATTAATAAAAAAATCTTGAATTCAATATTTCTATTACTTTACATCTTTTTCCTAATGTGCAAATAACACCTGTATCAAACAATATTTCATTCCAGTAATTAAAATAATTGAATTACAATTGTTTATTATTCAAATATTTACACACATTTTTCTCCTTTATTGTATCTCCCAAATATCATATTAACTTAAATTTTATTAAGTAAGCTACGCAAATATTTTATCGAAATCTTTTAAAAAGATAAATCTGTTCTTCATTTACAAAATGAGCGAGGATAAACTAATTTATAAAGCTTGTTGTTTTTGAGTTGCTTATTTAATAACGCGTATTTGGAAAATTTCACAATCATAAATAACAGATGTTTGCAGTTAAAATTAATGTGATAAGATATTTAATTTCCAAAATTTTCCTTTAAAAAACTTTGGGTTTTTGTCCATTGGCAACTGTTATCTTATTGTGAATATAAATCATATACGAATGCTGCTTTCTTTTTTTTTAAATTGAGCTTTTATTTTTTTATAAAAATGTGACGCATATTTTATATTGATAAAAATTTTCTTCTTGTAGTAAATAATATTTTTTAAAACGCAAAATAATTCTTAATAATATTCTTATCTATAACAAAACTACAAAAATGTTTTCAAAATATATATCATTAGCTGAAGCAGTATAACAAAGTTGTTAGAAAATATTGCCCTGTTTACCTATTGCCACAATATTAAACTGAAAGAAAACATATATATTATAATAATGTCAGATGGTATATATTTTTGTTAGAAAAATGTTAAGATTATTATTTTATAGATAGTGTATCGCAGGTTAAAATCTTGCCTACATTAGTATATATTCTATATTAGAAATATAAATATATTTCTATTTAGAAAAATATTTTCTGAATATTTGTGTAATATTTCTTCGATATTGCCAACTTTTCTTATTTTATAATTTCCAAACCATCTGTTTGGAAATGTTTCTGACGTTTGCAAAAATAGTAGAAAGCTAAATGGTTCGTAAAATTATGAATAAAAAATTTCTCTATAAACGTATATACCTGTGTTACATATAACACTTAATGAATCCAAGCTCTCCCGTCATTGACTAGGTGTATGAAGTCAAACAGATAGCTCCCCGTTTTTGACCAGAGCACTTCCCTTACAAGGGTGGATGTACGATCTTTGGATCATAGATGGCAGCACCATTTACATTTTCCAATTCAGAATTAGAAGCCAGAGAAGACACAAAGCCTGAATCCTAACACTCCTAGAGGTATTAATTTGGAATAGGTACATGGAGCAGATTACAACCACAGCATATTTTATGTGCTCGAGTCGCCATTAGTGAACAAGACGGATCTTCGAACTCACAACCTTCCGGTAACGAGAACGACACAGTTACAAACCATGCCACCGGGGCTCTTTATATACTTATATGTATTGTTATTGTATTTATTATTTCATATTGATAATTGAAGAAATACTATGTGAGTGAAACTCAAATTTTTTTGGACTCCGATAGCAAATAAGATGGAAAAGCTACAATTATATATATATGTTTTATCATCGTTTAAAATTGTGTGTTTTACCATCGGATAAATATCTTCAGTTTTCGCTTTAGATTATACAGATATTGATAATGGTATTTCCTTTATTATTTACTATATTTCTTATCATGGATTTGTGTGTCGCAATCCAATGCCTTTACAGCGGTTCTGAATAACTGAATAAGAATAACAGTCTTTGGAAAGAATGTAACCGTATCCATGTGCTTTTATAAAACTCCATTTTGCATGTAAATAAATACTTTAAATATCCGAATGATAAATAAAAGTTTAAAAAATGTAACCATTATGAAAGTTAAAGTTTCAATACATTTCATATTTTCTTATTTCTAAATAGAATCATCTTATAAATCGATGAACCGCTTCTACGCATTAGATTATCAGGCAAGGAAGGCAATCTTGTCTTTTAAGTACGTGTAAAGGGTCATTTTAATCAATTTTTCACAGTTTTCAATATTTTTGTCCAATTAAACTGAAATAATTATCTCAGTTTAGGGGTTGGCATTAAGGGACCACGATTGACTTGTGAGATGCAAAAACTTTATTGAGTGACTGCAGATGTTAATTTTTATAATCACCATTTTTAAAAAATATGTTTGTTAAGTATATTTTTAATGGTGACTGCGAGACAAAATAATTAAAAATTTTCTAACCCAAAACATTCTGGTCACCCATATCCTAGTTCAATTTCATACTTATTTTAAAGTAGCTTTCAAGAAATAATTATTATTGTGCATCATTAATAAGTATTTAAATTTTTATGGTATTTAAGTATGTATTCCATTTAAAATTCAAATATTCAAATACGCATGGAAATTAATTTTATTAGTTATTCATATTTTAAATGGGAAATGGTTGTAACACATTTTCATTGATTAAATACATCATAGTAAAAATTCTGGTCATATGCAATTTTTCAAAATTATCGTACAGAATAACCACGTTTATTCGATTTATTTTTATTTATTTACATTTATAACCACGTTATCGGATTTATAACCACGTTATCATCAAATATTTATCAAACTGAAATACAATTTTAACATATTTCCCCCCCCAGGGCATTACATAGTGAAATATATTTATAAAAATTAATGATTAAATTGAATTTAGTGCTCTGACGTAATAAACATTGATGCTTTAATATTGGTGGATTAATATTGCAAAGTAATTGGTGAGTTTTGTCGGAGAACTTTTCTAAAAAAAAGTATTTTTCAGGTATTTAAACTTTACGTATATATATTTTCCATCATTTAGTATAATTTAATTATACGTTGTAAGAGAGAAAGTACATAATTTGTTGCATTAATCTGAATATTTTTAAATATATGAGTGCTGTAAGTAATTTTACGAAAATCCTTAATCTAATAATTTATATTAGAGACTGACCAATAATACTTAACACCTGACAGATTAAGAATACTTTGAATTTTACATGCATTTTACCTTAAGTGTATGAACATTTACCTCAATGTCACCATTGATATGCACTACTGTTTAAGGAATTCTATACTGTTTTATTTATTAAGACTAAAATATTTTGTTGGAGGGTTTTTTTTTTTTTTTTTTTTTTTTTTTTTTTTTTTTTTTTTTTTTAAAAATATTGGTTAAAATGTTTAATTTACCAAACTTTTAGGACTATCTTAGTATATCAGAAAACACAGTTTTGCAATTTTGAAACATAATTTAAAAAAAAAAACAATACATTTTTTGACAGAAAGTAATATAAATTGAAATAATTTTATTTTATGATAAAATATGGCTAAACTATTTTAATTAATTGGATAATTTTAAAAATTTATTTAGTCCACAAATATTCTGTATGACGTCCCTGATAATTATATAATTTTTGCAGCTTTCTAAAATACATTTATAAAATTTACATAAATTGTTTTATGCATACATAGAGTTAACACTTACAAAAATCTATAAGCCATCAACATTCATTGAAAGTATAACAAAACCAGAAAACAGCTATTAACGCAGAAATTAAATATATCAAGTTCTCAGTTCTCATACTACATAAACGTTTTTCTAGTTTATGATTTCTTTATTAGAACTAATATTAAATTAAACAAATAAAATATAATTTTAATAATTGAAGTATGTGAAATGGAATGAACTTCATATATATATATATATATATATATACAGTCAAAATATTTTTATCTGTATAGTTTTAAGCAGAAATAGAGAGTGGGAGTAATTTGACATGTGACTACGGATATAGTGTTTTATAGCTCTTGTCTGGTTTATTTGAAGAAATGAAGGATAGAAGAAGAAAATACTCAAAAACTATTAATAAAGATTTCCTAAAATAATAAGAATTCCTGGAGTATAACAGATCTGTAAAAATTCTCTCAACATTAATAAATCCACTTTATCTTGTTCTGAAGACAACCACATGTTTTCTTCTACACTTAAAATACTCTTTTCCGGTAATTTTTTTAATACTTATGATGAGAAATAGTGTGATGTGTTTTGATGAGAAATTGCGAAATTTTGAGAGATTTCTATTTAAGAAATAAAACATGTATATAAAAAATGTTTTTTGAACTTTTTAAAATCATTTTAATGTTCTAAAGTGTGTTTCCATTTTTTCCTATATTTACTCGAGTAATCAAAACGTTTTTAATGGAATAAAAAAAAACCTCTAAGAAATGCATTAAGCATTCTTTTGAGGCCTTTGATGGTTTTGCTGAAAGAAATGAAACAGAAATTTGATAGGAAATGAAAACAAACTCATGCTTCTAGTATTTATTGCCTAAAATCCAGTTACTCATATTTTTGTTATTTTAATATATATTTTTTTAATTGTGTAAAAGAGCAATGTAATGTAATAATAGGAGTAATATGTGATAAGAGATAGAGACACACAGAAAAAATAAAATTCTTTCCCAAGAAATTGCATTTTTTCTAACCATGAAATTTTGAAAAAAAAAAATCCACAGTCTAGAACTTGATTTATAATTAATCTATGAAAATAATTTTGTACCTTACAAATGCATGAAAATGCTCAAAACATTATAAAAGGCGAATGAATAATTTCTAATTTGAAGTAAATTTATAAGAAATCTTTTCTATTCAACAGAATATATAAATTAATTTTTTTATTTAAAATATACTAATTAAGACTTTTTAATAAAGTTATAGATCATTTTTGATTATTAATTGGTGTATATATTTAATGAAATCTAGCATTTTAAATAAATAAAATTAATTATTTTGTAATTTCAAACAAATTGATTGTTGAACAAAATTGTGCAAAAATAATCGTAAGTTTATATTTACTAATAATAGAACAGAAGAGTTTTTTTTGTTTTTGATGAAATTTTATTATGAATTTTTTTTAAGTATAAAGCATATTAAATTAAACAAAGTTATATTTTCTTGAATTTTTATAGAAACTTGTGTGATTATTTTATTTATTTCTTGGATTTCTGATCACAGGAAAACAAATGTGTTAAGTTAAGCAAGTACAATTTTTGTCAATGAGCAATAAAAATTTACAAATCCAGTCATGTGAGAAAAATGAACGGTACTTGAATTATATAAATATATACGAAACAAACATATATACATTTAAACATTTAGTAATAAGTAGTATATATACATTACAAGCTTGTATATAAGATTGAAGACACCCTGGAGAGAAAGGAAATTGCCTTAGCCAATTGCCTAGATATCCAAGGTGCATTTGAAAACACCTCTTATCTATCCATCCTTAATGCCTTAAGGGATACAGGGATTGACCATGCAATTTGTTCATGGACTAGGACCCTGCTTTCGGATACAGCTATACAAATGAAAATCTTCAATGAGACATTTGAAAAGAAGACAACCAGAGGCTGTCTACAAGGAGGTGTATTATCACCTGGAATCTTTGGAATCTGGTTGTAAATAGCCTATTAAAACATCTTAATTCTATAGGTTACTATACCCAGGGGTATGCCGATGATATTGTCATACTCATCCTTGGTAAAGACTTTCACATAACTTGTCAACTAATGCAAAATGCTCTAAGTTATGTAGGCAAATGGTAAGAAAAGGAATCTGAGGAAAGGAATCTAAGGAAAGGAATCTGGACATAAATCCACATAAGACCAACCTTATACCATTCACAAGAAAAGTAAAAAGGGAGGGATTCTTTATCCGAAAACTTTTTGAGGTTGAAGTCAGCGTTGCTTCTGTGGTGAAATTTCTAGGCTTTATTCTAGACCAAAAACTCACCTGGAATAAACATGTTGACTACAAAATCAATCAGGCAAAAAATGCATTATGACATGCAGACGCATGCTTGGTAAAAACTGGGGTCTACAGCCAAAAATGATGTTTTGGATGTACACAGCAATTGTCAGGCCTACTTTTACATATGCATCTGTGATATGGTGGTGTAAGGTGGAACAGACAACTATGAAGGACAAGTTAGGAAGTCTGCAAAGAATGGCCTGCTTGTGTATCACAGGTGCAATGTCCACAACACCTACCAGAGCACTAGAGGCAATTCTGGACCTGACTCCACTAGATATTTCATGTGCAGCACTACCAGAATAACTGCATATAGAATGAAATTGCAAAATCAGTGGATGGATAAGCCCTCTTCTGGAGGTCAAACTACTATTACCAAAAAAATCAACCACCCAACTCACCAAATGCCTTCAGACAGCATGGAAACAACATACGTGTTTGAAAGACCATTCGAGGTAGTTCTTCCTACCAGGGAAGAATGGAAAAACAGCACGATTGAAATAAAAAGCAATGATCTTATCTGATTTACTGATGGATCAAAAAAAGGCAACCTCTCAGGACTGGAGGTCTGTGGCATGGCACCAAGATTCAGTCTTTTTAAAGGGCTTGGGGAACATGCCACTGTCTTTCAGGCGGAGATTCTTGCTATCGCCAACTGTCTGCAGATAAATTTAAAGAAGGGCTACCAAGGTAAGCGTATTCTTATTTTCAGCGACAGTCAAGCTGCATTGATGGCTCTCTACTCATTCCAAGTCAAATCAAAAATTGTAATGGAATGCAAAAATCTCTTTAAGGAACTGGCAAATGGGAATAAAATTATTCTTATTTCTGTGCCAGGGCATATAGGAATAGAAGGTAATGAAAGAACTGATGAACTTGCAAAACAGGGATTCTCTTTCAATCCAATAGGAATGGATCCTTTTTGTGGGATCAACATGAAGACTACTAGGAAGGCCATTCAAAAAGGGGAAAGCAGAAGATGAACAAAGTTTGGAGTGACTCTCCTGGACAGAAACATGCAAAAAGTATGATTTTCAACTCCACCTCATCTGAGAAAATTGCATCTGAAATTCTGGGACTCCCAAGATGGAAGACTCAAGCAATTGTAGGCATCATTACTGGGCACTATTATTTCAGGAAACACCTTCATACAATGAGACTTTTTAAACAGGAACCAATTTGTAGGAAATGCCACGCAGGGAGAGAATTAGCTCATCACATCCTATATGAGTGTGATGCTCTTGCCCTTACAAGATTCACTACTCTAGGTAATCCATATCCTAAAGAGTTACACCTAAACACCATTGAGGGCCTATCAGACTTTATAAACAAAGTAGGTGACCCAAGACAATGGAACTAGGAAAAAATTGGGCTTGAAGCATGGTACAAAATGCAACAAAGCAGAGGTGTCACATATCTGACAAGCTCAAGAAGAAGAAGATATATACATTAAGTAATAAGGAGTCGAGTATCTTTTCTCAAGCATAGATAAACTTCATACGAAATATGTGGCTTCTTATCTATATTGGGTAAAAGATAAATAATTTAAAACTATACTTTATAATTTACATAATAAAAAACTTTTAACGTGTGTAGACTCGTCCAAATAAAGCTAATTAGTTTTATGGTTTATATGGAATTGGATAGATTAAAACACTTTTTAAAAATTGAAAAATGTATTTAAACTCTTACAAAGAACTGAAATTTCGTTTAACATTGTACTCTGAGGTTTTAAATATTCGCATATACATTTTATTCCTATAAAGAGGACAGACTTAACAAATGAAAAAGTGAAAAGATTAATTTTAGTATGTGTGTGAATCTTAAACCATTTAATTTAAATGTAAGTTCAAGCGAAAAATTTTAAAAGAAATGCATTTTACTGTCGCGTCATGATATATCAGAAACATACATTTTTGGATATTTACCGCTATTTATATAAATATTTGTACAGTTTGGGTTGAATAACAGTTCTAATGATCCGCATAGACATACGCAATAAAAGTGAGTCCTTTTATTCCATAACACTACATCGTGCAATTTTTTTAACTCTACAATTTCATCAACTTACATAATTTGCTAGCATCACACATGGTTAATTTTGGGACTCTTTGTTAAGAATTTTCTTGATTTCATAAATAAACATAACATTTGGTTTATGTGATAAGAAACTACCGCCGCTAATCCAATTTTTTATATTTCATTATTACTTCTCAAAAAAATTTTATTATTTTTAACCAAAATGTGCTAATGAATATAGAAATTGTGCCAAGATATTTATCTTAGATTATGTAAAATAAAATAAATTATGGAAAGAAAAAAGTATAGAACATTTTGAATTGTACATTTTCATAATTCAAAATTATTTTATT
>JAPDSC010132389.1:0-28311 GCA_026290005.1 Latrodectus geometricus | reverse complement strand
AAAGGAAACAGTCCTAAAAACTCTACATCTGTTCTACATATACGTTACAGTAAAAATTGTCTACTTATCCTCATTATATAAAAATGATATGATTATTTTCATCAGCCCGAATACTATATAAACAATGTATTTATACACACTTGCAACAAATAAATTTTAATATTTACCTTAACGAATATGTAAATATTAAAATTTATTTGTTATCCATGACTGTATCTCGAGGATAAGTTTATCAAATAATTGTATCACGAGGATAGGATATTATTATACACGCTATATAATCATGATATGATTTTATCTTCAATATTTCCACATCAAATATTTTTTATATAATATTAAAATTAATATTATATTCTATTATAATTTGTAACAATCTTTACCGTATAAGGATATCTTACAATGAATACTTTTCTAATTGCACTCTGCTCGCCCAAATAAGCCTGAGCTTAAATGCCTGAAGATCATAGCCACTAATCGACCTAAAAGTTTTAATCGTGCAAGCCTCTGCTCATTTTCCTGAACAATAGAATTAGTATAAATGATTCATTAATTTTAAAAAGACATTATTTCCAAAAACATATGAAAAAAATCAAAAACTCACGAAGTTTGTAAATCCTCTACAAATATTCATCACGTGTCCCTTTAGTAAGAAGACACACACTCAGATGATAATCGAACTCATTTAATAGATTTTGAAGTAAGCAACTATAGTCCTTGAATTTTACAATGTAGCCCCAAAGTTTTTTTCTTTAAATGATAGCTCTTTCTCCTGTAATCTCATTTCGCATCAGAGCAATAAGCATATTCCAGGACACAGAAACTTTCTTCTTGCCATTTTAGACCAGTTGTTGTGTGATGTATGCTTCCTTGTACATAGCCCTAAGTTGGGCTCTTATATGGAATCAGTCGGATGGGAGTCTTCGTAATTTAGAAGCAGGGACCAAGCAGAAGATCTCCGACTATATCTGATCTGATTTGTATAAGCCCTGCATTTTCTAGATTATTCTCAGACATATTTCTATTAATTTTAGGTACCCAATCAGCCAAGGATTAAGTTTTCCATAATGGAAAGATTGTCACTTATTATTTTATGAAAGCATTTCCTATCTACTTGCAAAATGTTTCTGAGGAACGCTCCAAATAACTTTTGTGAAAATGCTATATTAATGTAATTTAATTGTTATGCTTTTATAAACATTGTATTATTGCACCATAATAATTTGTATTCATTTTCGACGCCTTTTAATCATGCAGATGCAAAAGCAAACATTTTGTAGAGTGTCATAGTCAATATCACGTTAAATTTTGCAGAATTTGCTTTACAAGAACTCTTGTAAATCAGTTTAAAAAATAAAAAGAATTTGATTTTGGAAATAAACTGCGTTAAAATTTTTTTATAAATGAACAGCAGAATTGATTGGTCAATTCTGAATGGCTATGTATGTTTTTGAATCAGGATGCCTCCTAACCAGTTTCAAAACATATACTTCTAAACCATAAAATGCAATCCTATTTCTTTAAAAAAAAAAAAAAAAAAAAATGTGTCATCATTTTCTTTAGAATGCCAAGAAATTCGTCATAAAATTAAATAGAGCTGAAGTTGAAACCTGGGGAATCAATTTGTATTATTGTTTTCAATCTATGAAGTTTCTATTTTGTCAAAACAAGTCATGAAATACGACTACATAAAGGAGACATTAATTAGCACCTTTTAAACACACAAACGAGTTTGTCAAATTATTTTGGAGAGATCTACCATCCTACCAGGAAGTAATTCCGCAATGTTTTGAGTTTTAGTGTGCTGTTTATAATATGCTTAAGAGAATCAAATATATTTCAAATAGAGACACTCCTTTTTTCAGCGCTTTCGCGATTTGTTTTGTTGAAATTCAAACGGTCACTTGCATGTTGACGTTCGTAAAGAACAATTTCTATAGTGAACACAAATAAACTTTACCGTTTGTTCAAAGTTACTTTACTCACTAGTACACTATTATTATTATTATTTTTTTTGCAACTCTATGATGGCATTATGTTACATGAAATTGAAACCTATTTTAATAGTTAAATCAATACTTTAAAATCTGCTTAACTTTCCAAAATGTTAATCTTATTAAATCAAGCAATTATGTAAAGTAACACATTGCTTAATTGAAGCAATATTAGAGTTTTTCGGGAGCATTTTTCATTCAAAGGATATTATTCGAATATATTTTGAAAGGAATCTAACATACTATAGGAAGTCTAAATAAATATGAACTAGTATTAGAAGAAAATTATACCTTTTTAATAGGAATCTATGTAGGAAGAAGAATGGAACCCTCTAATCTTGATCATATGGGCAGTCAGATTATTTAGTTAACAGTATTAAAAACAAAATCTATTTACAAATTTATTTTTAAATTTTGAAAACAAATTCACAATTAATTATTATTTTTAAAATACAAAGTAAGGAAATTATAATAAAACTATCATGAAATCAAAATATAAAATAAAATGTACAATCTTGCCGTGCAGTTTTGGTTGTAACACAATCTAAATTGGTTAGTTGGATTGGAAACGTTTAGTTGAGATATTAGTCAATTTTTAAAGAAATTTATCCTCAATGTTGGATGTATTCCTTAAGTTAGTTAATGTATCTTATCTCTGTAAATTTCCATTCTTAAATATACAGTTTCACTAAAATAATATTAACTGTCTAGTTTAGTTTTATGATGTTTCTAATTTCATCATTAAAAGTTCTAACAGCATTAGAGTCCAGTTAAGCACTATTAAAGAAGTGCACCATTTATAATATGTTTTATTAAAATTTGTGAGACTACACAATTTTAATGAACAGTGAAATGCTTAAGTATAGTTTTTTGTAAAATTAAATGTGAAAAATTTGATGAAACGACGCTTGAATTAAGAGTAAATTATATTATATAATAATCGGAAAATTTTAAATATTTCTTATTTAACATTTATTACCAGGTGAATAAAAGATATATATAATCGATTTATTCTAATTTTGCTATATGAAGAAATATAATAGAAAAAAATCGTATTTATTGATGTTATATATTTTATTGATATATATCTTATATATCAAATTAACTGTATTCCATTTAAATAATTTTACATCTGGTTCCATGAATTTAAAGTTTTCTACTGCCTCACTACATGCTTATTTAGTCTAGATTTTATAAAGGGAAATTAATACTTAAATTTCTAAAATCCCACCAAGTTATGAATTGCCGGAAAAGCAATTATTAAATTAATTCGTTGGAAACAGAGGCAGAACTTATATTAGATAGTTTTTATCAACTAGGTACTGATATAAAAAAAACTAAAGAATTAAAAAAAAATCACTTCTGACTGAAGTTATAGTTTTAATGTGAAAACATAAAGCTTTATGAAGGTCGTAGTAGCCTGGTTGGTTATGGAGTTCTTTCTCCTTATTCGAAGGTTGTGAGTTCGAATCTCGAGCCAACGAAGATCCGTTCATTAATGGCGGCTTGAGCACGCTAAATATGTCTACATAGGAAATGATATCCCTTGGGGTAATATGCTAAGACTTGGGGTTCTTTTGTTTGCCTGATTTTAAATTACGAAGTTCTAATTCGAACCTAAGATTGCTCACCCATTGAGTGCTACGAAGTACCATCACTTCCATCCCTCGTAGTGCTGGAAAGTGGAAAGCCAAGTAGCCAGTCACTATATACAATGTAAATTTCTACAGCTTAGCACACCAAAAAGTACACATTACAATATAATTTAATCAACAGCTTCTCAAAATGCTGTTTTGCACCACGAAATGAAGTCTCAGATTAGCCAAAAACGAATTGAATGAGGTTATAATCTACAAAAATCGCTTTAGTTATGGAGTTATTAAATTATATACCTTTAAATAGTTTTCATCGGCGTTCTAATTAATTTGAGAGTGGTGACATATTAGAAAAAGCGAAAACGCATTCGCTGCTGAGATAAAAGGCAATACAAAAACCGAAAAAAATATTTAATAAATATCATATAATTTTTAAAAAATTATTTTGGAATGTTGGAAGAAGGAAGACTTGTTACATTAATAATTTTTTCTCAACTCTCTGATGTAATACATAATCAACAATAACTGCATATTTCTTTCTTGAAGATACCTGGAGTGTAATAATACATCACTTAAATAATACACATGACAGCATAAGCAACTTTATATACAGGGTGATCCAAAAGTCAGAACGAACTTTAAAAATGAATAATTCGAAAACGAATCACGATACAAAGATGCGGTTTGCACCAAACTGATGGAAAAGAAACCGGGTTTTGTGTGGCAATGAAAAAAAATAGTTCTGTTGGCGACCAACAGATGGCGCTGTCGTATTTCTGATGTAGGATTATGCAAAGCAACAAACGATATAAAAAGAAGCAACTGCAGCAGGTAATGGTAGTCGAAACTGGTATGCATTGAAATGCTGTCCATAGTTGAGAAAGCCCTCTTAGTTAAACTATTTTATAAGAATTCGGAAAGTGCCATTGCGGCATTGCGAGCATATTGCTACATGAAGGGTATGCGAGATAGGAAAGGACCAATAACTTCTTCTGCATTGAACAAAATTGCGAAAAAATTTGAAGCTACAGGTTCTTTGGCGTCACGTCAAAGAAGTGGACGTCCCTCAACTGCAGCTGCTGTTGCCACGACAGTGGAGCAGACGGTGCAAGCCATGTCGTCGGTTGCTGCACATGGGGAGTGCAGTGCTCTAGAAGTTTCGAGGCAGACAGGAGTGTCGTACGGAAGTGTCTGGAGAGCTCTGCGAGTAACTTTGCAACTGTATCCCTACAAGTTGCAACATAACCAAGAACTGAAACCTCTTCAACTCTCGCCGACATTTTGCAAATTTGGTCTTCAATAAGATGGAAGAGCAGCAAGACTGGCTTCACACTGTGCTTTGGACAGATGAAGCACATTTCACACTCTCTGGCGCTGTTAACACCAACAATTGTCGAGTGTGGACCATAGAAAATCCACATGCATTTGTTGAAGTACCCTTGCAACAGCCTAAAGTGACAGTCTGGTGTGGCTTCACTGCTGATTTCATAACTGGTCCATTTTTTTCGAGGAAGTCACACAGTTTCTGTCCAAACAGTTTCTGTCACCGGTAAGTGATATCTAGCACTGTTACAGAACAGCATTATTCCTGAACTGCTAGTGTGACAGGCACTCCAAACAGTCACCTTTATGCAAGATGGAGCACCACCTCATATTGCTCTGCCTGTGCAACGCCTGCTACGCTCAATATTTGGGGAGGATCGCATTATCAGTCGCTACTTTAATCACGCACGGCCACCAAGATCTCCCAATCTCACACCCTGTGACTTTTGGCTGTGGGGCTTCTTGAAGTCAAAAGTGTACCACGACCAATCGACATCACTAGCGGCACTGAAAGATGCCATCCACCAAAATGTATCTACCATAACGCAAGAAATGCTACTAAATGCTGTGAATGGTGTGGTGACTCGTCTCACAGCTTTACTTCTGAATGATGGACAGCACATTGAACATTTACAGTAGTAGGTACTAATTAACTGTAATTAATCTTACTTCATTAATCATTTTTTCATTTGTAAATCATCTTTTGTTGCAATAAAACACTATAGCGCCATCTGTTGTCGCCAACAGAACTATTTTTTTTCATTGCCACACAAAACCCTTTTTCTTTTCCATCCGTTTGGTGCAAACCGCATCTTTGTATCGTGATTCG
Organism: Latrodectus geometricus; assembly: GCA_026290005.1. Taxonomy (NCBI): domain Eukaryota; kingdom Metazoa; phylum Arthropoda; class Arachnida; order Araneae; family Theridiidae; genus Latrodectus; species Latrodectus geometricus. The sequence goes on along the minus strand of JAPDSC010132389.1, from coordinate 22,573 downwards.
TTTTCGAATTATTCATTTTTAAAGTTCGTCCTGACTTTTGGATCACCCTGTATATATATTAGTCTTGATCAGCGTTAATTCTCTTTTAAATATATCTCAAGTAAAGTAATTAAAATTTGGATAGGAAATTTAGTTTTATCATTAGTTAGTCCGACAATAATATTGTTATGTTTTTCATTTAATGTGCAATATTATATTGCACATTCCATGCAGATGTTCTCAATTCAACTTTAGTCAAAATCTTAAGGCTATTAATCTTACCTTTATTAATCTTAATCTTAATTGGATTCCAAAGCGAATCCAAGTTACCCGTTAAGTGTGATTCATATCCATATTAGTAAAAAATTCCTTATAAATCTAGGACGTTTCAATAATTTCGTTTTAACTACATTTATGTAATAAATTCATTCTGTGAAAGTGAGCTAAACTCAATGCTGTCAATTCAAGTAATATCTTATGTATAATATTTTTAAATGAAGGGAAATTTTTATCTAAGAAAACTGTTTTTATTGTTCTTTAAACTGTATTTTCATTGTTTTTCAAATATTTTAAAAAGATTATTTATTATTTTTGAAATATTTTTTTATTCTCAAATATCTCTAATTTCATGTCAAGATATTTACTCATTTCCGAAAAGATAATTTCGGTTGCGAAATGCCAAATTTATTATTCAGCTTTAAATTTTCAAGTTAGAAAGATAGTTTTGGTTTATTAGTAATAAATTAGAAAAAAATCGTCTAGAAATCGTTATTACATAGATTTTGGAAATTTGTGTTTACATTATTTTTTTTTTTCTAATTTTTCTACTAAATCAAAATGAAAACAAAATTAGTTTTTTGATTTTTTCCTTGCTAATACTACTAAAAAGACAATTTTAAGAGGTATTCCCAAAAAATTCTTTTTTGTTAATGAAAATTGAAAATTTAAAAAAAGATAATTATGCAAGCTTTATTAATTTTGTTTAAGAGATACTTCTTAAAGCGGAATTTGTGTTTGGGTTTTACGTATGCATGTAAAACCCAAACATTTTGGATCTAAAATATTTTTTACTGAAAGAGTAGAAATATAAATAGATAAAATGTGTAATGAATTTTGCAAACGCTGATTGTCTATGATCATCTTTTGTACGACACAGCGAAATATTTTTTTTTAACTCATACTTATTAAATATTAAACTTTAATACGATATTTCTCATAAATCACTTGAAAATTACACCATGCTACTTCAACATATTATTAATATTTATTCAACATATTATTAATTCTGGGTCTACCATAAAATTGCCAAAATTGGAAAGATAAAATTTCCGTTGAGAAGTCAAATACTGTAGTTTTGAATCAAAAATACAATAGTAATTATTATAAATTACCATTTATAACTTAATCTATTTAACGAAAAATCTTGAAATTTGGTGGGAAATATTCTTAGTTTTACGAAGTTTTACACGTTCTCTTAAATTGTATGTATTCTATTTTGTTTTAATTGAATAAATAATGTGAAAAATGTATAACATTTCACTGTCCTTTTCATAAATATTAAGAAGATTTATATTATAAAATCAAACAAATAAATATGTACAACAACGAACATTTTTATCCAAAATATTTCTGAAAAATAAAAATTAAATTAAACTTGATTAAAAAGCAAATCACGCATCGTTAGTATTAATGACTATTTTAAGCGCCTGATGGCGCCACTGTAAAACTTGCCTAAAAATCTGGAATTTTTTTCAGGTGTTTTGAAATTAAACGAATAACATATTGTATACGCGTGGCGCGTTCGTTTTTAAAAACATGGATTACTGAAATTGTCCTCAAATTGAAAATTCACATGAAAGAGAAAAATTAAACAACAAAATAAGACAGTCAAAAATTTTGAATCGATCGAATGCAGTGCAAGTAAATTAATTGAATATTACATAATAATTATTTTTATTTACCGGATATAATAGATATTACAATATTCATAATTATTTATTTTTAAAGAATATTTTATAAGTACTATAGAGAATTTTATTTTCTTAGAATGGATTAATGATTTTGATTTTCTAATTATAAATTTCCTTAAAAATTTACTGTCCATTGAAAATTTCCATTAAGTTTTTACTTATTTTTTGCATTCATCCAAAAATTCTGTGCGTGTACTTTCTTATCATTATCCTTAGAAACCCGGAAATGAATTAATTGTACATAAATCAGAAATCATTTGTTTATCATAAATGTAAATATTTTTCCATTTTAGGTATTTTTTATGTTACATTTATTTGATAAGCAGAATTTTTATATTCTGTAAGATCTAATTCAATAAAATTCATACAATTTCTCTTTATTTAATTCGCAATAGAAAATTTAAAATCTATTATTATTCGATTTGGAATTATTCTGAATTTATTATAATCGAAATCGAACAATGATTCCATTTTATTATCGAATATTTATCCATTTTTCCAGTCGAATATTAAAACCATTTTTCCGACTATTCCTGATCAGCTAATAATTCAAAAATTCCAAATATTCGAAAAATCAAGATTGGAAAGAACAAGCTATTATTTAATTTGTATAATTTACTGTTAATGTTTTTTATGTACCGTATATTAAGTGATAAAACTTGGGAATTAGGGAAAAAATAAAATGTATTCTATGATATATTTTGGAATATGTATATATTCTAATGTTCTAAGTACTTTAGAATTATATATATATATATATTTTCTTTCTCTCTCTTTTCATAGTTTTCTTTTTATCACCTTGGATCGTTTTTTTTATTAAAGTTTCATCTGATAATTATCATATTTGCTTAAAAAACATTGTAGATTTATTATATTCTTATATAATAAAGCAAGAATATTTTGCTTGAAAATATGTTTTTCACTACTTAGCTACAATTTTAGTCAAACTTCCTGGTTAAAATTCCATTAATCTTCAATATGGCAACTTGAGTTAAGGCGTGAGTTTAGCATTCTTTCTGAATTCACTCGTAGGCTTAAGTAATTAATCATAATTAACGTGTAAAGAAGAACTAGGAAAAGACTAATTACACATTCGCATGCTGGCGCCAACTGTATTGAATAACAATTAGACAAGAGAACAGATTTTTTAAGTTGCGTTGTTTTGTGTAATTTAGCAAAGATTATTATTTTCAAAATTGTGATTTAGATAATCACACGATTATTTCTTTACACTAAATTTAACACATGTAATTATTAACTTTGATTAAATAATTTATGTGTTATTCCATAGCAAAATATTTTATTTTAAGTCATTTTCTTTTAAGTTAATTTACTTAAGGAACTTATATAACTCCAGTATACTATTTATAAGCATCTGTTAAAGTATTCAATTTCTATATACTGAATTTTATTATTGCCATATATTAAAAAGAACTAATAATTTATACATGGGAATAAGCTCTACAAGTTCACTCGGCACATCTGGTAAAGAAAGATGTTAAAGTCCAAAGCAGTTCATCCTTTTAGCAAATAATATTAAAGATTCAAATATAAAAGAAAATTCAACTATAAAAGAGCTTACGGTTTAGAAAATGCCATGAGTAGATTCCAAGATACTCAGACTTGATCATTAACAAAATCTTAGAATCTACATTAAGTCAGGGAATTTTTTATGAGAGGAGTGTAATTTGTGTGTTTAGAATCAAATATTTTAATTTAAATATTACAATTAATTATTGTCTCCATGAAAATAGCTTGTATCACTACAACTGATTCATGCCAAAAGCATTAAAATTCTATATAATTTATGCTTCCTACATCACTTCACTATCCACATAAATAATCTTTCACTTTTGAAATACAGGCAAATATAAATGAATTCCAAACTAATCAGATAGGATCATTGATAAAAATCTAACCAAGACATGAAACGTTTCACAAGAAAAATTTTGTGCTTTGCTTTGTGTATCTTTCAAACTTATTGGAGCATATCAGTCATTAGTTGCTTTTCGTCTGTATGAAAATAAACTGTATCATTCCAACATGGAAATTCCAAACTGTTCATTCTTTCTCCAACACTAAACCATCCAGACAAATATAATGTAGGTTTTGATTTTGAAACTTGGACTAATATGAATAGATTGTAGACATGATTATCCATGAAATCATGACACGCATCAAATCTATGCCGTGAGTTCATCGGATATTTCATCTTAAGTCATTTGAAAAGGAAAGCAATACCTGCCATGCACATTCGCTTGTTACTCAATGAAAAATATTATCAGAGAAAGATAAGGAAATTGAATGATTTGATAACGGTAAAGTAAAACTATTGAACAACAAAATATGATATATATTTAGAGAAACTTCATCAGACTCTGGGTACCACTTACAGTTTAGATTGTAACTTAATTAAATCATTAGCACTAATGATTTAATTAAGTTACAGTTGTTGTCCTTAATTAAATCATTAGTGCTAACCAGTTCTTCGTAATATTTAAACTTCAGAAAATTAATTGGCCTTTCCATCTTTTGATAATTTTTGTAAAAAACGTTAAAATTTAAATGAATATTTGTTAATTAATCGAAAAAGGCTGCCTTCAATAGTATTTTATATGCGGCGGTACCTGGTTAGTTAGGGCGTTCGTTCTCTTTATCAGAAGCTATTGAGTTCGAATCCTCATCTCATTGAACATTCCTCTTTATTACTGATGGTTGCTATGTCTTCCAGGTGAAATGATATCTCTGAGATTGGTACATAAAATCAGTCATCAAAATGCTTGGTTCCTGCTTCTAAATTACGAAGACTCTTTATCGAGACCATGATGGCCCACCCACTGGGTGCCCATATGTATAAGATGCCATCATTTCCATCCTTGTATAGTTGAACGGTGGAAATTACAGTAGCAGACATTACACACTGCTCAAAACAATTAAAGGATATTGTGGTTTTAGGTAAATCTTGTGGCTGGGAAACTTTTTAGTTGATTGATACATGGTTGACAGACGTAGTAGGTTATATGAGAATAAATTACACAAGTTTGGCAGAAAAAAATGCAGTTCATTGTGCATTTGTGTACAAAAGAAAAAAAAAACACAATTTGTGCATATGAGAAAAAAGAATAAGGAAAGGTGTTTTCTTCAAAGGAAGCATTTTCAGTAGAGGGTATGGTTTCCACTGACGTCCAGCAACGTTGAATACCTTTGAGACATGGAGTCAATGAGGCTATTAATCACGAAATGGGGTATTCTGTCCCACTCTTCCGGAAGAGCACTTTTCAGTTCTTAGAGAGTTTGTGAGGGTGGTTAGTGATCAGTAACTGGTCTTCCTAGAACGTCCCAAACGTGCTCTATTGGATTTATGTCTAGAGAAAACGCTGGCCATTCCATTCGCACGATTCCTTCCTCGAAAAGGAAACCCTCCACCAGATCAGCCCGATGTGGCCTGCAGTTATCATCCATTAAAATGAAGTCATCTCCAATTGCTGCAGCGTAAGGGACTACAATAGGTCTGAGGACCTCATCTCTATACAGACGACCAGTCAGAGGTCCATCTCGAATGATATAGAGGTCTGTGCGCCCGTCAATGGAGATGCCCCCATACACCAACACTCCCCCACCGCCAAATCTGACACTTTCGTGCACGAACGCAATATTATTCCTACTGCCACGATCCCTCCAGATGAAAATACGCCTATTATCAGGATGAACAGAAAAACGGAACACGTCAAAAAAAAGAACATTGCTAAATTCATTTTTCCTCCAGTTCACATGCTCTGTTGCTCACTCCCTGTGGTCGCGACGATGCCTTGATGTTAGTTTAACGCATACCATCGGTCGGCGAGTATACAGACCTACATCATGGATCCGGTTTCAGACAGTCTGAGTTGAAACCATGGAAGATGTTGATGGAGAAGAGTAGCATTCATATTTCGGTGTCTCCGAACCGTTAACACTAAATAAAAATCTTCATTGGGCGTTGTTGCCCATCCAAGACCTTGCTCTCGTCTTTGGCTTGCACTTCCAGTCTCCAAAAAATGGTTCCAGATCCAGGAAATCACACTTTGTGACACTCCAATGGCTGGCGCTACTTCGGCTTGAGTTTGGTCCCCTTCTAAGCTACCAACAATTCTTCAAGCTTCTGAATCGGTTAAATGACCTCGCTCAGACATCGTACTCATCGAAACAAAGCAGTCACTGAATGCCGATCATCCTTGTCTTCATTGTCTTTTATTCAGTTGAAAGTCAAATTTCATTCACTGCCACTAAAGCAACGTTTTTGACGTCGAATTAAAAATTAGCATTCTCCACAGTTTGCAAATCAGAAAAATTTTCATTTGGAATTCTCTTTTTCCATTTTCAGCAAAAAAAAAAAAAAAAAAAAAAAAAAAAAAAAAAATCGCTTATATCTTTAATTTATGCAAAACTTACAGTATCCTTTAATTGTTTTGAGCTGTGTATAGCATTAATTTTTAACACAAAAACCTACATTTATAAAAGTTTTATTAATAATAATAAAAAAGAATATCTATACATATATATACTTAATTTCTCATTTTTCGACAATTTTTTTTAGCTTAATGTCTTACTTAAAATACAATGACTACTGAAAATGGATTTAAAAATATATTGATATCCAAACCAAGGTTAACTCCCTCCATTAAAAAGATGGCTAAAAACCAAAGCATAGACTATTCAGTAAAAATTCGCAATGAATATAATAAAAATTTCGTGAATATAAGTAGAAAACGGATGCTCATTGTTCTAAAAATATGACTATTTTCTAAGCGTGACTGTAGAGTTAGATTCTCCTAGAAAGCAAATAATTTTATTTAACTTTGATTTTTTTCTTACTATGTTGTGTAGAACATTAAGCCGATGTCATGAATATTAAGCTTAGTATTCATGTAAGTTCTCTCAGAAGACAATACAATGCAAAAATTCCTCGATGGCAAAAACTTAGACTTTCTATTAAGTCATTCCAAATTTTATGACACAGTGCCTTAAGTATAAAGATATTTGTTTTTCTGAAATTATACATTTCATTAGATAGATATGAACTAATAAATGCTTCATAAGATTATAATTTTTAGAACTGTTAAACCAACAACTATTTTTCTGAATGAAAACAACAATGTGTGATATTCACATGATCTCAACTGTAACGAAAGAAACAACCACTTTATGGTAAAAAAAAAAAAAGAGCATGTTCTAGCATGGAATAACTGCGACAATCTGTTCAGTTTCTTCGAAAAACTATAGGCGAACTTCTTTTCTGCACAGAACCAGTTCCCTTGAACGTTGTGACTAATAAAAGAATAAATTTACGATCTTCAAAGTCACAAAATTGAAGCGATTTTAGAAATTGCACTTGGTTGAAATAATCGAACTACCTTTTGAAATAATAGGCCTCCTCGATAAATGCACAGCGTTCATTACTTCAACGCCAAATGGTAACTGAATTACAATACCTCACTACTTTATAAACTTTTTTTTTCATTCTAACGAGACAACGGCCATCTCATTATCTTTACTACTTTTTGTGTTATTGCAATTCGAAATAAAAAAAGTTAGCTTGCCCCACCCTGTCTAAATGCAAATGTAATGAAAATAATAATATTCAAAAAAAAAAAAAAAATAAAAAAAAAATAATAGGACCTGTGTATGGTTTGTTTCTGTAAATATTTTGGAAAAAATACAAAGTTAATAAATTTCCTCTAATATCTGTAAACAGAAAGATTTATTTTAAAAATTTCATGCAAACTGGATTTTCACTTTATTTTCCTATAACTTCAGAACCAAATATCTCAGGACGTTTGTTTACTAAAAAAAATAATAATATAAATTTCAATTCGCATAAATAGCTTTTCGTTATCCTAGATAAAAAATTTACATGATTCAGTATAGAGAAAAGGAGCACAAAACAAGAACTATACGAACAAATTAAATCTTGTCAATGGCAGACGTTTAAAAATAGATTTTGCAGCTGCACAATCGAAACGCTCAATGTGCGTGTTCTAAGGAAGGACGCACCATAGTTTAATAAAAAAGGAGCAAATATTCTATAGTCAGATAGGGAAAGCTTCTAATCTTCTTCTCACGTTAGACACAAATTCGATTCTTTTGTATTGGCGAACAAGTCGTGAGTAAATACATTGAAAGGAAATCAAGCACATTCCAAGCAATTTTTGTAGAAAGCTGTATTCACATTTGTGCAACCATGTGAGCACTTATGCTTATGAGCACGGACTATAAGCACACAAGTGAATTTTTCCTGAATTTTACAAAATATTTGTGAATGAGAATATATTAATTAACTACCATTGACGCTACACAATTTAGTTGAATAAGAAACTCTTCATTTTTTTCTCTATTTTAAACTAAATGAGGAGAAAGGTATAAAAGTGATAATAGTTATATAAATCTTCACTGCTTAAGCAACGGAGATCAATTTTTCAAGTATATTTGTTGGCAATTTCGACAATACTGTTTATTATAACCCGATCTAGCATCTAAAAGATTACTGTCCTGGTCTTCAGTTCAACAGTTGGCAAGTTCAATTTCCACTTCGATCATAGCTGTTAACAATGGTTCGAAATCCACTTTAAACTGCAATTCCCTGTCGATCTGCTTTTGTGCACAAAAATTGACAGTAGAACAAATAAACTATATACAAACTATTCTGATATTAGTTAATATTACACAGCTTGTGTGTGACATTAATTTGCCATAATATAGTTTTTAAACATATATTTTATTTTTATATAATAGAAAACTACTGAATAATAGAAAAACTAGTTATAGGGAGATATCTGTTATTTTTACTGTTATACAAAAATCTTGCAACATATTTAAGTGAAATTCTCAGAATATAATCAATACCTTTAAAGAAGCTATTGGAAACATTGGGTTGTGGAAAAAGAAATCTATTCGGTAGATGACTCTACTAAACGATATCTTATATAATATTGATTCTGCAATTTCAGATTTATTGTTTTTGGAAAGATGGTATTTCCCACTTAATTATTCTTTATTTTTAAGTTTGGTTCATTCAGTTGTGTTTAAAACGGAGTGCTACAAAGTGTTTAAAACAAAAAATTCAGTACATTATTTTTACAATTTTTTTTTTTTTGATAACTGCGAAAATGTTGGTCAAATTGCTGAAATTGTGGATGGTATTTATGGTCGCGCCTTACTGTAACAGCCAATTCTGTGCAATTTCGATTATTCCGTTCAGGTATTTTTGATATTAAAGATGCACCTAAAAGTGCTAATCCCGTTACCGAAAATGTCGATAGAATCACAGAAATGATCAAAATGGACAGGCATGTTATTAATCATAGCGTCACCAAGGAGCTAAATACTGGCCATACGGCAGTATTAAACCATTTTCACAAGGCGAATCCGAAACTTGTTGAATCTTGATTTTCACGCATAAAAAATAGCTTTCCTTCCCCCCCCCCAAGCTAAATATATTAACCCACCGATCTAAGCCCTACGACTTTACTCATATATGTTCAAATGCCAAAAAAACTGATTCAGGTGTGAATACACAGATAATGGAAAATGTCGTTGAGAAAAGTTCCCCTCATTTTCTTAGATTTGCAGATTGTCCTCAAAGATACTTTCAGAAATAATCAAATTTACTATCACTGCATGTGTTACGGGATTTTTTGCATATCCAATCAGGTACTAAATATTCTAGTTCTTTTGGTACTAGAGAATATGAACCGACTTACTAGATAAGAAAGCGAGATTCTAACAATTATACCATTCCCTCAACTTATCAATGGTAATAAAAGGAGATTTGCATAGCATTTATACCATTCGTGCTTTTGTTCAAAAACTCTTCGATGTCTAATAGTGAATAATATAACCAAAACAAATACACAAACATGTATCTATTTCATTTTGTTGTTACTAATGACACTTGACGAAGCCAAGCCTTCCAGGGACAGGGTGAATTAAGCTAGAAAGACCATCTTCCGTTCTTTAATAGTAGAGCACCCTCATACGAAGGTGGAAGTACGACTTTGGATCATAGATGGCAGCACCATCTGCAGGGTCTTCCAATTTGGAGGTTGAAACCAGTGAAGACCCATAGCCTGGCTTCAACCACCCCCAGAAGTATTAATTTGGAAAAGGAACATAGAGGAGATAGCGACCCGACAAATTTTACGTGCCCCAGTCGCCATCAGTGAACACGACGGATCTTCGGCTAAGCCGGGATTCGAACTGACTACCTTTCGGTAATGAGAACGATGCCCTAACTGACCAGGCCACCCATTTCATTTTGTATGCATATCCTGAAACTAAAACACACTAACACTGAAAAATAGCACTTAGGAGCTATGTTGACGATTCCTTACCTTCTGTTAATTTTATGAGACGTAAATTAAAAAATTATTTAAAGTAAACATGGAATATGCAGATTTTTAATAAATATCACTTCGATCCTAATTAAGGAAATTAAAATGACTAAAAAAATACACATCAACGACTTGAACAAAATCATCCACTTGGGCAGCAATTTTAAGCTGTATTTATACAGAATAATCTTCCTTTCAGTAAACTCAGATAAAACGAAAATAAATGACTTTTTTATGAAAGAAAATTAAAATATTATAATACAAATAAAATCCGATGCGAAAACAAAATATGCACACACTACCGCCATCTAGAGGATAAAAGTAGAATATTCTTAAATTCTTGTCAAACTTGAATTCCGGTTTTTATATTCTACAAATGTTAAAATCAGATGAGTCAATTTTATTAAATATCTCTTTGTTAATAGTTTCTTTTAATTAAAAAACAACTATATTTGTAATGGTATAAGCTCAAATTATGGCAGAATACTATTATTTGTTATGGATGCAAATTGCAATTTTTTCGTGATTAAACGTTTAAAGTGAAATTTCAGCCATCACTTAGCTTGTGTTTTGTCTTTCCTTCTATACATGGAAGTGGCACCTAAATTATTAGAGCTCTAGTCTTCAGTTTAACGGTTCAATTCCTACATTGATCTCATGTACGTTGCTTTGAGTACAATCTTTGTACACTAAATAAGACAGGAAATTTCTTTCATAATGCAAAGTGTTAACAGCTAATAATAATTTCTGATTTTAGTAATAAAAAATATCCTTAAATTTTTCGTTTCTTTGTTAGTGTTTCAAAAATAAAAGTAACCTCAATATCAAATCATTCCTGAATCACCTTAAATTAGAGGCCATCATTCTTTCAATGCTTCATTATTTAAATTTCTGTAAGCAAGCACGTTTTACATGTTGTAAGTTTACAAGTGTGAGATCAAAAACTATCAGCTTTGCCATCACCTTTTTTTTGCAAAGATAAAATTTGGTTCGAAAAGTGCACTTTAAAAAGAAAATTTCACCAGTTGAGTATAGTCATTGTGGTGAGGAGCAGGTGGTCTTCATTTATTTAAATATATCTCCATTACTTTGATTTAACTCACGCACACAGGAGAAAACTTTTATAATTCTCATTTTTATTTAATATTCTATTTACTTGTTTCTGCAATTTTATCTGAAAATCATGGAAAAATACCAAAGTATACTTTAAAGATTCAAGTGTATATGATAACAAAGTATTTCTTAAAAAGTAATTAAGAAATGTTCACATCAATGTCTTAAATAATCCGATTCAAATAGTAACGCGATACAATTTAAAATAACAGATAATAACAAAGATAAATTTTAAAATTATTTGACACGTAGGAAATTAGAATTTAGAAACAATCATAAAAATAATACAATCAGAATAGCATAATCTGCATTTTTCAATTGTATCATTGAAAATAAATTCAGTTGCCTTACAATTAAAAAATACAGAAAGAGCAATTATTGAAGAACTTTATAATCTTAGAAGACTATTTAAAGATTAAGTCAAATCATTATTAGAAATCATTTTTCCAAGATAGCATCCTTCATTTCCGAATATATCCTACTTTCACTATATCATTTACAATATTCATTAAAATTTGAAATATTAAATTTAGACCATTTTAATTTTTGTTTTGTAAATTTAATTAAAACTTAATCAGGATTAATTGAAATAATAGAAACAGTTGAGTTTCTATTATTTCAATTGTTGGACTAGAATTTAGTTTCATTGAATTTGGTAATTTTCATTCAACAAAATTATGACATGAAATGTGTGTCTGAAATATTTGGGCTGAAAAATTGCAACGAACATGACTAAATATATGTGAGAAATAATTAGATTAGTAAAAATGGAGTGTGAACTTAATTTCTGGACAAAAAACTATCGAAGCTAACACAATTTTTAGTTTCACATGATTAGTAAATAAAGATGAAATAAAAAGATGTGTGCTTAAAGATACATTATTTATAATTTAAAAATAAAGAACACAATGTTTTCCTACATAATAATAACTATAAACAAGGAAAAATTGAAATTTTGTAAATAGTATTACTAAAAATCTAGAATTATTAAAATATGTACAGACAATGATTTTTTAATTTACAAATTAAAAATTTTTCAGGTCTAATGGTATAAATTAAAATTAAATGCAAAAATAGTTAATCTTATCTTAACAATGAAATGACTTTTTAATATACAAATATATTATAAATGCATATATGTGGAGGCGTGTGTATATATTTCCTGTTGTATGGTGCCTCAATATCACATTTTTTCATATACTAGACACTAATTTAAGATTAAGCAAAATTTCTGAAATAATCTTCATTTACAATACACATGCATTGATATTAGCACAATTAATAAGCAGTAAAGTTGGAAATAAAAAAAAAGCCAGACTTTGCATTAGCTTTTATTCTTATAACACATACAGAACATTTAGGTAAGTAAAATATACCCGAGAAATGCATAATATAAATCTGAAATCAAATCATCAGATATTTAAATTGAAACATTTGAATCCAAGTTGAATTTTTAGAGTATCAAAATATTCAAGTTTAATGATTATATACATAAAAATAGATGCATGCCATGAAAAATATCTATTTCCAACCGGAGAAAAATATTTCAATAAAATATTTTTACAGCATCAAATATAATAGAACATTCAACCATTAAATACTTTTATTGTTAAATAATACATTCAAGTTTTTTACAAGTTCATAAACATGACACAAAGAAATAAAATGTCTATTAATCTTAAAGAAATGTACTGAATGTGGCATGTAAGCAATTTTTGTAAAATAATTCAGAGAAATTTACATTAGAGAGCAAACTTCAAAATTCCTGCAGTAAATAAATTAAAAAATATTTACAATTCAGCAATTGACAGATAACTTCTATTTACAAAAACAATTTTTAATTAATCACTTTCTGTATAAACTTAATGCATTTAAAGAAAAATATTGATTTATGCATACTTTTAATTATGCAACCAGATAAGGGGCATTGTTAGAAATATTGATAAATACATAATTTTGAAACAACTCAAACAAAACCAATCATAAAATTGTAAAGAGGTATGTGAAAAAAAAATTACTAAAAATTATTTGACAATTGCAATCAAAATCATAATTATTTGGTATAGAAATGATTGTAAAGTAAAATAAATGAAATGGGTGTAAAATTTAAACAATGAAATGCCAAAGCAAAATGTATTGGGACAATCTTTCTTCAAATGTTAAGTAAAATCTATTCTAACCTTAAATATCAAATAAGTAATATCAATATCATAGTTAGAAGTTAAATAACTATTACTTTATTTCAGCTTAAACACATCATACTATTTATTTTATACACAGCATTATTAATCAAAATAAAATATTGCTACACGAATAGATTAAATATAAGCTCACCAATTGGAAGGCACAATTCAATATAAAAGTTAGAGTTGAATATAATCAAACTAGGAAGATCACTTTTCGTTTAATTTGACTAGTAGGAAAAAAATTATTATAAAACACAATTTAATTCATAGAAATAAAATTCCAAAAGAAATAAATGGTTCAAAATTCATTTTTTTATTGGATACGGATTCTCCTGTCTTAATTGTCCCTTATCATAAAATTAAATAAGAATACTAAATGGATGCAGCATAAATGGAATATGCAAGCAGTATATTTAAGAACAAAAACAGCTAACATATTTGGTTAGCTAAATAGTTACATTTTTCAAACATATATAGTTAATTAAAATTAGAATCTAGTTTAATAAAATTATCAGGAATAAAACTTGATTATGTTAAAGGGTATAGATGCTCAATGTAAGTATTTTAAAGTTACTAACAGTTTTATTAAAGTTTTTCAGATGGATACAAATAATGAGGTAACTTTGATACAACAATAAGTTTTTCCACCTTTTTTCTTTCCCTTTTTTTTAAGTGAGATATATCCAACAATATGTCAAATCTAATTCAATCACAAAAAGAAATACAACAAAATGTGAATAAGATTAACTTATAAATTAATAATATATCAATTTACTTCAAATACTTTTAATAAAATTAAAGCTCATATATAATCAGTAACTTATCTTTGCACAATTTTGCATTAAAAATATTTATAAAAAAATCTTCAAATTCTTATTATATTTTCTTCTTTACACAACAATTTTAGGGGCAATAAATTCAACTTGAATAGCAAAATTTCAACAAATTGACAAATAGGAATAAAATAAGCAAAACTCAAAATATGTTTAAAAAGCTAGATATTTTAATTAAAAATTCATAAGTTTGAGCTCTCTAATGAAATTTCAGAATTTTCCAATATTTCAAAAAATGTTCTTAACTAATATAATTAATGATACTAAATAAAAAATAATTTAAATTCACAATAAATATATTTTACACCAATAAACATTTATCTGATTCTAAACATTCTAAATTGCAAAACTAATTCTGAAAAATTTTCTATTCATTTTTTAAATATTCTATAAAATATTTAACAGTTGCCCAATGACTTTTTGAAAACTTTTTATATTTTATTATATTTTGAAATTAAATGAGAAATTCTTTTTAATACAAATGAAATTTATGATATAATATTGCAGAATAGGAATAGAATTAACATATTTTGATTAAAAGATAATATTTATAGACTAAAATATGCAAATTATGTAATTTCATCTTAGAACTTATTATGAATTTCAAGATAAAAATTTTTATTGTAAAATCAATTTCACAATACATTTTTTAACGAACAAATTGCAATGTTCAAATAGTAAATTTTACTTAAATATTATTTAATAATTTTATAAAAGTTAAATTTTACTTTAAAATTTATAGTAACATTAAAATAATTTTAAACGAAAAATTATTTCAGTGATACTCTAAATTATAATACAATAGATAACATAAAGAATAATGGAGAAAAAAAATATTATTTCTATGCAGAATTAAATCAAACTCAAATATAAAGAGAATCTATTTTTTAAAAAGGATTCTTAATTTTTGACTACGATAAATTCCTTTCAACTTTATATATATATATATATATATATATATATATATATAACTAGAAAATATACTTTTTAGGGTAAACAAACTATTGAAATTAACATTTAATTTTTATTATGTAACATAGATCAGAGCAGACATTACATCAATTCATTTCAAAGGTTTCCATATTAAAATAGTTATATTGATAAATAATAAATGTAAAACCTTGTTTAATTTAAATGATTTTTGAAATAGAAATTTAAACAGAATTAAACAAACCTCAATTTTATATCAGAAACTGAGACTGCTATGATATTAAAATTCTATATTTTGGTATAAAAATATTTTTTTTTCAATTTCAATAACAAAAAATGAATTTTAAATAAATGTATTTTAAACCATCATAATTTCACAATTTTTAAATTTAAAAATACAAAAAAAATAAAAAAAAAAAAAAAAAAAAAATTAATGATTTAAATTTTTAAAAAAAATATTTTGAGAGAAAACAAAAAATGAATTCTTACTAAATATAAGCCTGCTCTGAAAATTGGCTATATCTACTTCTGAATATAACTTAATTTAAAATATTTTACTAACTTTGAACAATAACAATATTCTTTTTTTTTTCATTTTTTATCATTTATACAATTTTAATCTAAGGACTAATTTTGAAACTAAAGAACTTTTGATTTCAAAGATTCTATAATCGAATATTTGTCAGTTAAAAAATGCATAAATTTAAATATTAATGATCATAAATATTATTTTATCTCTGGGCAACATTAAAACAGTAATATACAACATTCAGTATTGCTTCAAAATACTTCTAAAAATACATTCAACATGCATATTCTGATCCTTGAATAAAAAATTCTGAGAAAGAAAAAGTTAAATTTTTAGGAATCAAAAGAACAGATTATGAAAATGCATTGAATGACTTCAGAAGTATAAGATAATTAAATCTCTTTCATTTACAATGATCAAATAATTTTATAAAAATTTGAATTATTAATAATAAAAAACCTATAAACATATCACATTTTATCCATACATATAAAAGTCTCTTTTGTAGAAAAAGAGACTTTTCTAAAGAAGTCTCTTTTGCAGAAAAGAGATTTTCATAAGTTTATAGTAGGATCAGAAGAATTCTGTGAATAAAAGCAAGGAGCTTGTGAAAGCTCGCAGTTTAAGGCAATAAAGGAGCCTAGAGTCCTAAGGCAAAACGATCTAAGATTAAATGCTTTATCAAACAGACTCTACACATCAAAAATGTTTTACAAAACTCTGTGCTTGTCTAAAACCACAAAACACTTTATTAAACATATTAAATCCTATGAATGTTTCACAAATACTTATTATTTACACATAACTAACAAACTTTATTAAAGGCAATCTACTTTTCATATGTAATTCCTACTGGACATACTAAATATAACAAGATGACACATTGAAAAGTGTTTATTGAAGTAAATAAATGTTTCAGTGCATAATTATGCATTATGTGCTCATTATATGTGTTTAGAGATAAATAGGGAGTAAGGAAAAGAGAGAGAAAGAGAGTAAGGAAACAAAAAATATCAATGATGAAAAATATAATTAAGTAAAAAACAAAAACAAATTATTAATGTAGAAAATTGATACATAGAATATTTAAAAAGACAGACAAGAACATTTTATACATGGGAGAAAAACCGTACGACTTCAAATCAATGAATATGAAAGGAACAAAAAGTGACTATCAAATATTTAGAGATTTTCTAATACAAACATAGATAATTAAAGAAAAGAAGAGTTCAAAAAATTGAAACTGATGACAAATTTGAATGATTTTATAAAAAAGGAAATGTTTCATAAACAGATATTTATCATTTTCCAATTCTTTAATGTAAATAATCGTTAATTTTCAATCAAACAATATCAAATATTTATCAACAACAACAGATAGATATGATTCTATACTTATACAATTTAAGAATAAAAATATCAACATAATACAAATAAAGAGAATTACAGATATGTCAAAGAAACAAAATTTAATTTACACGATTTAAGACTTAAAATGGAATGATTTACTAAATATTTTGGAAAAAAAAAAAAAAAAAAAGCATATCTAGATGAATATCACAGAAAAATTGTTTGGGAGAGAGAGCCCAATATTTTGTCATGCTTATCCTCTTCATGAAATTTTAACATAAAATACATAAATAAGTAACTGCTATTGTAAAGATAAATATGATAAAGTATGGTAGAATATTCAAATTAAATAATACATCTGAAAATATTCTAAAAAAAAAATCATAGGAGAATATTCACATATACCCATAAATACATTTATATCAAACTAAACATAGAGAAAAATTCAATTTCATGAAATTGACATTCCTGATATATGAAATATTAAATTACTGAGAATTATAAGTTAAGTAATTCACATAACATTCAACATATAACATTATAAACTTTTTCATGCACAAAACATTAAGACAATTTAAAATTATGAATAAGATGTAAATGATTAAATATATATTCACAATACTCGCACACACAGAGAAAAACAAATATCAATTATATCAATATGGCACAAGGCAAAATGTATACAATAGGTTTAACTAAGATTAGGATAGTATTCTAGAAGTGTCTAACATAAATAGCATATTTTGAGCAAATTAATCACATTCTACTTTAAATAATACTTTTTATACAAAATAAAATTTGAATCTTATTAGGAATGAACAGATGGCATGAAGTATCAAATATAGTTTGAAGTACTTTAAAACATGAAATAAAGAGATCTCATATATAGTGTGGGCAACATAAATTTAAATACTAAAATATTCTAGCACCAGATTTATGAGCTACAAAGGGTCAGCACCAAAGTTTACAACATAATCAGCTTGGAGGTCCTGCACTGTTTAAATATTTCCTATGAAAAGTAGAAGTTTTTATGTGTGTGAGTATGTTTAACGAGAGATTAACATTTGAAAACAGGCTTAAAATATAATCACTAAAATAAAAAAAGGAAAACTTCTTTTCCCACTTCACTACTTAAGAAATAAAAAGCATTTCCAAAAACCTATTAATAAAATATTTGAAAATTATTTTGCAATAAAAGCTCGTTTGTTATTTACTTACAACACAACTTAATAAAAGATGGTATTAAACAATTAATTGTCCTCAATTTAAAGTATAATTATTTATTCGAAAGTTAAACACACCATCATAATTGTAAAAAAAATACATGAATTGTCATGAACAATTTAATGTTTATGTTATTAATATAAATATCTCTATAATATAAATTATTTTATATACGACATTGTTTACAGAACCTATCCAAAGTCACCAAGAGAGAAATAAAAAGCCTGGCAGTCTAAATAATATTGAAAACGAATTTCACAATTAAAAACTATTAACATTAACTCTATTATTTTCGAAAATATGCAAGTAGAATCCTGTAATTTAAATGTGATTTTACATTTCATGAACTTTTATGTATT
This sequence comes from Latrodectus geometricus, assembly GCA_026290005.1. NCBI lineage: Eukaryota > Metazoa > Arthropoda > Arachnida > Araneae > Theridiidae > Latrodectus > Latrodectus geometricus. The sequence continues at coordinate 3,731 of JAPDSC010132389.1, read as the reverse complement.
AGTATACATAAATAAGAAAAATAAATTCAAATTAAGGAACAAATGCTCAATCTTACAAATGTTTGTTAAATTGAATTAAATAATTATTAAATGTGACAAAGTGACGAAAGAAATAATCATAAATCATTGAACAGAGAGATTAAATATATGCATTAAAATCCATTTTTCTACAAATATTCCCTAACTCATAGCACTATTTTTGATTTTTAAACTTCATTTGCTGTCCAAATTGACATGATTATTTTAGGAAGGAATAAAAGTAACATTTAAGCAAATAGATCAAGTCTCCCTAATTCAAGAAAAGCAACAAATAATCATGTCAAAATTGAATTAATAAATAAAAAAATAATTGAGTGAAAAATAATTAATTGAGGATTTTAAAATTAAAAAATAATCAATTGGCAAAAATAAATAAACAAAAGAGAAAAAATTATTGTGGTTAAAAAATCAGTATTTTAAAATTTTAACAAAATTTCATCAATATTAAGGAATAACACCAATGTAATAAACAAGAAAAATATATTCAAGTTTTTTTAATACAAACTAGGAAAAATTTTAAATTCCCTTTAAATTTAAAGTACTAATATTAAAACAGTCCAATAAACTGAAAGATATATCATTTTGATTTTAAAAATAAACCACTGAAATAATGGTTTTTTAAATTTTAAATAATAAAAGGGAACTAAGAATTTTGGGAAAAAATTATAATATCATAAAAATATTATTTAAATGTATGTAATAAAAAATAAATTGCAAAATGAAAATTGAATTTCCAAAATTTGCAAGCAAGAGAAAAACTACAAAATTTTGCAGCTGTTTTTTAAAAATTAGATATGTATTTAAAAAATTAAGTAATATACCAAGAGAAATATTATATAAGATTGATAACTTAGATTAAAAAATTATTAAAATAAAACACAGAAAAATTAATCAATAGCTAAATCAACAGAAATAGCACATGCTGAACTTCTGAATAGTTTAATCGTTATATTTTGTTATGAATAAAACATCTTGATAAAACCAAGAGTAAAAATTAGCTGTAGTTTAATTTGCAGCACAATAACATTTTTTTAAAAGCAAAAAAAGAGAGAAATAGAAAATATTGTTAGTTTTATTTAATGGCACTTCATGAATGGTTTATCTTAGAAATCTTGAAATAAATAATAAAACACAGAAGGCAATTGTCATCCATCTATCAATTTTTCTAATACACAATAATTATAAAAAGAAAACTAACTAGTGAAAAATCTTAAGGTAATGAAAAAATCAAGAACATGTATAACTCTTCTATCAAAAATTGACTAGGCTATAATGAAGACATATCTTAAAATAGGAAAAATAAGAGTCTTAAAACATTCAAAATTCAGATAAATAAATAAGCATAAAATTATATTTGCACTGTAAAAAAATCTCAAAAGTTGTTTATATTTTAGACTAAATCAACTTTGAAATAAGTCCTACTGCATTAAAAAGGCTGAAATTGTAAAAGAGAAGAATGAACTTTCACAACTTTAACACATACATTTTATGAATATAAGTTAGGTAAAAATCATAAATATTTATTAATTTTACTTTCAAATTGCATTGTTTCCAAGCAATATTTTCTAAAATAAATTACTGTAAGTATTTAAAAAAACAGGTTTTAAAATGACATTCAAAATTATGCAAATTTTCTACAGCAATGTTTTTGTATTGCATAACATTTCAGCATTAACAGATAGTTAACTTAATGATCCATAGAAAATTAATAGATGAAAAGCATTTTTAAAATATTATATCGCTGCATTAAAAAAAAATTGCTTCAAATTTTTTAATCAACTTCGTAAAAGTAAATTTATATGAATAGATAACTTAAAAATTAAAGATAACTTTATGTTTTTCCTGTAAATAAAATTGGAATATATTGCAGGAATTTAGAATATAGTAATATTCTTGCGTTATAACAAATTAAAAATAATAAAATAAGGAAATAAAAATTAAAAATGGTAGAAAATATATTTATAATAATTCAAATATGGTGATTAAAAAATAATGATTCCATGTTTATTTTGATAACATAATTGGTTTTGAACATCAATTCAAACAAAATTATTTAATTCCTAAGGAAAACAATTATTGAAGAGACTAATCATATAAATGCCCTCAATTTCGGCAAGCAAACTTTTTGATAACAATGTAAGCTTTATAAGAAACTTAAGATTTTATAATACGGAATTTTTGTTTACATAAATATAAACTACATAAGGAATGCATCTGAATCATTTAAATATTGCCAAATGTCATAAAAGTACCACTATTTTAACATTTTGATTGGAAGATTATTTTAAAGAATCCATTGATTTAATTTTGCACTTTATTCTTCATTTACTTTAAATTAACATTGTAATTGCAAAAATTTGAAAATATTTTGTTTTATAGTTCATATTTTACTGCAATACATATTAAAGGAAATTCATTTTTAAAATTTCTCTTGGAAATGAAAGATTTTCTCAGACCTTAAAACAATAAAATCAGAAAGGTAAAATTTCTTGAAATCAGAAAAAAATTATTATGCTTCTTTCAATTCTGCAGAGAAATTAATGAATGGAGCACAAATTTCAAACTAAGCAAATAACTATATCAAATAAATTTGCTAAATGAAAGTAAACAATTAATAGTTTTATTGGTTTAATGTTGTTTTTCGTAAAAAATAAAAATTTTATTACCGAAAAGAACATTAAACAACAGAATTCCTATTAAAATTATTGAGAAAAGATTTTTTTAACATTTGAACCAAAAATAAAAAGATATTTAATATCTTAAGAAACTGGTAATTCACTTTCAAAGCTCATAATTTTCAAAACCAATTTCATATGTAAATATCTATAATATATGAAATTGGTTGGAAACACATGCAAACAATTTATAAATTTCATAAAATTCAGCACGGAAATTAACACATCTATCTGCAATTCAATCTTTGATTCAAATATTATTGACGCAGTTTACCAATAATATACTTATTAATCATATCAAGAAAAGAAACAAAACTGCATCAATAGTGATGAATGAATCTTACTTAAAATCTCCCAGCAATTTTATTCTCAATATATATATATATATATATATATATATATATATATATATATATATAGGAAAGATTTTACAGAAATATTTCTTTTTCTCTAAGATTTTTCAGTTCTAAGAACACATGCTTATCCAAAGTCTTACCAGCTATGGTTTGAACAATTTTTCTTTATTAGCGATTGAAAAGGAAATAACTTTTACTAACAGAGAAAAAAGATTTTTAAAATATAATAGAACTATCTTTACAAAATCACACAGTGTTTCATTTACACAAAAAAATGAATAGATTATTAAAACTCAAATGTACAAAATGCCTCGAATTTGATTTGTTTTTCCCAAAAGAAAAAACATTTTGATTTGGAAAAGTTGAATTTGTATAGTGCTCCTTATTTATTTTAAATTTGTATTGCTAAAAATACTAGCTTTACTTTTTATACTTAATAAACATCGTTCCCTTAATGAAGACTAATGTCATTTATATAACTTGGATTCCAATTCATATGAAAGTAGATACAAAACCAAGAAATAAGTAACTGCTGTAAATAGTCATGCCATAAAGCTGCTTACATGCAATTTCTTATTAGAAATTTATAATCAGATAAATATGAAAAATAGGAAATTTTTCTATTTTTTAAATTATATACTTTTTAAATTGATTAACTATA
>JAPDSC010132366.1:0-22200 GCA_026290005.1 Latrodectus geometricus | reverse complement strand
AAGCTAATAATAATAAAATGCTTTAAGTAAAAGTATATAAAAATTGAGAATGATTATATATTCAGAAATATAATAAACTATAACTGAAAAAATTTCAAATACACTATTTGAAATTTTAAACTACCAGTAAGATCCTTTTAACAACTTCAATTTAGTGGCTCTTTTAAATTTAAACTTTTTTAAATTTATTAAAAATTTATTTAGCGATATTTTTATTGTGGTTTGAAAAATAGTTTATTCAGAAGAATTCCAATTTTTTCTCTGTTCTGAATAATCATAGCTAGAGCAATCATCCGAGTAATAAATTTCATCACCGATAGCGAAATAAAGCGATTTATCCCTGAAAAAAGACTTTCAGCCATAAATGTGGTCACTTTTTTCATTATCTTTTTTAAATTTATTTTACGTAATGATATATAAATGGCAAATTTAAAGCTGATAGTGAATTCTTTTTTTAACTGTCCAATTCGATATTTTGTTGAGAAATATTCCTTTTCCATAACAATCAAGGAAGTTGAAAATGATAAGTTACAGTCACAGCATTCCATTGAAGATTTTTCAATAAAACAGATAAAATAAATTATTCCTTGATTTGTTCGGAGAAACGAATATTACCGGATTCCTAAAGTCTTATGTGCTTTACTAGAATGTAAGTGAATTTTTAGGATTCACGAGAAAAAAACAGAAAATGTTTTTTTTTTTTTTCTTTTATGTTCGTAAAAGCTCTTGAAAATATGAGAATATTTTGTTTGTAAAAATAAAAAATAAACTACTGCTAATTCTTGCAAATTAGCCTTGACAGTATAATAATTCTGATGAGAAACTATTTTGCACAGAAAAAAGTTATAATATACTAAACATGATTTATATTCAATAACATTCGCGAAGATATACTTAACAATCTTTGAAAGAATATTGGCTCTTGGAATTCATTCATAAAAGTTTACAAGTTAATGTTTAATATGTACAACAAACAGGAAATATTGTTTTCAAATTTATCGTCATATGCTTAAATCATGTATTCCAAAGAGAACTAAATACTTTAGCAAGATTCTGAGGTATAGTGCCGAGGTGAGACAATACTCGCTTGCCTCCATACCATTTGATCGAAATTAATACCAAACAAGACTATATACCTTTTCACCGGATCTTAATTTTTTAAACAATCGCATTTGGGAGATTTTAGAGACTAAAGCAGGCACAGAATTCTGGATTCATTCCAAATTTCCGTATTTAGTGAATGGGATAAATTACCTCTTAAAAGGATTCGCGTCATAATGAGACAATTCCGTAAAAAATTATCTTCAGTAATCGATAAAAATTGCATTCGATTCAAATATAATTATTCGAAGGTCACTTTTCACTTATAGTGTTAATCTTTTTGGGGTATTAATCAATTTATATTTAGTATTTGCGCAATATAAAATTACACTCGAATGCATAACAGTATTTTGTAGCTATTCTATATTATAGACAGAATTTTATAAGTTAACAAATTAAGCATTCGTTTTAAGCTTACACAGATTTGAATACAAGAGATACGGAAAAGACATTTATATTTGAAATTCTAATTCTTACAGCTTTCAAGGATTTAAAGTTGTTGTTTCTAATGACACTTGGTAATGCCAAGCCCGCCCGCCAAGATGCGAATGAAGTCAGTGGTAGAGCGTCTTCCGTTTTCTCAATAGAGCACCCTCATACGAAGGTGAAAGTACGGCTTTTGGTTTATAGATGGCAGCACTATCTGAATCTTCCAATTTAGAGATTGAAACCAGTGAAGACCCAAAGCCTGGCTTCAACCACCCCCAGAGGTATTAATCTGGAATGGGAACATGGAGGACATTGCGACCCGACAGATTTTACGTACCCCAATCGCCATTAGTGAACACGACGATTTTTTGGCTGAGCCGGGATTCGAACTCACAACCTTTTGGTAACGAGAACGACACCCTAATCAACCAGGCCACCACGGCTTCAGGTTTTAAGTTTCGTGTATATCAGTATTTGAGTGTGTGTCTGCCATGGGTATCAAATCATATTTAATGTCTTATATTTAATTTTATGTCAGATCATACTGAATCATTTTCAGACGAGTTCTTCTTGTTTTACGGTATGTCTTAAGTATTTCAGACGCAACCACTGCCCAATGTTTAAAAAAAAAAAGCTTCTGGTAGTTTTTAATCGCGTGATGACTTAAGGGGAAAAAAATGTTTCTTTACTATCACCCTTTTTGTTTTGAGGGTTTAATAGATGCATTGTGTGAGAGTCAATATAAAATTATATTCGGAAATACTTTTTTAAATAACGCAAAATTTTAAATTAGATATCACATACTCTTCTCCATAGAGAAATCATCATAAGATAATGTGTGAATTAAATTTAAATTATACTTTGATATTTAATGTTTTGTATTATGATTATTTAATCTTATTAAAAATTTAATAAGAGTTCACATGTTAAATTAGGTTTTCTTACTATTGTGTCATTTTGACATAAAGTCACTTTTAGTCGGTCATCAGAAGAGACGTTACATCAATCTTTATAGTCATTGAAATCAGCAGTCACATTTCAGAAAACGTTACTATCCTTGAAAACGGGAAAAGGATGACAATTTATGTCCATTGTACATCAGCGAGAACCATTAAGGAAGACATCCTACACTCGTCTTTGCTTTCCTCGGAAGACCACGCGACGAAACATCTCCGAAAATGGCGATTACCAAAAGTCCATCAAATCAGAATGCATAATGAATTTTTAATTCATACTTTGGGTTTCATGATGAGAGGTCATCCGCCAACGAAAGTCATAACTGCCAGCGAACCAGTGCCCAACCTGGGTTCTCGCTTTGACAGGACGCGTTCTTCTTTGATCGTGATGAGGCACTATTTCTTTTTTTAAGAATATAATTATTTCTGGTTGTGTGCAGACTCTCAGTGACTTCAATTCTGACCTTTGGAAAAGGCTTCCGCTTTTTCTGGCATAACTGGTTGTCGGCCATGGGTCCCTTTTTTTTATTTCTTGATTCGGATGGTGGCGAGAGTTCTAAAAACAGTTCTTTTAACAATCTTCCCAAAAGATTTCTCCCAGCGTATTGCATGGGTGCGCAGGAGGCGAGATTTACCGTGGAACCTTTGAGCAAAGCGTGTAACGGGAAGTATTTACATGTTTGAATCATCAAAATCCCGATTAAAAGGTTAAGTAATCCTATTAAGAACTTTTCAATTGTTAGAAATGAATGCATTGATGGAAGACATTTTTTTTTTAATTAAATAAAAGCTCGAAAATCACTTAAGTGTAAAACTTATTAAGGTATCACTTAAGTGTAAAACTTTTTAAAGAACTCTACAGTTATATTTGAAGTAAACATTGACCGAAGATGTTTAAAGTAAGTATTCTTTTTCGTGAGATTAAATTATCAAAATATTTTGATTGAGAAAATTCATTTGCCCATTCATCATCAAATTTCATTAGAACAAAATACAAAAAGAAATTTTATCACTTCTTTGATGATCTAAATGATAAATTTTATCATATTTGATAATTTTTTCATTTTAATGATGAAATTGATTATTTTTTTAATTTTGATTGATGATATTTCATCGCTTGATTATCATTGTCAAATAATTATCTCAATTCGATTAAATCTTTTTTTCCCATTTTTAAATGCTTATACATCTAATATATAAATACCCAAAACATTTTACTAACTTTCTCCAAAATGTAGATGTACTAAAAAGATTTAAAGACAGTACAGTTAATTAAGGACAATAGAAGTTTCTCAAGAAAAAACTTTTTCTGATGGCCCGAATAAATCACATACTAAGAAAAAACTGTACAAACAAACCATTTTTTGTTTTCATCATTAAGCAAAGGGAGTTCTATCGGAATCAATAAAACAAAAAAGATTTGTCGAAGAATTTAAATTCGAATAATCCAATCACCAATTACATAAAATAATGTATTCCTAAAATAATTCAAAAGAATAAAACAAATCGTCTGGACCAAAGATTACATTCACTGGCAAAATATGCTTACGGTTTCTGACTGAAATTAAATCCTTGTAATACATTTTTCATAACCTCTAAACTTGCTTAGATATCTTTTCCATAATTATTTTACTTTAATCTTTCACTATGGCAGATTAGAGAAAACTTTGAATTTTGCAGTTTTATGTTCTCTGATTATTCGTTCGAATGGATTCCACAAGTACATTCCTGGCTTAGATTGAAGACTAGAGATGAAAGGAATTGATATGGCTCATGACGAAACAGCTATAACTTCAAAATATATGTGATTTGCTCGCGGTTATTATTCTGAAGGTAGAAAAAATCTCCTCAATACCCTTTCCCAAACCTCTTGGCTTGTACAATTATATTTTTCTTTAGTATGTTCTAATAAATTTTATTTATTGTTGAATCAATAAACTCAAGAATGCCAAACCCAATACTCTCCATGTACTTTAAAAAAAAAATGAAAGTTCCTCCTAAATAATTTAATAATTTTCCATTTTTTGTTTTTCAGAGAATATTTTCCAACTTTATTGATCTAATTTTTTATTCCACTTTAAAGATGTATGTTTTTGAGGTTGAAAATAGAAAATTTATTTTCATCAAAAAATATTAACTTTTACCAAAACACAAATCACTAAAGTTTTCTTATCAAACAAATCACTAAAGTGGGATTCCCGAAGAGACAGTACTGTAGAGCAGACAGATGAGTTGTTTATGATCATTTTTTCAAATAATGTCTCCAGGTAAGAGGCTAGCCGTGGTCTAAGTAAAAGAAAATAATCAAAATAGAAGGTACCGAAACAATAATCCCAATTATTTTTGAAATATTGGAAACGGGTGTTCTCTGGAAGAATTCTGTCGAAGTAGGTTTCAGAAATCTTCCATATTTTTTCCCTTGTAATACAGCCCAAAATTTATAAAGCCGTCTAGAATGGTAGCACAAAGTAGATGTTCAATTGTATCTGTAAAAGACCAATAGCGAGGTGCCAAAATTAATGAATCAATATTTTTCGTTTCAATATTCTTTTTTTTTTAACAAATCTTCGTGTTTTTTTTTTCTCTTATGAAAGTTTAATAATGACATCTTCATGGATAGGAATAATAAATGAATGCACGCACATTTATGGTGATAAATGTAATTCATCAACATAATTAATCTTACGAATACAGCACAGTTATACTCAATTTTATATCATTTGTGTCTGTCTAATAGAAAAGTATGCAAAGGGTTATTTTAGCCAGATAGTGCTTAGGTTATCCGCAAAAAATAATATTAAAGCACTTACGGCCGTATTCACCAAACACGGGTTAACTTGATTGTAATCTATCTCGGATATAACTCAACTCTAGCATGACTCGCCGATTTTTATTCCCGAAGCGGGGAAATTCCCGTGTAAAACAACTTTGGAGTTAACCGAACACGACATGTAAGACGGCTTCTGATTGGCTAGCCATCTTATACATCAATTTCAACAAACATATCGCTTAAGTCCGCCATTGCTTGCTGACTCGGCGCTAACACTCCGAAATCGTAGGGTTATTCTAGGGATCCATATAGGCGAGTTAATCGCTGTTTTTGTAGTGGTGAATAACATTTCATGACTTAACTCGCCCTTTACCCTGAAACCTCGTTTAACTCTGGTAAATACAGCCTTTAGAGACAACTTTCTATTATTCTTCAAAGTACCATGTAAAGTACCAAATAAAGTACTGAAAAGGCACTTTTTATTTTTGGTACTTAGAATTAGTCAAAATACCTAAAGAATACTTCATTGCTATTTTCATTCTATAACATAACAGTGTATGAAAGACCTTAACTAATTAATGAAAATACTTTGTGGTATTCCTAGGAAATTGTCTTGAGGCAATTAACGGGGTCATCAATTGAACTGTTACCCTCTCTTTTCCTTACACATCATTATCAATTGGCAGACCTTACACTGCGACAGTTAACAAGTGTCATTAAGAACACATAATCTTTAAAATCACAAATTACTTGTCTCGCATTAGCCAAGCTGTAATCACTTTTCATACTTAACCTCGCGTGCATATTAATTACTTACTTTAGAAAAATATCTACCGAGACAGATGAACAGTAGCTTTTTCAATGTCATTGCTAAAAACCCTGATGCTCTTATGTTTCGTGAGGTGAAATAAGTAATTCGCAATGGTTAATAATTGACAAAGGAGTAATTAGATGCATGCCTTCATAGATAGTAAACAGTAGCTGTAAATGCCATACATTGTACAAGTTTCAAGAAACTTATTTAATAAGTAGCGATACAACAAAAGGTTGAAAAAATATGTTTATAAAAGATCAAACCAGTTCAAGCTCATTTACAAAATAGGTAAAACTATATTTTAGGGTGCCCCCTTGACAAACATGGTGATTTTTGTTTGGCTATCGATTTTATTGGCGATTTTTTTTTGCACAGAATAATCAGTTGCTATGTTGCAATCAGAATACGATTGAGTTTTGCCCAGCTTGGCGACCAATCGCTATCACAACTTGGGGAGAAATAAAAGGGGCACCCTAAAGTATAGTCTAACCACAAAATGTATTAATCGTAATAAACGTTAATTCTCTCAGTGAAATCGAAGAAATTAAATGAACGATACAAAAGATAGGCAGTGAAAGTAAGCGTTATGATCATCATTATTATTATTATTTAAACATTAAATTGCGTTTTTTAAAAAGGATGATTAATCCTCAAACTTTCAATACATCATATAATTTTTTGTCATTATTGATATTAGTTATTTTTGAAAAATTCATGGTTTCGAAGGTTTATTTAACAAGGAAAATTTATTAAGCCTAAATGTTGATTTCTACCATTTTTTCTCGTCGAACAGAGAGAACTTGAATTTTTCAAATACATTCCAGTAATTTTAGTGCTTATTCTTTATTTGATAACTTGTTCACATTTGATCCTTGCTTGCTCAGTTTAACAGAAAGACCATGAAGTTGATTTTTTCAGGGTAATGTTAACAATTAAAGTTTATGTACATCTACATCCAACACTTTCTCATTTTGAAAATCCTAATCATTGTTAAAATTAAAGTTTGGCTTTATTCTGTAAGCATGACAACACTTGTCCTTAAAGCGCTTCGTAATTTTGAACCATGTCCAAGTGACGATGTCTATATTTGAGTTGGCATCATACTTTCCACATTCACTCCACAGCCACGGAAGGATTTTGGGTAACACAGAGTGTGTGCTCACAAATGAACACAAGTATCTGTTGTTAATTTGATGAATTCATCACGTAACAGCCAAATATCGAAATAATAGATTGTTTGAAAGATAATCCTAACAATAATATTTATTAATTTTTATTAAGACTAACCTAATAAAGAAATGGAATTTCACGATAAGTTGATGACGACTAGTTTAGATCAAGTAAAAATTAAATCAGATATATATTTCTATAATAATTTTAAAGTAATTACCTAGCAAAATAAAGAAAATCGAAACCAGATATAGCTTAAATTATTAAAGCACGTTTTATTTATACTTTTTTGTGATGTCAAAGTTGAAGGAAAATGGAACTATGGACTCTTGAAAGTAGATACAAATATTAGTGAAAATCAGTGTCAGTAAATTAAATTTAACAAGAAATTTTTCTAAAAGAGTGCGAAAGGAAAATTCTTTCTAAGAATGAAGACATTCAAAAGAAGTAATTCAGAAACATTCAGAACTATTAAGTTTATTCATGTCGTGAAATATCACGACATGAGGCTTATGTCCGTATAAGATATCTGAACGCAAACATTGAATTTTACTCCAGATCAACGCAACTGATTGCTTATCGACATCTAAAAATAAAAAAATATGCACAGTAAAAAAAATAAATTTATTTAAAATTGAGAGACAAAAAAAAAAAAATTTCCAGAAATCTGCACACAAATATTTAAAATGAGACGCAATTTCTTCTTTTTCGGAAATCGTGCATCTTATGGCACACTCTTTTCCAAAGAAAAAATCTGGCAATTGTTGAGAATGAGAATAGGGGAGAGGGAAAAAAAAAAGGAACGAACAAAAGTTAGTATGAGTGTTACTTCGAGCCGAATTTCTCATTTTTGAAGATTTGCATCTCTTGACAATGGGCAGGCTTTCAAAACAACGGACACACGGATTTTATTTATTTATTCCTTTACTTGAGAATGGCAACATCGCCATTTCCTAAGATCGCACGAACGCTTTTGGTCAAGCGAGTCATCGAAGCCGAAAAACGATTTGTGACGCCTGTTCTAAAAGAAGAATGAATGGTGGGTGAAAGACTTGGTTGATTACCAGACGTCACGAATATGTCATGTGACTTTTTCTTAAAAAAATAAAGTTTGACAAGTTTCGTGCTAACTCCTGACCTTGGAGAAATGTCTAAACATAACACTGTAGCTATGAATCGAATCCGAAAAGCAAAATCGGTACCTGACAAAGCTGAATAATTGTCTCTCTGGCTAAAATTCAACAGAATGTGACTGTAGGAAGACAAGCAAACAAAAAAATAACTGAACCGGCATTTTCTTCATATTTCTCAGTTGGAAAAATGAACATGAAAGGGGTCCAAATAAAGTAGGCAAAGTACCCAGGACTAGGCCTCAGTTTTAGACAGCAATGCTAAGCACAATTTCTCTATCAATCTTATGTGGTGAGGAGGTTGAAAGGTGCTATTCAGATGTCGATATTGTCAAAAGACCATAGTCCAATACAACAATGAGTTTGATCTTTGCTGGACCAGTGAGTTAATTAACTATAATCTAGGATCTCATTCTTTAATTGCTTATTAAATTTAAAAAAAGACGTCCTCTATTCTCTAAACATCGATGGCTTATCAGACACAATCGGAGGATTGCAGCTTTTGGATTAGAAGGAACTGCTGAATAGTGAGAGAAGGGGGATTGTGTTTCTGCTTTCTATATATTCATCAGTCAAAAAAAAATGTTTTTGACTATTCTAGATTCTATCCAAAATTGTAATATGAGAATAATTACCTATAGGAAAAATCCTCCTAGGAGTCCATAGTATGTAATAATCATGAAAGAGCGTTACAGCAGCCTTCAATAGTCAGACCGTTAAAAAGAAAGTTAAATTATAACAAATTTAACTCCTATGGCTTAACTATTATGAGCCATACACGACGGATAAATGATCAGTGACATTTTCAAAATAGAGAAAATTTAGATTAGTTTATTTGTGATACGGTTACAATTAATAATTTGCGCTGACATAAACTATTAAACATAAGCAATCGCTTCATAATTTTGGTCTTCGGTTCAATGACGAAGTTGATACCCGAGTCAGAAACTTATCTCTCCACTCTATATCACTCTTAATAGAGGTAGATTGGATCCTACGGAACTTCTTAGATGCATAAGCCCTTTCAGCATTCTAGTCTTTTACAGAGTCAAATATCCATTTGATTAATACAGCTTATTACAAGCATTTTTTTTTTCAATTTAATTGATTAGCGCTCAAGAGTAATTTTAAAACACACGGGGGCTAATTAAACCGAGACCTACAGTTTAAAATGGATTCTGAACCACTACAAACACTCAAGCTCGAAGTAGGATTTGAACTCACAAACTGTAGAACCGAAAGCCAGAACATTAACCATTCAGCTATTGTTTTTTTAAATAATAGTGACAAATTATCTTTCTACGACGATTACATTAAACTGATCAAATATAAAACATCAATCATCAATCAATCAATCAACGCGTGCAGCATTTTAGGATGTCACGAGTTCATTTTGCACAGTCAGATAAAAATCCCCCCTATCAAATAATCTGAATGGGCATCAAGATTTTATTTGATACTCATTCAAACAATCTTTCCGTATGCAAAACAGACTGTTTCTCACTTCTCTTTGTTTCGATTTCCTGAATCATGAGAGAACAGTACTTGAAATAATGGAGAGAATGTATGATAGGAAAAGAAAAAAAAGTTCTACACTTCCTCAAAACACTTTCTCCTTCCGGCATAGTTAACTGCAATTTCTCGGAAGCAAGAATCGCAGACGAGGGGTAGGGGGGCGGGCCTTGAATAGTCAATTTCAAGTTTCCCAGTATCACAGCTACCACTTCACCCCATGAAATATTCATTAGCATTGACAGCGACACGTGAAACAATAAGTTAAGAAATCATTTGCTGAATTCTATTCCTTAAAAAATTGTGTGTGTGTGTGACTACAATTTCTTCATTTTTCTTTCTATTCTCAATAAATTTGTGGTGTTATATAGCACACAATCTAGTTAATTCTAATTATAAACTAATCAATCTTACTTTTTATTTTTTTTAAAAAAATCTCAAGTAATATTAACTTTTTAGTAGGATTTTTTTCATCATCAAAACACAGAATTGGTAGGTACGATTTTTTTTTATGTATGATAAAAATGGATGAGAAACCCAAAGAGACAATGACTAAATTCATTTATTCCAAAGAGTAGCGGCTTGTAATTGGCGACTTTTAAGTTCGCCAAGATATTCTATAACTGTCACTAAGGAATTTTAAACATCAAGCCAAATTCTTTATGGGACTTACACAAATTTTAAAATTTTGATAAATTAAACAAAAATATGTAAACATTACAAATTAATGTATACGATGCAAAATTTAACACTCTTAATATTTCTTAACAAATAAACTATTTATCTATCAATGTTTTAAGTATTCCACAATTTTTAATACAGAATATTCGAAATCATGGTTTATTTATTGTATTTTGTAAATTAAAGCTTAATTAATTCATTAATGCTTAACTTGAATCATTATAAATTGTATCCATTTGCAAATTAAAGGTATAAAGTAGTTCGCTTAACTTGCAATTTTCCAATTCCATTTCCTAATATTTATGATAAATATGTTTTGAGGAGCAAATTTTCCAAAAAATTCTCTTAACTTTCCATGCTTTTTTCTAAATATCCTGCCTTAAGGCTCTTCTTCATTAGTTATTTCTAGTGGGCGGTTGTTATCAACAACAAGTCAGTGACCATCCTTCTTAGCTGTTGCCAAACCCAGAGTGAAAATATTACATGGCGTGCAAGAAACCCCACCAAAACTTCAATTTTCATCCCTAATTGCATTTTTAAACCATAAAGTGGTTGTTTCTTTCGCTGTAGTTGAGATCATGTGTCCGTCACTTTATTTTAATTATAATTGATCTGTGTGTTAAACATATAATCGTTTTCACCAATAATGTTGAATATACAATTTTGCCCACCCATCAAAAACAAGTCAATTTGTCAGTGGGATGAGCTCTTCAGTGAGCAGTTGGAAAGAAAATGTTCACCAATATCTTAGTGGGATGGGTTATTTTATATATTATTGAAGAATTGTCTTTCTTGATATGGCTATTAAATATAAATGATTAATCATTAAGTAAAGATAAATTTATTTCCCATAGCATGTAAAGCACATTAAATATTAATATTTGATTGCTTATGCAAACAATATATAAATCCTAATATCCACTTTATGGTTAGTTTAAATTGGCAAGGATATATATATATATATATATATATATATATATATATATATTGCAAAAACAAATGACATGAGGAAGTATTAAACTGGTGAGAAAATTTTGTCTCTCTAACATTCAGAAGGCAGAAATTCGATTCCTGATCCTGACAAGGGTCTATTGACATTAAAAGTTCCGAAGAGTCTAATGTCCCACTCTTGGTATGTTAGAAAGGGAGCCAACTCAAGTGTTGACTTCACTCGATTGAAGTTCAATATGCCTTGGCGTTATTTAACAGGTAGGCGGAAATACATCACAATACCTTAACTTAACCAATATTTTATATTGAATGCAAGTAGCAAATTAACTCATTTATCTATTGTCAGCAATAACTCACTCAGAAGAGAGAATATGGGCTAATTACTAAATTTCAATATATGCGAGAGTTTTGTTCAGAAAAGCGTATACAGAGAGAATATTTCTAAATAGTTCTTCTTCTTCTTCTCTTGAGCTTGTCAGATGTGTGGCACCTCTGCATTTAAATAGTTAATACACATATGCAACGAAAAATTCTACATTATTTTCAATAAAATTTCTAATAAGAGTCACAAGGTTGTGAATTTTTTTTTCCTTCCTCAAGAAGCAATAGTGCTGAATATACACCTTAATCATTGCATATATGATACTCAATTGGAAAACATCCGCTCGTAGTGTAATAAAAAAAAAATTTTATGTAGTAAAATTTTTTATGTAGTAGTAGTTACTCATCACTTAACTGCAACAAAGCCATTTAGTTTTTCCTTTCCTGTGTTTAACGATGACCATTTGGATGTTAGCTAAGATTTTAAGATGAACCTATTCATTATAATATACGCGTACTGATAATGGCAGAATACAGCAGTAGAATACAAACAATGCATCAAGCATCAATATTTACAAAATTATCTGTCATTTAAAAATAGACAGACATGATACCAGTCCTGGCGGATTTTGAATACAAGCTATCTAATTCGTGCCACTTAATCCGTGAGAAATTACTAAATAAGATTCAGTGACATATTCAACCATAAAAGTTCTTCTTTTTTGATATTTTTCTTAAAAAAGAAATATTTTTTGTGTGGGCCTTAAAAAGTTAATGGCTTGTTTTGATCTAAACAAGCACAAAAAAAAAAAAACCTCCAACTTTCCAATTTGTAAACAGAAGTATAACTCATCTCTATTCTATCCTTAATACTAATCGTCTCTTACGAAATAAAACTTTTTTTTTATTAAGACTAGCGTGGGAGTACCTCTTCTACACCTACACTTTAAGAGAAAAAACACTTACGGAGATCCATAAAATACCACCCACTTCAAAAGGATCAAAGAAAACTCTAGAACAACAAGCTCTGAACCTGACGGACTCTGTACCTTATAAATTCGGTTCTTAATTGCAGACAAGAAGGAAAAAGTGGTTTCACTGCGACCGTAAAGAAGTTTCGGAAATCCTTCCAAACAAAAGCTCACTTGCATTGGGTCACAGTCAATGCTTTGGCGAAAGATAATTGCATTTGTGTAATAGCACTTTGTTCCGACGCCTGGCCATGTTGCGGTTCACTGTTCACGTTCCAAAGGGATGGACAAGTTTTGAGGCTCGCCTCTTTACAAGTTTCAGATTAACCCTGACCTTTTTTATTCGTTTATTTCTTTTAATTGCCCAAAGGATATTGACAGAATTAGAGATCACGGTTTGAGTAGCTTGTTTCTGTGGTTTTGAAATAACAGCACAAGTCGGTTTTTAGGAAGTTCAATTACACTGGAGAACACGAGTGTTGGAAACCGCTATAATGATAAGTTTTGTTACCTTACAGAACTGGTGTCAAAAGAGTTCATTTTATAATTCATGAATATTTAAACACACACATTAGGATTACTTATCACGTTTTTCAGCTTTTCAACAAAATGTACTTGGAATTCTATATTAAAGTGATGCATTAATAATCGATTATAATCATAAAAATTAATCGATTGGTAAAGACTTTGTAATCATAGATATTGAAAACCTCGTTTTTTGTTGTTTACATCGTTTCAGTGAATTTACAAATGTGTTTCAAACCTTCTCAAACAAAATACATTTAAGTTTTATACATTAAAGAATAAAATTATTGAAAATTGCATAATTTATTATGTCGCAGATATTGTTCTTAATAATTATTTGGTACATTTCTCAATGTAATTCAAACCAAATGAACTTAAATTCTATATTATATCAATATATATTGTTGATCAATAGATGAAAACTTTTTAATCTATAATTAAAGCAACGATTGAGAAGTTTCTTAAATTTGAAATGTCAAACAGAAATATGCAAACATGATTTATCAAGTTAATTAGTTCCTTTTTTTTAAATAGTGAATAATTAAAAAAATTAAATTAAAAGGATTTAATTTAAACTTGGTAAAATTTCTTTTTTTCTATTTATATCATATTTTTTATTTTTATATTAATTAGCGTTTTAAATTTGTTTATTATTTCGCACATTTGCTTATTCTGCATTTATATTAGCGAATAAGGTTTCAAATTTAACAAAGCAATACATACATTATACAAGATTTACAAATATATTTTCTCACATAAATTGATATGTTTATTAATTAAACTGAAATGAAATGCTTCATTTTTAGCAAATTTTTGGGTAAAATGTAGATTAGAGTACCCCATAGTTTCACGAAACATTTGGCGATAAGGTTTAATTTCAAGTAGCCTTGACATTTTTAACGTTTTAACTGAATTACTTTTGGGTTTGCCATTTTGTTATTTACATTTTGTCGCCTATCTTGGGGTTAAAAAAATAGCCAAAAAATCAAGGGGTATCTTAAAATAAATTTTACCCAAATTTTCATATTTTTAATAAATAATTTTTTTCCTTCTTTTCTTTTCCTAGAAAGTATAAAATAAAACTCCTTGTGCAAAAGTAATGGTAAGTATTTCTTCTATAATAATGTTTTACGATTATGTTCAATAAAAGGCTAAATAAATAACCCTAACTTAAATTTTCAGTTCATACTGCTAGGGTAATGTAAAATTCGAATTGCTTAAGTTATTTTCCAATAGAGATTACATTAACTCAAATTTAAGGATTTATTTTCTATAGATTTCAGTAACTCAAATTTAAGGCTTAAGGGGAAAATGTAATTTTTTATATTATTTGTTTTCTGGAAATACTAAATATATTAATAATTTATAAATTGAATTAAGCTAGCAAACCGAAATATGCTTTTTTCTGTTTATATCATAATGCTTTGCTTAGACGAAATCTAAAAATATACATTCAGGAGTCACTATGGCCTAGATGCAAGAACTACTCTTTGGAGTGCAAGGCTTTGGGTTCAATCCCAGCCTCTATTTAGAGATTGGTGTTATATTTTTGTCTTTCTGAAGACATAATTGTTCAGATGTGAGCTTGGCAATTTTCCGAATTTTTTCATGTTTAACACGCGAATACAACTGACTATGAATATACATACCAGAAAGCAATGCACAGTGGTTTGGTTGCCTTGTTGGCCAATACGCACTTTTTTACATATGAGGGCTGATTAGACCAGAACCTCTAATTTAAATTTTGTTTTTGAACCACGAGTGAAGTAGGAATCATATCCTCGAACTCTTGAACCAAACACCAGTATCTTAAATCATTCAGCAGACAGCTTGGCCGAGGCACTACAAACGTTCCAATGTTTCTCTTCAGCCTTTAACAATCCTCTGTTTAGTATCAAAACATAGATACGATTGCAAACACAGAAAAGTAAATATTGATTTCCATATTTTAAAAGCATTGAAATCATTCGCATGATAGATGTTTTTAAATGAGAACATGATGAAAACAGAAGCTACGCAAATTTTACGAGAACGTTCTAAGTGATAATTAACTGCCAATAGAACAAAAAAAACATGAAACAGAATCTGTTATTTTACACGTGGGATTCGTTTTAGTACCCAGATGAACGCAATGTGATGTTTAAACATCTTTTCACCATTTCCATGAATATCCAAAACTGCTGAGAACAGTCAATAAGCCACACATTGTCCATGTTCTTGCAATGTGGACAACGAAACCATAAAAAGACTATTTTCAATTCCGACATTCCGAACAGACAGCTGTTCACATTCATCTCGTCGAACGAAGAATGAGAAATAAACGTCCACCCCCTCCCCATTCACATTTTTCGTTATCTCTGTTATTCAAAGAGCTTCAATAATAGAACGAAATTGGAAGGGCAGGAATTTCTGCTGTTTTTTCGCAATCGAATAAAAATGCGAAGGTCTGTGGTCAACACTAAAAAATTCAAGAATTCCACATTGTTATTTAAGAAGAAAATATTCAGAGAAAATAACGTTATTTTAAATTTAGAATTCCCTTGACAACTTCATTAAATTCGTTATATAAAAATTTAAAATTCTTATACAATGAAAATTTATTTGTTTTATGAAAACTTCGTTGTAATGAAACTTTAGGTTATGAACACAGAGTCAGTAAGTTTTATCAAGAATTAAGAAAGTTTTTGTTATACTGGTTTTTCCAATTCATCTAATTTTGCTTTAATTAATTTACTTGATTAAGATAGATTTTTTATATTAATTTACTTGATTCTAAGAGTTTAAAAATTTTTTCATTAAAATTTCTATTTCGTTACACAGACGTTGTAATTATGTTACATTGGATGTGTTATGTTTCGTTACGTTTTCGTTGTAATTAAATTTTAAATTATAAATGTGTCAATAAAGATATCATCATGGCTTGCAAAAATTTTTGTAGTATTTAGATTTTCAATGTATCGAATTTCGCTCTAATGAAATTGACAACAAAAATTTCGAAACTTCTTAACAACGAAAACTAATTTGTTATATGGAAATTTCTTTGTAAGAAAATGTTAGTGGCAGTGAGTCAATAAGAGTATCGTCAGAATTAAAATAAACTTTTATCGTACTGAGCATCAACTTCCCCTGAACTTGGCTGTAAAAATTACAAAATTCCTGTATAACAAAATTTTATTTATTAAATGGAAATTTCATTCGAATGAAATCTAAGATTATAAATTATTAAATCAATAAAAGTATGATTATGATTAACACCTTTTAAATTTTTAAATTGTATTTGGGTCAAAATATTAACAATAATTCCTAAAATATATAGATTATCTGAACAAAAATTAAATATATAATATATAAAAAAATAAAGATAAAACTCTACTTTAGGGTACTCTTTGGCGATTTTTGGCACCAATCCTGTTCGCGCCGATTACAATGCTAACAGATATGGTTGAACATTCAAAAATAACGCAACGTCCGTTGGATAATTAAAATTCTAAAAATGATAAACCATTCAGAGCGTCGACTGGATCTAAGCCAATCAGAACACGATTCGATTTTGCCAAGCTTGGCGATCAATCGCGGTCACAACTTGGAAGTAATCAAAGGGACACCCTAAAATATTGTCTAACCAAAATAAATTTTAAATTATTCATGAATTATTAAATATCAGCTTATTGAACTTTATCTTGATCCTGCTGCAGGAAATTTTCATTTTTTTTAAGCTTCTCTTAAGAGAGAGAGAGAGAGAAAGGGTTAATTTGCGCTTTAGGTCCCCTACTTCGCCAACTCGCGAATTTGATGAGCTTTTTCGCGTACGCTCTTTTGTTTTAGCCTTTTCATTGGTCGCTAATTAAGTTTCACTTTGAAACAGCGGTAGAATTTTCGCCATGGCATGTGTGATTTTGAAAACTCGCCAAGTAGGGGACCTATAGCGCATTTTCACCAAAAAAGAAAAGAAAACTTAATTTAGATTATTATTGTAATGTTCTTATTTATTCTAGGATACGCTTTAAATTCACCTTAATAGATAATAATTCTTTAACTTCAGATATGAACATTTTTGTCTGTTTTTCTTGATAAATTATCTACATTACAGAAAACAATTTTACAGATAATAAAAATTCCACTATTTAAAAAATGTTATTGATAATTATTTTCCGAGAATATTGTATGCCCTTTATCTTGTGTAATTGGTTATTTTTAGATAAGATTACTAGAACTAAATAATACATTTTCATGCCAAACCAAAACCATCAAACATTGCCAACTATTTCGTATTTCTAAAACAAGGTCGAGTAACGAGATTGACAACTGAGCTCATCTCCTTATTAATGTCCCAACAGCGGAGATACATTGTACTTTATCGAACTTTAACAATATGCATCAAGCCTCTCAGCACTTCGTTTGATAGTTGCGTCAAATGTTGAGCCCGCTTATATTTTGGACTTGAGAGTTGGGCCTTTTCCACTAAACTATAGCGGTTTATTATTTATGCTAATAATTAATGCTTGTTTATTTTATCACATTATTTTTCTAATAGTTAGATTTCTCGCCATCCGAAATTATTATTTACGGCTTGCTGGCTCACAATTTCAAGCCATGGTCAAATGATATAGTCGACACTTGACGAAAAATACTTTTCACTGAAATTCCATATTACACAAATTTGAGACTTTATAAAAGCTTAATGTGTTTATACAACTCAGTTGGCTTAGGTATCGAGAGTTGTTCCAAGATACAAGAGCAATGCCTTTTTCTTCCAGGCTAACATGGCTCGTCAAAAATACTGGAAGAAATATGCATGCTCAATTTATGCGTTGCCACCTCTGACATTAATCCTTAACACTTATCTTTCTAACGACGGAAACATGCTTTCTAATGCAAAATATAATCGGAATCTAGCTCTCAGAATTTTCTCTTACTTACTGAAGATGAAAATAACTTGTTTGATTCGAATCTGTATCGGTAATTACAATAAATCTTCGCCCAAATAATGTTATTCAACTCGACTCTTTTTCTTCATTTTCCTCTGCTAATTAATTTATTCTTCCTCCAGCTTGAAGTGCTACGGTTTCTACAGCTCAGGCATACCATATACGTCAGCGTTGACACAAGAAAAAAAAGAGCATGAAATTCGCGAACAGAATTCAAATTAGTAGATAAGAGAATATCGAATATTACTTTCTCGAAATTCCAATCCTGTTTACTACCTCTTTCGCTTTCATTATTTCTGAGATTTAGTGTAGATCTCGTTAAAATGCCGCTCTTCATTTGCTAAAATCACTTCTTCATTTTTTTAATCGGTTTTTCCTGCAGATTAAATCCATCTTATGCTCTCCATTTCGTATGTCACCTAGGAACAATGACCTTGCAGGGGAGATAACAGGTCGGGTTTTTCCATTTGTCAAGGACGTCTAAGCAGTCTTGGTGTCTCCACCAGTGAGTTACCACACCCTCACAGGACCAGATGGAGCAAGGAATTAAAAACGACAGCTACAACCGGGTTGCCCAACGTTTTTTTAAAATTAGCAAAGGTAAAAAAAATAATGAATACCAGGTAGAACAAAATCTTTTGTCTACGCGTTCCAAATTCCAGAAGTTTTTGGTCGACACGAATAGAGAAGTTTAACCTAGTGACATTTGTTTAGGAGGAAAAGTCATCGTTGCCGAATAAATCCGGTGAAAGCATAGAAGGATTTTTTTGAACCCCCCTCCCCCATTCACATGCATTCGTTTTAGGAACTTGTGACATCATTTAGTGGAGAAACACGTGATATTCTTGCTGAAAGCTTTCGTTCAAGGAAAGTTGGTACTGATCAAGGAATCGGAACAGGAAACAGGGAGAGATGGACAAGAAATTTGCTGAAAAAAATTATTAAAAAGAATTTTCTATTACCCTCACATAAAACGTAGAATTCCACTTTTATCAAAAAGAAATTCATTAGCGTTTGTAAAATATATACAGTGAGCCTTTCAGTTCTATATAATTTTTACTGAAAATAACTCATTTTATATTTTTGTTTATAATTAAGAACAAATATTAAGTTGGGGAAAAAGTAATCCATTATTTTTTCGGTAGACGTCTGTAGTGATCGATATCTCGTGATGTATCTATCAAACAATTTCAAATTTATGCTCGTTGGAAAGATGACATTTGACACTAAAATATCCTCTTGCGGTTTTTTGTTTGATTCATTCAGTTACGAGTGCAAGGTTTTAAAAATGGAAGACAACAAACAGAAAATTCGATACATTTTCGTTTTTCTCTTGTAACGGCGAAAAAGATAGCCGGGTGGCTAAAATTGTGAAAGGTGTTTATCGTCCTATATAAGACTGTAACAAGCAGTTACGTACAATTTTTGTTTCGTCGATTTCGTTCGGGTATTTTTGATGTTAGAGATGCACCTCGCATGTGGATACAGCATCGTCGAAAATGTCTATAAAATATCAAAAATGATCGAAGTTAACCGCCTGTCAGCAGTCGTAACCCGCAAGACCTAAAAATCTACATGAAAGCTGTTTTAAACCTTTTTACAAAGTGAATCCAAATGAAGTTACATTAAGTTCACGTAAAAATAATGGATTTCTTTTTTCCCAAACTAATATGATGCAATCTTTCTGTATTTTCACCAAAACATTTAATCCAAGACAGAAAACCATTCAACGGTCAGTAAACATTAACATTCAGGACACAATAATAAACATAGATTTAACGCAAATGCCTATCGTATAGTTATCAGCCTTAACCTTAAGGAAAGATAACTCTCGAAAGAAGGAAATATGCCAAAGATTTTCAGAAAAATCTGGATACACAGAAGTATCCCAAGGAGTCCACCGTATACCAGGAAATATTACCAAATGCATGATTTTGTGCCAAGTTTGGAAACCATACAATTCCACATTTTTAGGACTGACATAGGCTACGAATTGCTAGATATAACTTACTTTCGTTTGCTGAAATTTGCGAAAAAGTGTAAATGTTATTCTAGAGCCGGCTATTCTGGTCTTTTCACACCATATTCCCTATTAAATATGTCATATTCATTTTGTTTGTTAGAAAATTGAAAGGAAATTTGCTTACCATATTTATATCAATCAATCAATGCAAACAAATTTAGAAGTGTTACAAATAATAGATCATACTATTTAGTATACTATTTAGTATATTTGGAATACTATTTAGTATCCATCTCGATAGATATGTATACAAAGAGCAGAAATACAACTTCCATTTTATATTATTCAACAATGGCTGGCATCGAACTCTGACCTTAAACTACTCTGAACAGGATAGAACACGGTTCTATTCCTAGATCATGATGAACCACAATGTAAAGTTAATTAACAAATATATTAATTACATATACATATATTATGTCACGCCGTTATTTTTCGATCATGGGTTTCATTATTTTACCTATATATATAAATACAATCCTCGAATTTATTATAAAGATTTTAGTAATTTAATTTGTCTAAGTTTGCAAACAACATTTTTCAAATACATATATAAACTTAAGTAAGAGAATATAAAGTCACATAAGAGCATGTGCTAATTTTTTGTACGTAAATTTTTATTTCTATTAAAAACATTTTTCATATTTAATGTAAAGATCTTTCGATTGCTAGAACTATAAAGATGGACTAGTCAATTGGCTGTCATGGAAATTTAATTTGGTAATTATTCTAAAAAATCAAATTAAAACCTTATCAAAGAAAGTAAAACACTCAACACAATGGTGGGAATTTTGTTTTTTATAAAATGCAGTCCACTCTATTAAATGAATTAAAAGTTTCACAGTAAAATTTTGTTCTGTAGAGAGCCAAACTAATAAATGAATAGTTAGCACTCCAAGCTTCAATTTACTAGTTCATGAATGGGACTTTTCCCATTGATGGTTGAAGTTTATTTGATGGTTCTGTTTGGACTAGCTTTCATGTGTAAAAATGGCGATGTAACAACCAGCAAAACAAAATTATAGTTTAAACTTTCTTTTCAAGCGAAATCGTTGAGAAAGATTTCTGATACATTATTTTCGAGAAAAATATTCTTAATTGTACACTCATAAAGAGAAGAAGTTGCTTATACGTATCTATAAATAATTAAGCTATATAAGCGGTTTGTCTACTTTTTCTCTAAATGGTAAAATTATTCTAAGATATATTTAATAAAGTTTTAGAATTTTAAAACCACAACTTAGTCATGAATAATTTATGCTCAAAAAGTAGGTTTAAACAAGTACTTTTACAAGTATTTTTTCAGAGAATATTATTTCATAAATTAAACTTTGTTCTGTTATTGTACTATTTGATATTATCACACCACTTCCTCTGCATATGTTATACCAATGACTGACTCTAGTTAAATTTAATCGAACAATGGTAATATTTTTAGAGCTTGAATTTATTTGAATAGACATTAATTTATAAAACGATTATGTATTTTAAAGAAAAATATCGGTGATTTAGTTTTTCCCGTCATGATAAGCCAGTGTAAAGACCCACGATCTCGATTTTCATGGCCACATGTTTGAACATAATAATTAACTTTGGCCTCACACACAAACTCTCGCCACATACAAAAGCGTTCTTTTTTTGGCGATAGATAGTCCTGTTTACTTCGAAACCCACAACATACATGAAACTGGAACCTTTCACCTCTTCAAAAGGAAGAAAAAAAGAATAATCCGTTCTTATCCGTGTGAAATTTCCACCTATCGATGGATATACCCTTCATCAATCTAGTAGAAGTTTAAAGAAGACAACGCCTCTCGATAGACAATAGGGCTGGCGAAATTGGTAAACAAACGTTGGCGATGGGGAAGGAAAAAAAAAAAGGGTGATTGTTATGTTACGAATTTTTTCATTCCACTGC
>JAPDSC010132357.1:0-10542 GCA_026290005.1 Latrodectus geometricus | reverse complement strand
TAAAGAGAGTAACTTTTTTATGTTACTCATTTCCATTATCTTATCATATTTATTGTTGACTATATTTTCTTCATCAAAATTATCTCACCCCTTATGAAATTAGTACAGCTTTGAAAAATGAGAAAAAATTTATATATTTTATAGTGAATTACATTTTATGATATTTAAAATTATCAGCCTATTTATCTAAAAAAGTTTATTTAAATATATAATATCTTAAAACAATTTTTAAATAATGAATGTGACATTACTATTACAATTAAAATTGTAGTGTTGAATGGTAAACACATTGATTGTCGCTATCTTGAAAATGTAATGAAATAATACATTTTTAAAATAATGTGATACTCAATACCATCAAAAATCATTAAATCTTTTTAATTTTAACTTTGCATAGCGTTTAAAAAGTGTGTTTTTCAAGTCAAAATAAGTAATCATTTATTTAAAGTGATCAAAAAATTGGAACCGAAACAAATAAATAATCGGAAGGCATATAATATTAGGATTAGAGGTTTAAAATATTATTTAAGAATGAAATACATTTACAATGAGTTGATAAAAATACTATTAACGCAATTTTCAGTTAACTTCTCTTTAACAGATATCACTAACGAACTGTTATAATTATTGAAAGTTTTGAGAATCTATATTTAAGAAATCTCATTTGGATTGATTTAAGGTTGTAAAATAAAATAAAAAAAACGAAAGTGATTTTTTTAAATAAAGAATTTTTAGTTATATAGCTAACATTATTGGGTTATTAAATGAAACACTAACACAGTTTTAATTTATTTGTAAAAATCATTAATTTTTGTTATTGTATGTTTGTAGGATGAATACACTTAAATTATTTTTATAAACTTTTGAAAATTTGAAAGAACTCTCCAAGTATTTAAAAAATATCACATAGATGAACTGTGTATATATAATAGAATACGTATTGAAAATTAAAAATTTTCCATGTTAAAGATAAAAAAACTATTTCCATGTTAAAGATTAAACTATTTCCATTTTAAAGATAAAAAAAACAGAATACTGTAACACGTATTACTACAGATACACGTATTTCTTTTTCAAAAGGCATTTTTAAATTTCTGTTAATAGAAAGGAACATAGGAACATTTATAAATGATTTAGGAAATTTGTTAGCAATTCAGGAAAATTTCTCTTTATGAAAATGACAATTTTTTTTTCAAATAATAAATTAATGTTTACATCCTCAATAAAATTAGAAACTTTTAACCTTAGAAATTATTTGTTTTATACAGTTATTATATTTTATAAGTATATTTTTGTAAAATAAATTTCATGAATGTGCCTAACTTGAAAATTTCCTTAAACCTTTATTTTTGACTAGAGTTGTCAATTCATATCATGAAGCTTTTTCAAAACCAAAAATGCATATGATTTGATGAATGATGAAAATGTAGAATCATATCAAAGATAAATAAATTTTTATCTTTCACGGGATTATAAATGTTCACCACTATCACTGATTTCCAATATCAGAAATTGTTTGGTTATAATGGATTACAGGTTAAAATCTTTAAAGAAATCTGATATGAAAGTAGTTAAGATTGATTTTTCTCTTAACGTATCTAGGGAGAAACAAGATAAGAAATCTGAAACATGATAAGAGTTAAATGATTCTTTTTTCATAGAGTCATTTTTATAAAAGTCACTACTTTTGTGAATTATAGATCTTAGTAAATGTATTATTTTCATTGTTTTTAAAGGTAAAAATACTAATGGATGTTGCTAAATTTTTATTAAAATTGATAAGATAAACATTTTTATTTCTTTTTTAAATGAGAACGTTTTCTAGTATGAATAAACTATATTTTTAACAAAATTTCTAGTGAGTATTTCATACTTTTTTATATTTTTTGTCTTTTTATTAGATAAATAGTTACTTGTGTTTTAAAAAAGCATTTAAATTTTCTTTTTTAGTAATTAAACATATAACATGTATTTTATAGATTTTTTTTATTTTTTCTTAACAACAAATTAGTAATTTATTCATTTGAATAGCATTTAATATTTAAAAATCATAAAAATGTTGCTAAGAATTTTATTTTTCTCTGAAACATTTAAAAAATCGTATACCAAAAATGTATTCCATCTCAAATTTTATCCACTAGTTTGAATCTGATTTGTAACATTTGCTTGAAAAGAAACAATATTTTAAGAAAAATCTATTTTTTAAATTTTATTTCGTAAATATAAAGTCCATCAAGTAATTATCAATAACTTCATATCTAATTCAAAATGTAAAGATATTATTTATTTCAAATTTTCTTAGTTAAACAATTTTACAATGTTTTGCAATATCTATAAAATACTATTTTATAAAATGATGAAACATTTTAATTTTAATGACCCTGAAGAACGCGTACCCTTACTTATATACTATTTTATGCTTCAAAAAATCTGAACATTTGATAGATGCGTATTCCAAACCCGTCAACCTTAAGGTACAGTCTGGAGCTCAGCTGCACTTATATGTATGTATATAGTGTTGATAGAAATATGTAACCATGATTATTGTGATTAATTAGTAACTAATATTAAATTAGAAAAAAGTAACAGTTTACAGACAAAAGTAAAAATAATTATGTGCTTTAATTTGAATTTTTGCATAATTTTACGAAAGTTTTTCATATATTTTCAAAAGGGAAAATGCATTTTTTTTTGATAAATAAAACAAAATGTTTATTTTCTTCTTATTATAACATATATAGTTCGAAAAATTATTTCCCTGAATAATATTTTTAAATCACTTATTCTATATAGGTTTTCAATCTTCTCACAAACTTTACAATACTAGCTTACAATTTTTCTGAACTTTTCAAAATAGTTAGCCCTGCTTCGATACCCCTTGGCCAACGATTCTTTGAAAGGGCTCTGGAAATCGTCAGGGAATATCCTTCAATAGGGTCGTCGAGACTGATTTTACTGCCTCCAGCATTCCATGCCAAGTTCTTATCAGGCTTCTTTTGATACATGGTAACAAACTGAAATTCACAAGTGCCAGATTGGTACTGCACATTGGTACAATTTTTGATCGACAAAGGTTCAGTAAATAGGTGCAGTAGAGGGTGCGAGATCCTTCCTGAATAACTGCCTAAAGGCGACTGCTGAATGTTTGATCTGATACAAAATATTCTGCTCAAAGCCAGTCAGCAAAAATTCTTAACTATTAGACATCATTCTAGGTGGTTCGAAAACAAAGCCTGTATAAAAAGTTTAAATGATTCCATAAATCCAGACTTTGCTCGTGTAGTTTTGACTTTTCCTTAATTAGAAAATAGAGAAAACTAAAAGAAAATTTAATAATTAAAGAAAATTCATTGAAAGTGTTACATTTCATTGTTAAATAATATTACTATTTTTCCTTTAATAAAAATTACTTACAAAATATTTATCTCATCAATCAAAACAAATCAAAGTTGAATAATACTCTTTGAGAAATATTGTTACAATTAGAAGTAGTATAAAATTAACATTTAAATAATATTCATGCACAACTAAATAAAAAATGAAGAAAATATGAACTTATTATTTTACCGAAGAATATAGTTTAAAAAAACATAACTTTAAACGGAGGTAAATTCATGCTGTATGTGTGTGTGCATGAGTTATATTTTAATTGTAAAGATAATATACTATTAATTTTATTTATTACCAAATATTTATAAAAGTTGAAATATTAACCCAAGAGTTTTTTCATATGTATTATACCACTAAAATAGGACTTTTTTCATCTTATAAGTATATTTATAATTTAATTATTCAAGTTTGTAAGCAAACAAAACAATGATTTCAATAATATTAACTTAAATGAAAATACATATATATATTAGTTTTGTCCGCATCTTAAGTGCTTCCTATAAAAGAATATTTTGAAAGATTTTTTAAGAACAATAAAGAAGGAATCATATTTTTTATAAAAGTTAAAGCTAACTTGAAATCCTGTTTATAAATGGTAATTTTGTTATTAATACAAGATAAATCAACTCCATGACATTTTTAAGATGATGGAAAAAATTCAGTTTGGATAGATTGAATTTCATAAGAAGAAAATTTTGAGATATTATAATATTTTTACCCTGTAGAAAAGAGATGAGAAATCAGTTTTGTTCAATATAACATATTGACTTGATATTGTAAGAATTTTTCCATTAAAAGTTTAGATTTCGAGAGAAGTGGAATGAAACATATATGACCCCAAATTCTTCATCGAATTTAGTGAAGTAAAAACCATGAAATACTTTAGTGAATTCAATAAAAAATCTGAAAGTAAAAAAAAAAAATTACACTTTATTTATACCCATAACATTCCCTGTATTATTAATAAAATGCAACACAAAATAAATTACTTTTCACTTTGATGAATTGCAACATATGTGTTTCAATGAATTGAACTTATTTTCTCCAATTATATCTCCTGACTTATTCTTCCAATAAATATTAAAGTTTTTTTTTTCTATTTTTGATTCTTAATAAGTACCTGTTTTCAAAATCAAAATTTAACTAATGTTCTTTAAATAATTTAGTTACTATCTTACAATCCTCAAATATTTTCATATATAAAAAAAAACACTACAGTATACATTAATTATGGAAGGTTGGTGGCCTGGTTGGTTAGGGCGTCGTTCTCGTTACCAAAAGGTGGTGAGTTCAAATCCCGGCTTAACCGAAGATCCGTCGTGTTCACTAATGGCGACTGGGGCAAGTGAAATCTGTCGGGTCGCAATGTCCTCCATGTTTCCATTACAAATTAGTACCTCTGGGGGTGGTTGGAGCCAGGCTTTGAGGTTTCAATCTCTAAAATTGGAAGATTCAGATAGTGCTGCCATCTATGAGCTAAAAGTTGTACTTTTACCTTCCAAATCGTATGAGGGTGCTCTATTAAAAAAAAAGAGAAGACGCTGTCGCTCTGACTTCATTCGCGTAGTCTCTGACGCGCGGGGTTGGCATTGCCAAGTATCATCAGAAACAACAACAATAACATTAATTAAGGTTAAGGAATAACTCTTTACGACATAAATGTAATATCAAAATATTATTGACAAAGTAAATTTTACAATGCATCATTAGATCAGATGTATTAGAAACCGATTTTGATAAAGAGTTTTAAAAAGTATTTTAATTTCTAATAACAATATATATTATCCTTATTTAAAACCTTTCAAAAATAAATATAATTTAAATGGTTATCATCAAAATAACTTATTTAATTATTTGTTTTTAAAGTTTGTGTGAGTGTGTGCGAAAACATTTTATAAAAAGAAGTTCTTTTAAATGCAACCTGCAATTTTTTGGAATAATGTTCCCCTAAAAGTTTTTTTTTGTTGCAATAAAGTTTGGATATACCTAGTTACTTTTAATTGAAGTTTGAAAACTCCTGATGTTTACAAATACACTCTTCGAATGAAATATCTCCGACACTACGTAAATAGTTTTCACATGTATTTTTTTTTATTTTTCTTTAATAAAAACGTTTCTGTTTATACACTATAAGCCTTTTCCTAACAATTTGTCATTAATGTGTCATGATTTGTCAATAGAGCGGCATGAACTATCACTTGCGTCACGATTTGACAATAATTAAGTAGAAATGTTTGCGTAACTTCTTCAAATTTTCGACTGAGGAAGATGAATTTAGAGAGATCATTACGAGCCACCCACTCTAAGCAAAAACGTGGGCGGATTGATTAGAATGGAGACAATTCTGAATAATTTGTTTCATAGATCTATTCTTAAAACATTTTACTTAAAACAAAAGAAAGCCCATCATAGTTTTCATTATATGGTTGATCACTATTCAAACAAACAGTACTTAATGTTTGCTGATTTTAAACTTAATAATATAGATTAAATCAACAGCATGTATAAAATAAATAGGTATAAATAACGTGTGGGCTGAGCACATCTTTTTTGAAAAGACATGGTTTCTTGAAGGTAAATAGAGTTATAGTGTAGAAAAATTTGATTTGGAAAAATAATCTTTATTTTAAATTATGTTTTACTTACCTTTGCTAAAAGCATTATTTTTAATACTAAGTGAAGGTCACCCAAATATATTAATTAAAAAGTAATGAGTTGTGGAATACTGAAAAGAATCTTTTAAATTTGAGTTAATATTGAAATCGGGACCCTTTTTCTATATACAATCTATTTCATTTAGATTCTGACTGAATTGAGAAATCTCAAAAATATATTTACTGTAGAGGACATAGTTTTTTTTTTCAAAAAGAAAACAGCAAGTATTTTTTTATGAAAATTATGTAAGAATGTAAAAGGGGACTCGGATATTACGTATATATTTCTTGTAGCTTCTAGCTTTGATGCATTGATGAAAATTTTATATGGGGAAAAAAGAACAATGCTTTTCAATTCTTGAAGAGAAAAGAAGAACCGAATTACATGCGTAAGCAATTTCATATAAAATTCAAACCAGTGACAATAACAGTTTAGATGCATTCCTAAAACTGTAATCAAAGTTTCAAAGGGATCTGTCCATGTTTTACGTTAACCAGGGACAATAAAAGATTTTTTTTTATCGAGTGCCAGTATGGGTGCGCTGCTCCACTCTTTCAACTGATCCGCAATTGGGTGTGGAGTCCGACTTCCTCAGTACACACATGCCATAGGAACCCATTTATTGGGTAGGTAAACATTCACAACCCATTCATACAAGGAAAGGACAAAGACAGGAGAGAAAGAAAATACATCCATACCCCGACTGGGATTCGAAACCAGACCACCCTAACCGCAGTCAGGATTTCTGACCACTAGACAGAGAAGGTGGCGATTAATAGTTTAATATATTTAAATAGGTTAGATTTCTATTTTCCATTAGTCTCTAACTGTGTTAAATTTATGATAAACAAACGTTAAACGATATTTGAAAAATTATTTTGTTACAAAAATAACATTAAAATTTCAATTTTCTATATTAAATCTAATTTTACTCTATGAGACACTCTTTTCTTTAGTTGCAATCATAATATTTTATATTTAGAATGATCACTTAATGAAGAGGTAATTCGTACGCAATTTCTTCCTGTAACTTTTCTAAAAAAAATATATGTTGATATATAGCTTCTGAAATTAATAATTATATTTACAGATTAGATAATAATTTTATCAACAAATAATAACTCACAAACAAATTTATTTTTAGTGTGTTTTTTATAAAACCAAATATTTTTGTATCAAAATTATTATCTTAAAAATTTTTGTTGGCATTTTATTTCATACAAATATAAAAGCTTAAGTTCATATTTAGTATTTCAACTTTTATGTAAACAATTAGTAATAGTTTACGCTTTGAATTTTATGTGTTGATCCTATGCTTTATCTTCATTTGATTTGAAAATTTACGAAAGTATTTCTTTATTGAAAAATTATTCTAATCAGTTTTTCTGAAATATAATACACATGCTTGGTATGTTTCAAACTTTATTCTGATATTCTGAGAAGTAATATTAGATTTATATTTTTGATACTCTAAATTATACTTTTATATGCAATTTCTAAAACTTTTTATCCTTAATCTCAAAAAGAAATTTAGATCATGATTCTCTCATCATAATATGTAGATAAATAATTTCACATGTAATTTTCAAACATTATTATTTTATTTATTTAAAATTCTAATTTATTATTTCAATGAAACATGAATACTTTAAATGTAGCAAAATGTATAACAAAGAAACAATCAAGGAGAAGTAATTGAATAGCTGTATGATTGAATTCCTGTTATGATTTTTTAAAATAAATTGTAATATTTAATTTCTTTATTTTAATATTTAAGAAGAATAAAATAAATTACTGTGCTTTAAGTATTCTATATTTTGTAAATTTTATGATATACTTTTAACTAATTAACTAATGATTAATATTGAAGATGCATATTTTCATTTGGTAAATGTATGCAAGGAAATAAACAAAAATAAATTGTGAGTTTATCGGCTTTAAATGTACATTGTTGTTCTTGTCTTACCCCACCAAATCGACAAAGACATGGATCGAATCGATAACCCTTTGTGGGTCCTAATAAAGGGTTTAAAATGCATTTCTGGAATTTCGAGACTGAGAGATATCAAGGGTTGAAATCCGACTTTTTCTTTAAGCCTGAAAAGAGTTTAGCTGATAAAGAGAGTGGACTTCATAATTTAAGGTAGCTGTCGTATGCTGCCAAATCCAGAAATATTATTTCATGTGAAGGAATTTGTGACTAAAATGTATTACGTCCGTGGTAGCCTGGTTGGTTAGGGCGTCATTCTTGCTTATGGCTTTAGGGCGTCATTCCAGCTTAGCCGGAGATCCGTCGTGTTCTCTAATGGTGACTGGAGCACTTAAAATATATAGGGTCGCAATGTCCTCCATGTTCCCATTCCAAATTAATACCTCTGGGGGTGGTTGAAGCCAGGCTATGGGTCTTCACTGGTTTCAATTCTAAATTGGAAGATTCAAATGGTGCTGCCATCTTTGAGCCAAATTCGTATGAAGGTGCTCTATTCAAAAACGGAAGACGCTCTCTCTCTCTCTGACTTCATTCGCCTAGTCTCTGACGAGAGGGCTTGGCGTTGCCAAGTGTCATCAATAACAAAAAACGTCCTGCAATCACCACTAACGAACCCAAAGGATATACATTTGGGTAGGTATTAAAATTCATTTCCAATCGATAAAGTAAACGAACTACGGAACCAACATGGAGACAGTTACTTATATATATATATGGATGCATTAATTTTAAATTTGCCTAAAAACATTAAATATAACTTATTCTCTAAGAAAATAGGTCCTTTTTAATAGTTCACCTTAATATAAATCAATTTATTAAAGTAGTTAATAAAGATATTAGAATTCCAATTACTTGTACTTTAGTTTGCAATTTATATTTACAAATGAAAAGTAATTTTTTCAGATACACAGTATAGTAAAATAATTAAAATAAATCGCATATGAATGTTTCAGAATTAAATATTTTAGTAATAATTATAAAAAATGAATTCAAATTAAAATTTAATAATAACATAAGTAATCCTATTTAGCGTTGTGACAGTAATTTTATCATATGCACAAGTTGGTATTCTATGCTTAGCGAAGAAATACAAACATATTATTTGATACATTTAATTTTATTTTATAAATCATGAGATACATTTATATACCAGCTTACGTATCTTAATAATTACACATGTTACTTTGTAATTCATACAAAATGTTATGCTAAATTATTTGTTTTTAATTTTAAGACAGTTTTACAAATGAATGTAAAAAATATTTTATAAGTTGGTGAGTTTAAAATTATTTATTTATAAATGTTACAATTGTGAACACTTTAATATTTTAGTCTTAATTCAAGTTGTAAATCAGTCGTTTTGAATAAACATAGAAACTTGTCAAAGGAAACAACAAAGCGCTTAGTTAATAAAAAAAAAATTGTAGTTATTTTTCAAAGAGAAGTTTCAGTAAAAGGAGTAAAAAACAAAACTGAGTTTAATATTTCTTATATCTTCATAGACAGTTTTTATGTGGTAATAAATTCCTGAAATAATTTTGAGAATACTAAGCGTTAAAGGTAATGGATAGTAATTGCACTTTTCCTTGAGGCATGCAATAAAACAAGAAGTCAGATACCGTAGCGGAAATTAAGTTTATACCCAGAATTGAATTTACTTGTGAGAAATATGTTAATTAAGAAAAGTAAAAACTGACTACATAAATAACAGTTTACTGTTTTTACATAAAAGTTCAATCGTGATTTTTCTTAATTTGTTTTTTAAAAAATGACTTTCCCAATTTAAAAAGGAAGCATTCACAAAATAATAAACAATATTATCTCTATCATAAAAAACGTTTTTAAAACATTGTCATTATTTCTTGTTTGTGTAAAAATATAGAGAATAATGTCTTCAAAAGCAGGATTTGAATTTAAATAACCTTGTACAAATAATATGTCACTTGTTGCGAAACGTATTTATTTTAAATAATTTTATAAACTTTTCACAAAATCAATGTTTTGAACATTGATTTTGTGAAAACGTATTACTGTGAAAACTTTTTTATTGATTCTCTTTAAGCTCATTTGATTGGGCAATTAGAATGAAATACAATCTGTAAGATTAAGTATTGTAAATTATTTATATGCGAGCGTTTTTCTTTTAGTATTCTACTTTACGATAACTTTTACTCTAAGAAGCAAATAGTAACATGGATATAAAATATTTCAGATATTTAAGACTGTCAATAATTAAAACTTTGTTGACACAAAAATAATGGTTAGAATTTAAAATTGTCTATTAAAGCAGATTAGCTTTATTATTAGAACCACTCTGAGTTTGAATAATAGATAGCAAATTAAACTGATATTTATTTAGTCCATTTTATAACGTTAAGCCTATTTAATGATGTTCTAACTTGCTATTTCTTTTTGTTCATGATTTAATCAAGTATGTTATAGTGTAGACATAACATAGAGTTATAAAAACATAATTATTGAAATGTAAATGAAAATTTAGTCTAGAT
>JAPDSC010132349.1:0-49305 GCA_026290005.1 Latrodectus geometricus | reverse complement strand
TATATATATATATATATATATATATATATATATATATATATATACTTGTACTCATAACTGAATTAATCAAACAAAAAACTGCAAGAGAATATTATAGTGTCAAATGTCTCCTTTTCAATGAGCATAAATTTGAAATTGTTTGATTGATGCCTCACGAGATAGGGATCACTACAGATGTCTACCGAAAAAATAATGGATAACTTTTTCCCCAAACTATTATTAAGAGGTTTACTTCGCAAAATTTTAAAAGATGGGTTTTTTGTAAATTACTTTTCTATTCGAAAACTTTTAAGATGTTTACCTGTTCAATTCTTAATTTACAATTAATATATTTACAAAATGAAAACCCTTTATGAAAACCCTTTACAAATGTCTATTTGTTTCTTATTACATTAAAGTGTTTGCCAGGAACACTTGTAATCAAAATGTTTGCCTTAAAATGAAAGTTATGAAATTAAAATCAAGTAGACTTTAAAAAATATATATCTTAATTATATTTTTAATTAAAGTTTGTATAATTGTTATTGCAATTAAAAGAAAATATATGTTATAAGAATTAGCAAAAGTTACTCGACACGAAAAAATGTCTTAAAATTTATTTCTAAATATATTTTCTACTTAAAAATTAACAAAAGCGTGACAAACCAAGATAAATAAAAATTTGTGGCCGCCAATAATGGAAACAGTCTACTTATGATATCTAAATTTTTTAATGAAATTTAGTGTCCTTCAAGAATATGAATAAAAATCAAAAAAACCTGTGTATCATTTGCTCAAAAATGTTGGCGGCAGACAGCATGAAACCTAATAAACTTAAATGACATTTGGAAACGCTTCATAGTGAGTACGTAAACAAACCCAGAGTATTCTTCGATTGAAAATTAAAATCATATGAAAAGCAAAAATCATTGTTTAAAAAAACTTTGTCTGTGGATGAAATAGCTTTAATTGCCTCTTACAAATTTTCATATAAAGTAGCCAGATATATAATAGCCTCACACCATTGGTTAAGAGCTTATTTTGCCTGTCACGATTGATATTGTAGAAATTATGTTTGGAGATAATTTTGCAAAACAAATGCAGTCTATACTTCTTTCAAATGATACTGTTGCCCGTTGAATTGCTGATATAGCTGAAGATGTAGAGTGTCAGCTTTTGTCGAAGTTGAGTTACAAATTGTTTTCAATACAACTCGATGAGGCAACAGATAGTAATAAAGATGCTCATTTCATTGCCTATGTTAGATTTTGTGATGATTTGTCAGTAGTAGAAGAATTACTTTTCTGCAAACCATTAGAACTCAAAGCAACAGCAATCGCTTTATTTGCTATCTTAAATGATTTTATGAACGAGGCAAACATAGAATGGAAAAATTGCGTCGGAATATGCACGGATGGTGCTCGTTCTATGTCAGGAAGATTCCAAAGTTTTCAAGCACTTGTGAAACAAAAATCGCCACAGTGCGTCTGGACACATTGCATGATCCACAGAGAAGCTTTGGCTGCCAAAGAAATGAGTCTGGTTTGAATATTATGTTAACTACGGTTGTAACCGTAGTAAATTATTTAAAAATGGGACCCCTGAAATCAAGAATCTTTTCCGCACTTTGTAAAGACATGGGTGCAGTACATTCAGCGTTACTATTTTATTGCGAGGCAAGATGGTTATCACGAGGGAAATTTTTGCAACGTGTTTATAAATTAAGAGAAGAAATCGTCGTTTTCCTAGACGAGGAAAACAGACCGGAAGCTGAGAATTTTCGCGATAGTTTATTTGTGTTGAAATTGTGCTACATGGTCGACATATTCGAGAAATTAAATAACTTGAATCTTCAACAGCAAGGAGAAAATACACATATATTGTATACGAGTGATAAAGTTAATGCTTTTTGTAGTAAATTGGAATTGTGGAGCAGAAATTTAAAGCAAAAAAACTTGACAATGTTTGCAAATTTGAATGATTGTATTAAAACTTACAAGGCTAAAGAACAACATGTAAAAGTTGTTTTTGTAACCATTGAAAATCATTTAGCAATGCTAGCAAAGAATTTTAAAAAGTACGTTCTTGCTGACGACAAACTGATATCAAGTTACAAGTGTGTGAGGGATCCATTTCAAAATACTCCCGAAGGACTCTCAATCGAAGAGGAAGAAATCTTCATAGACTTCACGGCAAGCGGCGAAACCAAAAGACAATTTAGTAATGAATCACTCTTTCAATTTGGGCAGGAGTGGATGATGAGTTTTCTGCACTAAAAACATTTCGCATTCTACTACAATTTTCAACATCTTACCTTTGTGAAACTGGATTTTCTGTTGTGGCTTCTTTGAAGATAAAATATAGATCTCAGCTAAATATAGAAAAAGAACTGAGAGTGTCTATTTCTAATATTAAACCCTCCTTCGAAAACCTTTGCTCTGAAAGACAGGCCCAAGAAAGTCACTAATAATTAATATTTTTTTTTTTAATTTTCTAAGTTGTTTTAATTTAATAAGTTAATTATTAAATATGTCGAAATGTATTTTGTTTTGTATGTGTGTGTTCTTTCCTTTCAGTCTCTTAATCAATTTTTTTAAATAACATTTTCTCTTGGATATGCTCGCGCCTCCCCATTAGTGTGGTCGCGCCACCTTAACGGGGCGCGGCCCACAGGTTGAGAATCACTGCTTTAATAAGCAGAATTCATTTTATT
The DNA here is from genome assembly GCA_026290005.1 of Latrodectus geometricus. NCBI lineage: Eukaryota > Metazoa > Arthropoda > Arachnida > Araneae > Theridiidae > Latrodectus > Latrodectus geometricus. The sequence goes on along the minus strand of JAPDSC010132349.1, from coordinate 46,613 downwards.
CAAATGGAGAAGATGTCAATGATGTAAAATAAATTTTATCACAACGTTTTCAATCCTTATATTATAAAACACATTTTATGAAAACATCAACTTAAATTGCATTTTAAAGGTTTTAAACATTATTTTCCTAAGATTATCATCTATATAACTTCTAACTATAACAAATTAGTTTCCTCGTTCCTTAACCAGTTTGATGCAAATAAAATGTCTCAAACGTTCGCTTAAAATAGAGAAAATCTGTTGAATGAGTTTTTTAACGTACAATAAAACAAACATTTTGTTGCGCTGTTATAAGAAAAAATGATAATTATTTTACTATCAATCTTTCGTTACACATATTACGAATTTGCAGCATTTTATAAGAAACAATATAAGTAATTCACTCATCAAAATATGCAAAATATTAAAATATTATCATTTTGCGTTTTCATTTGATATTCTGGATAACAAGAAATAATTCATATGATCAAAAAAATTAAGGAATGATACCTACTTTATTTAAAATAAAAAGCTAAATGTATCATTAAATACCATTGGGGGCTAAGCCCAACAAAACCCATATTTGTTTCTGTGACCAATATCTCTGGGGTACAAACACATGTTCCGGTTATTATATATATATATATATATATATATTCAGCCTAACATAAAACTCCCAGTGTTTAGTTCCCAACCATGGATGGTTCACAGACTTATCAACCCGAGGATGCAATCAAATCTGCGTCGACCTTGTCCAACACATGGATATAAGCTTGAACCTGGGCGTAGGCTGCCCAATATGCTACCGATCATTATTTTGTTTTTATTTTTCTTCACTTAATCATAATTATTTACATGAACAAGGAAAATTACATGAAATTCAATGACATGAATAATATTGGCTGATGTACTGCTAAAATAATCATGCAAACAATTATCTTAAAGCAAGGCATTAATTGTATACTAAAAAAAAAATCAAATTATTTTAAATAATTAAAAAAATTAATAAAATTAAAAAGTATTTTTTTATTTGATTTTTTTATCTAAATTTATATTTAATTTAACATATTAATGTTTTCTTTCAGAAATTTTAACTTCCTACAAATGAATTGCTGAATATAAATAAGAAAAAGTTTTCAAGCGGAAATCACAATAGTGTCACACATTTCGTTCGAAACCGAGCTTCATGCCAACATCAACGAAATTTTACAATACGTCGTGCTTGAAATAAATACTTTCAACAAAATTGAGCAGTTCCTTTGAACACATTAGGAAACGACCTAGCAACTCAATAATCCATATTTGGTGACCGAGATGCAAACTCAATTTAAAACTTCATTATATAAAATGTGGATTTGTATGTAATAGTGGTAGCTGGTTAAATTTTCAAATATATTGAATAAAGGTAAAGTTTTAAAATATTTTTTTGAACTTTAAATTGCATTTAAATTAGATTAACTTGTGCATTGTTGCATACAAAATTACATCTTAATTTTCGTTTATTGCCTCTGTGACATACATAGCACTCTGTCATCATTTTTCTGTGATTAACTAATTATTGGGTTTAAGACTATAGAATGGTCGAAATTTGAACTTAATTTTCTAGATATTAATATAGTTTAAATTTCTAAAATTTCGCCAAAATTTTAATTTTGCAAATTGTTATTAAAACTTGTTTTGAAATAACAATTATCAATATTTTGATTATTTTCTTGTCGAAGTTCAAGTATAGAGATTGTCGCCTGAAGTAAGTGCATCAAAATACGGAGGAAAATTAAATTAATTTGCAAACTTCGAGAAATCAAATAAACACCTAAAGTTATTATTGGTCTAATATTAATTAGTCACCTAAAACGGATTAATTTTTAATACTTTTATGCTTTTTTAAAAATACAAATTAAACAAAACAAAATTTTTTGTTAATTTTTCAAATTTTAATTTATTTTCCGAAATTTCTTTCAACCACTCTTAAATACCATTAACTCATATGATTCGATATCGTTCACAACTCAGCGATTCATCAGCAGTACCAAAATTAAATCGTTTATTCTTAACTATAAACTACAGGACTTGCTCCTCCATAAGTGTTATGAGAATTGAACATAGGCAAGGGAATGTTGGACGACATTGTTTTCTTCTAATGAATATTGCTTATGCCTACATCACCAAGGTGATTAAATTTGAGTGCAAAAAAACAGGGGTGAGAGACAGTTGGACTGTTGATTATGCTCATCTACATTGTCCGGCACCCTGTAGCAATTATGGTTTGGACTCGTAATGAAATTCACTCTTCAATTCATCTAGTAATTCTGGTGTACCCAACAGGTAACGATAAATCTCTAAGTTGTAAGAGCAATTGCTATTTCCATAATTTCTCAACTTGGCATCAGACGCTAAGCAATGAGGTATTGCATGACCAGACACAATATGATATTACGTTATTTTTACCTGCTAAACTGAGACCATTCATTGTGTGGTATATTATCTTAATCTGATGACAATCGAAAGTGTATAGAAAGTTAATGCACAAAAATATGTGACCTGAGATTCACACCATAGGTCAATATACTTCTGCAGCAATTCATATTTGGCTACATGCTGAAGTTGTAAAAACTGCATATTCCGTAAGTATATATCCCTAAATGTGACACTTCATTGAAGTGCTATGTATAGTTACGTTTGTAGACAATAACACTACTAAATTAAAAATTCTTCATCTATTGTACTAACTCTAATGACATTTTCATTTAACTAAAGAACAAATTCGCTCATTTTATCTATCCATAGCAATACTGCTTTTTCTTACCAAATATTTGAGCATATTAAGTTACATTAGTTACGGAAACTAAAAATAATTACAAAAATAGTGATATTTATTCCAAAAATAAATCCAACCGAATGAAATTTGAATATGTTAGTAATGCTTTATCAATAATTCAAAGACTTTGAAAGGTATTTCTAACTATGGATTAGAATCGGCATACAAAAGGTTCAGGTCAAAGCAGTCATGTTATTACGTGTGCCAATGACCGATAGTTGCAACTATGTGTATGAAGAAATAAATGTGCAACTTCGATTGAATTTAGATACTCTTTCAGTGCCTGCTCCAGAATGTTTTTATGCTATTGAACTGTGAGTCGATATTTTTATCAAGTGGTCTCTATGCGACATGACCAATATTTACATGCTGCTTTTATCACTCCATAAGCGCGATCTTTTGTAAAGGGTACGTCAACATGCCCACAGGTAGAATGATCGACGGAGAGTCCTCGTCTTAACTAAAATGCCAAGGTTTTGCCTTGAAAGAAATAGAAGACTCATTTTCATTTGCAGAGAGCATGGAAATAGCTTTCTTCCCACAAGCATCAATGAAAAGATGCAAGTGGATCAGTTAACGTCTGTGTTTGCATTGGTATCTGCTTGGTCATATCATTTCCGGTGGAAATGTTAAAACTTTCACACATAGAGGGAAAATCCTAGATGCTAATACGCACCGTTATTCCTGCGCAATAAGTGATATTTTCGTGCTAAAGTTTAATAACGCAAAAGTGCACAACGCCTACATAGTAAATATAAATATTGAGAACAAAACAGTTGAGTACATTCTATGGCCAGCTTGATGACCAGAACTTAACCCAATCTAAAATATTTTGGGTTCTCTAAGATGACATGTAGCTTTTCTGTATCCTCTTTCCCGGGACCTAGCCGTGCTTTCAACTGTTATGAAAATGCAATGACTTACACTTCCTACAAAATTAGTAAAACGCATATTTGAGAGTACCACACATCGCTGCAAGTATTGTATTGCATCTCATGAGGACAATGCTAAGTATTAAAGGTACATTAATGTACCAAATTTCCACATTACATTAGTTCATTTTGTAATCATATATTAATTCTTTTAACACCATAATAGTATATGGTGATTTCTTATTATGCCATTTTGTACCTCTTTATGTGTTGTACACTACGTACAAACTTCTGAAAATTCCATGCATAAGTTTTAAGTTATCGTCATTTTTGAGATTTTTCGTTTATTTATGTTATTTATAGTACTATCCAAATTTCATTGCATTTAATGTTAATTTGGAACATTTTATATAAAACAATGTCGATAATTCACTCTTTAAAAATACAAGATGTTCAAATATTGCCATTTTGCGTATTCATTTGATATTCTGAACAATAGCAAATAATACATGTGAAAAAATTAAGGAATTATACCTACTTTAACTAAAATGAGAAACTAAATGTATCACGACATCCCATTGGGTGGCTAAATGGTACAAAGCTCATATCTCTTTCCTTGAATAATGGCTCTGTGGCGCAAACACATGTTCCGATTGCTCAGCCTGTGATGAAACTCATAATATTAGTTCCCAGCCATGGATGCCCTCAAATCTGAGTTGACTTTGCCCAACAGCAGAAATATATCCTCAGCCCTGTGAGTAGGCCGCCTAAAATGCTACTAATATATATTTATAAACTTTTTTTTTCTCCAGCTTCAGCTTAGGACAGCTTTTTACATAAATATATAAATAAAAAGAAATTCAATGGTTTGACTGATGCTCTGCTATTAAAAATCACTAAAACAACTATCCTGAAACTAGACATATGCAATATAAAATAAACAAAAAATATCATATTAATTCAAAATAATTTCATCTCTGGTGTGGAAGTTCCATGGACAGACCATGTTCAATACCTGGGAGTCATCTTGGACAAACGACTCACTTGGAAAAAACACGTCATCTTCACTAAAAATAAATTTACCGCAGCAGTTCACACATTGTATCCACTTTTAGCCCGTAACTCGCAATTATCCCTAAAAAATAAAATCTTATTATATAAATCCTTCCTTAGGCCTATTATCACTTATGCTGCTCCTATCTGGGGAGGGGCATGCATAACACAACTAAATTTGCTAGAATCACAGCAGAATAAAATCCTTCGGGTCATTACAAATGCTGAATATTACTTCAGGAACGAACAAATTCGTAAAAACTTAGCCTTTCCAACAGTCACACAATACATTAAATATTTGGCTTTCAGATTCTATGATAAATTACAAAACATCGGCAATATTGAAATCCAAGCCCTGGACAATTACAGCCCATACGACTTTAAAAACTTCCACAGGCCTAGATCCGTACTGAGGCTTTCCCCTAAATTCTAAATTTTTCACTTTTCTCCACCTTCTTATTTAATTCTTCAATTTACTCTTTTTGTGAATTTGTAAATGCCACCACCTCGTGGACCTAGCCACAATTAATAAAATAAAAATAAATTAATAAACAAAAAATTAAATGAACTCTGTTTTTTGCTAAAATGCAGGAACCTTCTGCGCGGTTCCATTGTAAATACTTGTTTGTATCATTGTATTACTTTTATATTCCAATTGTAAAAAAAAAAATTTTTTTTTTTTTTTTTTTTTTGTTATTTTTCTAAAATGCATTGTAAACTTTTGAATGCTTCTATCTCTTATAATTTGTTTCCTATCATTCCATCACCATGCAATTGTATCCCGGGAGTACTTCCCTTTTGGTGGTCTTTACTGTGTTATTTATCAATTCAACCTAGGTAGACTCAAAGTCAACTTTATATGCTCTACAAGATATTATGATAGAGGTCAACGGCGAAAAGCTGGATACCTCGCCTCCTCAACATATAGACCAAAAAAAAAAAAATAAAAAAAAAAAAATAATTTAAAAACATTTTAGTAGTATTAAAAATATTTTACTTTATTTATCGCATTAATGTATTACAGACCAATAATTTTATAGAAAACTTAAAATTTATTTAAATTGTACAAATAAATTGATAATAATGAATAACGAATTATTTTGTAGCATCAATCATAAAAACAGAACTTTAAATTTGGATCCAAACCAAACTGCACCCAAATGCCAATAACGCCTTACGATAGGTACACCCATGGGACCTTATTAACAAACAATTGGGCAATTCTCTTAAATTAAAGAACACCCTTACAAATTACAAAATGGTAAACCAAAAAACGCTAAATGCACTAAAAATTCTTTATTTAAAATGTGGATTTGTTTTATATTAGTGGTGTTAGTCCATATGATTCAAAACGTTTCTGGTGTTGTAAGTTGTTTAAAATACACTACTGGCCATTAAAATTGCTACACCAGGAAGAAATGCAGATAACAAAATGATATTTATTGGACAAATATATTATACTAGAAATAACAAGTAATTAAATTGTCAAAAAATTTGCCTGGATAGGTCCTGAGAAATCAGTACCCAGAACAACCACCTCTGGCAGTAATAACAGCAGTTATACGCCTGGGCATTGAGTCAAACAGAGATTGGATTGCATGTACAGGTACAGATGCCCATGCAGCTTCAACACGATACCACGGTTCATCAACCGTAGTGACTGGCGTTTGGTGACGAGCCAGTCCATCGGCAACCAACGTTTTCTATTGGTGAAAGATCTGGAGAACGTGTTGGCCAGGGCAACAGCCGAACATGTTCCGTATTGTAGCAGAAAGTAAAAATGGACTTGCATTCAGTCCAAAAATTGCACGCTTGAAACGATAAACTTGGATATTTGGTTGACAATCAGTCAGTTGTTTTTCGAACCATAAAAAGCGAACCGCATCCTTTTGATCTTTTGCAATAGCTATTTGAAGAAATGCCTTTTCTATGTCAGCTACGACGGCTATTTTCGATAGTCTGAACTTAACTAATAATTCAAGAAAATTTGGATTTAAGAAAAGTCCAGTGTATAAACAATCATTTAGAGAAAACCTATTGTTTAAATGTGAACTTGCATCAAACACTATTCTAGTTTTAGTGGTCAAACTTTCTTCTTTTATTATAGCTGTGTTAGGTAAGTAGTAAGTTGGTCGATCGAGAGGCTCACTTTCTTCCTCAACCCTTTCGATGACATCTAATCGTAAATATTCCTAAATAATCTCTTTATATTATAAATGCAGCTCTGGTTTACTAGACTACTGGCCATTAAAACTGCTACACCAAGAAGGCGACATGCTACAGACGTAAAATTTATACGAAAGGAAGAAGGTGCTGTGATATGCAAATGATAAGCTTTTCAGCGTATTCAGACAAAGCAGGTGCCAGTAGCGACACCTACATTGCGTTTAAATGAGGAAATTGTTCATCCGGCTCCTTATACACAAATTGCATTTGAACATGTTTGCCTGGTGTAAGAAATAGAAATGCGTACCAGCACATGTCTGACTTTGATAAATGTCGAATTCTAGCTTACCGGGATTGCGGTTTATTTTATCGCAGTATAAATGTGCTCGCGTCGGTCGAGATCCAATGACTGTTAGCAGAATATGTAATCGATGGGCTCAGGACGGTAATATGGAACGCCATGCGGGATCTCAACGGCCACCTATCATTAGCAGCCGAGAAGACAGGCATATTATCCGCATGGCCGTAAAGGATCGTGCAACCACGTCACGAGCCGTGAGTCAAGAAACGGGTTCGTTAGGAACACAACAAGTGGCTGCACGAACAGTTCGACGACGTTTGCAGTAGCATGGACTCTCAGCTCGGAGACCATGGCTGCGGCTTCCCTTGACGCTGCGTCATAGACTAGAGCGCCTTCAATGGTGTGATCACTGACGAACCTGGACGCACGAATGGCGAAACGTCATCTTTTCAGATGAATCCAGGTTCTGTGTACAGCATCATGATGGTCGCATCCGTGTTTGGCGGCATCGTGGTGAACGTACACTGGCAGCGTGCATTCGTCATCGTCATACTGGCCCATCACCTGGCGTGATGGTATGGGGTGCCATTGGATATACGTCTCTTTCACCTCTTGTTCGCATTGGTGGTGCTTTGAACAGTGCGCGTTACATTTCTGGTGTGTTACGACCCGTGGCTCTACCCTTTATTTGAGCCCTGCGAAACCCTACGTTTCAGCAGGATAATGCCCGACCGCATGTTGCCGGTATTGTACGGACCTTCCTTGATACGGAACATGTTCGGCTGTTGCCCTGGCCAGCACGTTCTTCAGATCAGCGGTTCCCAACCGCTGTTCCGCGGCACACCAGTGTGCCGTCTGAAACACCGTGGTGTGCCGTTAGGCCCTCGTAGCCAAGACTTTACCATCAGCCTTAGTTCATGTGTTGGATGATGTTGTGCGCATGGTAAACATTGTAAAGTCATGACCCATCAAATGTCGCATATTTGTGTGAGGAGATGGGAGCAAAGCATAAAACCTTGCTGTTTCATACGGAGGTCCGGTGGTTGTCGCGTGGCAAGGTCTTGGTTCGTGTGTATGAGCTGCGGGAGGAACTTAAAGTGTTTCTGACAAATGAGGGGTCAGATTACGCAAAGCAGCTTGCAAGTGATGAGTGGTGTGCAAGGCTGGCATACCTGGCTGATATATTTCATCATTTGAATGAATTGAACACCTGAATGCAAGGCCGAAATGAAAATCTGCTTACAAGTACAGATAAAATAAATGGATTCCGTTCAAAGGTGCAACTCTGGCATCAACACGTGGAAAGTGGCAATCTTGAAATGTTCACACTCACCATGCAATGGCAAAGGTGTTCACACTGCTGCACTGTGTGAGATAATAGTTAAGCATTTAAAAACTCTTGAGGAGAAGTTGTCATTTTATTTCTCTTCAGTCTCCACTGAATGCCTTGACTGGGTTAGAAACCCTTATAGCTCATCATCAGTTGTTGGAAAGGAAATGACTTTACAGGATCAGGAGGAACTAATTGAACTGAGACAAAATCGTGGTTGCAAGCTAAGATTTGCTGGTGTACCTTTGGATAGTTTTTGGTTAGATACTGCCAAGGAGTTCCCCCTTCTGGAAAGCAAAGCTATTTTGACATTGCTCCCTTTTTCCACAACATATCTGTGTGAGATTAACTTTTCAAGCATGATTGCTATAAAAACCAAATACAGAGAGAGACTGAGAACTGTTGACGAAGAGCTACGTGTGTGTCTTTCTTCAATTCCAGCCAGAATATCAGCTTTGTGTTCAGCCAAACAGGCCCAGGTTTCGCACTGAAAGGATTTTATAAATTTTCACTATTCTGTTTACTTAATATTTCATAATAAAGTAATTATAAAATACTTTCTTTGTGCTTATTTGATTCCTATTCAAGAGAATTACTTTATTATAGTCAATATAGGCACAGAGTTAATTTTTTAACATTTTCTAATGGTGGTGTGCCTCGTGATTTTTTTCCCCGCGACAAGTGTGCCTTGGCCAAAAAAGGTTGGGAAACGCTGCTTCAGATCTTTCACCAATAGAAAACGTCTGGTCAATGGTTGCCGATCGACTGGCTTGTCATCAAACGCCAGTCACTACGGTTGATGAACTGTGGCATCGTGTTGAAGCTACATGGCCATCTGTACCTGTACATGCAATCCACTCTCTGTTTGACTCAATGCCCAGGCGTATAACTGCTGTTATTACTGCCAGAAGTGGTTGTTCTGGGTACTGATTTCTCAGGATCTATCCAGCCAAATTTTTTGAAACTTTAATCACTTGTTATTTCTAGTAAAATATATTGGTCCAATAAATATGATTTTGTTATCTGCATTTCTTCCTGATTCAATTTTTATAGCCAGTAGTATATTTTCACAACATTTCTATAATCTGTTTGTAGCATTAACCTTAAAAGTTTCCCTTTTAGTATGACTTAGTTTACTGAGATTTGTTAATAAAACAATTCATTCTAAAAGTGTAACTTGTGCTATATTATTTATGACAGAAGACTCGTGTGTGTTTATGTCATTTTGGAAACTTTTAAGATCTTCTATCTGCTGACTTGTTTTTTATATGTTAGTCACACCTTCCAATTTTTAAGCAAAGGTGACGATTAATTGTTCATAATAATCAGGTAGACAATTATCATAAAACTAGACATAGGTGTATATATATATATATATATATATATATATATATATATATATATATATAAAATTTAAAAAATTTTTATAATATTAAAAATGTAATTTATTTACTTGATTTCTTATCTATAATATTTAATTTAATTTACTAACGTTTTCCCAGATAATTAAAATTTTCTTTTAATTCTCGTCATGAATTGTTGAACATAAAATACTTCGAAGCAGCAATCACAAAAGCATAATCCACACGTTCCAGACAAAACCGAACTTTTATACAAATGCCGATTAATTCCTCTGATATGAGGTTTCGTGAGAAATTATTTATTTAACTAGGCAGTTCTTTTGATCAAATGAATGCCCTTTAAAGTAAGTAGACCAAAGGCTAAACTTTGTGTTGAAGTGCTTAATTTTACATTATTTAAAACATTGATATAATTTATAATAGTGGTATCCTGTTCAATTTCCATGTGTTAAATGTATATAGACTTAAAATATATTTAAATTTTAAACCGATTTGGGGTGGAGCATGTATGACGAACTTATCCATCATCGAACGTAAGCAGAATAAACTACTCAGGTTTATTTCAAAATCGAGCCCTACTTCAGGAATCATTTCATAGATAAAAACTTAGGGATGCTCACTCTAATAAATTACATCAAGCATCTCTTATTCAGGTTTTACAATAAATTCTTTAACATAAATAATGATGAAATTCAAAAATTGACAACTATAACCCATATGAATTATATAATACATTTTCACAGACCCAGGTCCGTCCTCAGGATCACCCCCACTACTGAGGTATTATTTCTCTTTCCCAAAATCTAATTTGACAACGATAGCCCCCCCCCCGTTTGTTTATAAACATTTGTTTGTTTATATCCTGCAGAGGGCGGGGCTCTCGTCTCAAGCGCCGATTGATGGAGCCGCTAAAAAGTTTTTTAAACTACAACGGGCTTATACTGTCAATTACTTTATTCCAATTACTACAACGGTCAATTACTTTTATTTGCAATAAATTTTGGACTGCTCTTACATTTCCTTTGATTATGTTGATTTTGCATATATTTTATCATTTATTTTGTATGTATCTCAGTGTCTTAATTTCTGGTAACTACCCCCTGTAACTACTTATGAAACACCATGCAAGCACTCAATCTGGGAGTACTTATTATTTTATTCATCGTTGTAACCATGCATAGATCTTTAAGTGTAATTTTAGGTTACACCATTGTTAATAAAAGAGGTCAACGGCTCCAGCTGGACACCTCGTCACCACATCTTCGACTAACGTCTGTCTTGGACGAAATCCTAGGATTTGCTAGGGCGTTTTCTTTTATGTTCAAAGGAACTCTCCAGTTTCGTTTATTGTATTCAATAATTGCACGTATTATAATACTTCATTGGCGTTTGCTAATGTTCGGTTTCGACCGAAATGTGTGACACTATTGTGATTTTTGCTTTAAATCATTTTGTTATTGATTTTCATCAATTCATTTTTAGAAAGTTAAAATTTAAAACTTCTAAAAGAAAACGTTAATATGTTAAATTAAATATAAATTTAGATAAAAAAGCAAATTAATAAAACACTTTTTAAATTTATTAAATTTTTTTTAATTATTTTAAAATAATTTGATTTTTTTTTATTTTACACTATTTATGCCTTGCTTTAAGATAATTGTTTGGATGATCATTTTAGCAATACATCAGCCAATATTATTCATGTCATTGAATATCATCTACTTTTCCTCGCTTATGTAAATAATTATAATTAAGTGAACTGAAAAAAAACAAAATAATGATCGGTAGCATTTTGGGCAGCCTACGCACAGGTTCAAGGGTACATCCATGTGTTGGGCAAGGTCGACGCAGATTTGATTCTATCCTTGGGTAGATAAGACTGTGTAACATCCATGGTTGGGTACTAAGCACTGGGAGTTTTGTTAGCTGACCAAATAACCGGTACATGTGTTAGCACCCCCAGAGCTATTGGTCAGAGAATCAAATATGAGTTTTGTTGGGCTTAACCCCCCAATAGGATGTAATGATACATTTAACTTTTAATTGTAATTAAAGTAGGTATCATTCATTAATTTTGTTTCATAAGCATTATTTTTTATTATCCAGAATATCAAATGAAAACGCAAAATGACAATATTTTAACATCTTGTATATTTTCATGAGTGAATTACTTACAATGTTTCTTATAAAATGCTGCAAATTCATAATAAGTGCAAAGAAAAATGGATCATACAATAATTATCATAAATAAAAATAAAATCACAAAAATGATAACATTAAGCTTATGCGTTGAATTGAATGAAACTTAAACACATTGTACAACACATACAATGATTCTAAATATAATAAAAAGAAATCATCACAAAATTTTGATATTATGTGAAGTCAATTGTTGTATGAAAGCTCATTTCACGTATTCATTGTTATGATAATACTTTGAATGTTATTATAATTTTCGTTTTAATGAGAAGCAGAGGGAAGTGCAGGGAATGATATTAATCTTTTATTCATTTTAAAATAGTATAAAATGGCGAATTTAAACAAAAATAATAAATCTATTAGAGGATTGTTAAATCAGTAAACATTTATCATTTGTATTTTAACCATTCTAGCATTTGACTTTGTCAAACAAGAACATGAAGAATATGTAAAGTATAGTTTGTACATTAAAGTATTTCATAAATATAATTATTCACACACAAATATACATTAGTTTGGGGAAAAAGAAATCCATTATTTTTACGTGAACTTTTTGTAGCTTCTTTCAGATTCGCTATGTAAAAATGCTTAAAACAGTTTTCATGTAGATTTTTAGGTCTTGTGCGAAGTTACGACTGCTGACATTCTGTCAAGTTTGATAATTTTTGATATTTTATAGACATTCTCGGCGATGTTGTATCCATGCGAGGTTCATCTTTAGCATCCAATTACCCAAACGGAAGCGACGAAACCAAAATTATGCGTAACTGGTTGTTACAGTCTTATATAGACGATAAACACTTTTCACAATTTTAGCCACCTGGCTATCTTTTTCGCCGTTACAAGAGAAAAACGAAAATTTTTCGAATTTTCTGTTTGTTGTCTTCCATTTTTAAAACCTTGTACTCGTAACTGAATTAATCAAACAAAAAACCGCAAGAGGATATTTTAGTGTCAAATGTGACCTTTTCAATGAGCATAAATTTGAAATTGTTTGATAGATACCTCACGAGATAGCGATCACTACAGTCGTCTACCGAAAAAATAATGGATAACTTTTTCTCCAAACTAATATGTTATATTGATATTGTGGATATGTAACTTTTAACCAGTGATCAAACACTAATCATTCTCTAATACTTATACTTACATCTCTTAATTTTTTCTTAAAGTAGGAACTGAAGTTTCTATTGCAGGATTGCCTTTTGAAAGCCATTTACCGTGTTGCTCGCTTCATTAAGTTTTTTAAAGCCAATAAAACTGATTTTAAAAATTGTTTGATGGAGTATTTTTAACAAGGGTGTGTTTGTTATTTTAACTGTAAGAAGTTCCAGCTAATTGCTGTTATCGATCTACTTTGGGAAAGAGAAAATTCATCAGCGTGTAATAAATTTTTTACTGTCTAAATATTTTAAACAAAAAAGGTTTTTGATTGTGAATTGAAAATTAATTTCGTAGAAACACCAACTAAGTATTATTATATTTTTCTCTACTTTGTATGTTTAAGATAAATTTACGTTGAATCACAAATGTTTTATTCAATTTAAAATACAATTAATCCAGAATTTGTAATTCATTTAATGCAGGGGTCGTCAAAGTGGTCTATATAGACCCTGAAGGGTCTATTTAACAACAGTAGGGGTCTATCTGACCCAAGGGGTCGAATGGGGGTCTATTGGGACTCGAAGGAAAAACAGTTCTTAATACGCAAATCACACATATCTAACTGCGTACGTAAAAATTTAAAATATTTTAATTATTAACTTAATATTATTTTCTTTATAGAAAATAAAATAATAACTCAGAAAACAATCTTCCCCTTTTTTCCTTATGGGTTTCGAGGGGATTTCGGTTAAAATTGACTAATTACGAACCCAATATAACGAACCTTGCCAAAAAACACCAGGCACATTCATCTCATTAAGAAGTAAAAAATCTGTAGCTACTTTACTTACTGTTTATGATTTATTATATATTTAGACTAATATATATTTTTATTTTAATTACCTGAAAATTACCTTTGTGGGGGTCTATGGAGATTTCGAAAAATTATATAGGGGGCGATGATCAAAAAAGTTTGGCGTTTCCTGATTTATAGTATCATACTATTTTTAAAGAGGGTTTTTCTGCTTTATCATTGAAATCCTAGCTTTAATTTATTATCGAAATGTTCTAATTGTAATGTCTCATATGTGAAACTCAACGTTTAGTTAACACAAAATTTTTCCAACACTTAATGATTTTCTCTTTCATTATTTACGTCTCATGAAAGTTAAAACTAACATCACTAAACCTGAAAAATTGTAATAAATGTATGTTAATGACTCATTAGGAAATTGCATTGCTAAATTAACAAGATTCTGACAGATCATTTGATGATTAGAAAGGAGCTGTAACACATTCAATCCTTGAGTAAATCTTTCTTTTACACTTCATTGGTAGCATAATTTATTCAATTAAGTAGAAAATGCTGCAATAAAAAAAGGAAATCCTGCCACAATTAAGTAATTAAGAGAATCACAATGTGAAATCAAATTGTCTACTTAACCATTCGTGTCTTTTTTTCTGAAAATATTATCATAGTTACGTGTGATTTCTAATGAATGGATATTTATGATTATTTAATCAAACAGTGCAAATTATATCAATCGTAAATAACATTTACCCAATTTATACTGAATTTTAATCTTTGAGACCGAATTTATATATATATATGCACCCGGCCTTAAGAACTAAATGAATAAAAAAAATTGCAATAATCTTATTAAATTCAGTAAATAAATAAAATGTGAATGTAAATGCACAACGCATGAAATAAACAAATGAAAGCATATAAAAGTAAAGTATACAAATAATATAAATATAAAGGCATTATAACAAATACCAAAATATAATTTCATTAAATATTTTGCTTGAAACTATTTTTATGCTAATATACTTCATAAACAACATAATTTGAGTTTTTAAGCTTTTAAAAGAATTTTTGAATTTAATTTGGTTATTGTTTCAATCACACAAATCAAATCTAAGCAGCGTATTACATTTGATTGCACAGAAATAATTTTATAAAAAACATAAAGATTTACAATTTTTTTTTTTATACTTTTCAGTATTTTTGATATACCATAATTTCTGTCCTTTTCAAATGAAGTATTAAGAATGTAAAAATGAAAACCTGTTAGTTTTTAATATCCTGTCTACATTATGATATGTATTGAATTATGTTGATGATTTTTTATTTCTTCCTTGTTGTATTTTGTGAAAAATAGTTTTCGAATTTGTTTCCAATTTTTCTATTAAAAGTAATTAGAAAGATATTATAAGTATTTTTTTATGAATTTAAACAATATGACAATATTTATTTTACAAAATGAACCAATCAATGAAAGATACAACGCAGTAGTAGCTATAAAACTAAACATTATTAGATTGAAAACATCTTACTTAATAATGAAAGGTAATAAGCATATAAAAATATGAATGTATATTTGAAAGAGCTGTTTAAATTTCAAATAATGTTCTTATAGAATGTAAATATAAAAAAGAAAATTAAAAAATAATGCAATGGATATGCCTGAAAGACCTATTAATATTTGATCTGGTATTCTGATCTGCTCCTAGTGGAATTTCTGGATGATCTGCTCCTAGTGGAATTCACTAGGAGCAGATTTAATGCCAAAAGATAAACAACTTATTTGAAAAGTTCCTTGATGTGTGGATATAGTTTGAATAACCATGCTTTCGTCATCAACCACTACGTGTAAATATACTTTGAATAAGTCTAGAGTACAGAAAAATTTAGAGTTTTGAAGACTGTTTAATATTTCATCTATCTTTCGGATTGGATAATGTGCACCTTGTAGTTGTATTTGAGAGTTTACACCTATTTTATATACAGGGTGATCCAAAAGTCAGGACAAACTTTAAAAATGAAAAATTCGAAAACGAATCAAGATACAAAGATGCGGTTTGCACCAAACTGATGGAAAAGAAATCGGGTTTTGTGTGGCAATGAAAAAAAAATAGTTCTGTTGGCGACCAACAGATGGCGCTATAGTGTTTTATTGCAACAAAAGATGATTTACAAATGAAAAAATGATTAATGAAGTCAGATTAATTACAGTTAATTAGTACCTACTACAGTAAATGTTCAATGTGCTGTCCATCATTCAGAAGTTAAGCTGTGAGAAGAGTCACCACACCGTTCACAGCATTTAGTAGCATTTCTTGCGTCATGGCAGACACATTTTGGCTGATGGTATCTTTCTGTGCCTCTGGTGATGTCGGTTGGTCGCGGTACACTTTTGACTTCAAGAAGCCCCACAGCCAAAAGTCACAGGGTGTGAGATCGGGAAATCTTGGAGATCTGGAGGCTCTTGTCTGCCTCGAAACTTCTCGAGCACTGCACTCCCCATGTACAGCAACCACCGACATGGCTTGCACCGTCTGCTCCACTGTCGTGGCATCAGCAGCTGCAGTTGAGGGACGTCCACTTCTTTGACGTGACGCCAAAGAACCTGTAGCTTCAATTTTTTCTGACTTCAATTAATCTGACTTCATTAATAATTTTTTAATTTGTAAATCATCTTTTGTTGCAATAAAACACTATAGCGCCATCTGTTGGTCGCCAACAGAACTATTTATTTTTTTCATTGCCACACAAAACCCGGTTTCTTTTCCATCAGTTCGGTGCAAACCGCATCTTTGTATCTTGATTCGTTTTCGAATTATTCATTTTTAAAGTTCGTCCTGACTTTTGGATCACCCTGTATATTCAACACGTAATCGAACACTATTCTCAGTCTTGGGTATAACAACAAGAGGTGGACCCCAATCCTTACAATCTCTTTTTGTAATTATCTGATCTTGTTCAAGTATATTAAGTTCTTCGTCAGCTTTCTCCCGTAAAGCAAAAGGACCTTCTCTAGCTTTTAAAAATTCAAGTTTGAATTTTCTGAGAGTTTTAATGAGCAAGTGAAATCAGGGATTTTTCCCACCTTTTGTTCAAACACAACAGAAAATTATTTTATAATGTCATCAATAGTATTTGAAATATTGACAACATTTATTTGAATATCTTCAGTTTAATTACATTTATCGATATCATCAGATGAATCTATTTTTAAATGTCGAATCCATGTTCTTTCTAACACTGGTGTAAACATTTTTGGAACTATATACAAAATTTCTGCTCTTGTGAGATTTTTATATTTGACTTAAACTTTGACAAAACCTAATGGTTCGAAAATTCCGTGAGTGTAAGATTAAAACTTTACGTTTGTAGGCTGTAAAACTTTTGTCAAATTTAGAAAATCGAAAGCTTATTTGGGCAAAAGTGAAAATTCTGCTCCGAAATCAAATTCAAATTTTGGTATTTTTTTTTTATCTATCTGCACATTAACCCAGAATATTTCAGAATCAGTGGTACATTTGAAAATATCAACATCTTTAGTCCTATTAGGAAAAATATTGACTGCATCAACATTTGTAATATATTCATCTTTTTCAGCAATGTTGATAAACACACTTTTTGGACGTGTCTCTTTCGTTTACAAAGTATACAGTATAATTTTCCTATGACAGCATGACATTCTCGAGAAAGGTGATTTGAACGACCGCATCATAAGCATGTATTATAAATATCAAGTTTACAAAAATTTAATGTTGAAAAAAATCTATGTCGAGAATTCGATCTGTTTCGCTTTCGAAAAAAATCTCGCTTTATTACATTTGAATAATTTGTTTTAAAAGTACTTCGAGTTCTTTAACTTTTATTAATTTTTTCTAATTTTCCACTAAAATTGTGTTTCGATAATTCATAATTGTCTATTTTCAAAACTTCTAAAATTAAAGCTTGTTCAAGAGCTACATCAAATATAAAATCGAAACCATTAAAATGTGTTCTCTCGAATAAAGTCATCTTTTTGTCCTCTAATAAACTGTGCTTTTAAAAAAAAATTTGCAACTAATTTTTCACATGCACAATTAAAATCACAAGTTGAAGTAAATTTTCGTAATACAGTGACATAATCAGAAACAGTTTCGTTTTCGTTTTGAAATTGAGTTAGAAATCTGTCTAGTTCGATAATAACATTAGGTTTACGACATAAATCATTTTGAAGAACAGAAATTGTTTCATCATACGATAAATCATTAGGAAGTTTAGGTGCAATTAAAGAACACAACAAATTATAATGTTCTGATCCAATGTAGTTCAGTAATATTTTAGCACACAACTCTTTATCTTCGATAATATTTTTGATTTGCAAATAATTTTGAAATCTTATCTGTTTATACTGCAAAAATGTTTCTGTTAAGGAATTAAAACATTTGAAATTTGATAAAAATGTTACCGCACCTTTTTCTTGATGATCTTGAATATCCTTACTTCGTTCTTGTTTCAAAATAAGATCGGCAAGTCGATCCTCACTAGCTACAATTACCTTTAATAAAGCTAAAAATTATTCTAATTAAATTCTAAATTACGATATATTTGTTTATCCTCGTCACTAATTTATTGTAGTGTATTTTATAGTAATATTCATTGAAGCAGCTGGAAAGTTATAATTATTGTATTCAAAGAAGGACGATACAATTATACACACATATATTGACATTATCGAACTGTTCTGTTTGTAAACATTCTTATAATTTCGAACTCAGAGATGTTGCTTCTATCAGAATAGATTTTTATTCTCTTTCTGAATGGAAAAGTAAAACAAAATTTCTTCCTTGAACTATTATTATTTGATGATTTTTGGAAGTCAATGTACTACGTTACATCCCCTTAAAAATTTTAATTTCTTATGATTGACTATTATGAAATCATTTTTTTAGTAAAAAGAAACAAAGATTAATCTATTAAACGTGAAGGCATTGTAAAATGCAACAGAGAAGGTTATGTAAACAAAATTTGTGTTAGTTAATTTTTATAGCAGCTGCTATGATGGGGTTATGCAGTTTATGTTCGCTTTTCCTTATGATTTTAGCATATTTAAACTTAATTTGCATTAGAACAATCAAATTCTTTTATTAAAAGATATTTCATTGTGTGTGTGTGCTTGAATGTATTTCTTTCTAAGGTTACAGATTCAAATAAAATTTTTCTAAAATGCAGTGTTTTATAAGCAAGATTGAATAATTTATATATATATATATATCTATATATATATATATATATATATATCTATATAGATATATATATATATATATATGCCATTTATTAATGGAAATGTTTTTAAGTGTTAATTGTATAATTGAGCAAAAAGTCTACTAGTGAGAAATTATGAATTACTTTTTATAGACGGAAACAAATTTCTATGAATTTATGACGATATAAACAATATTTCTTAATTTTCTGAGCAATAGCTTCATTTATGGACAACTTTAAAATAGGGTCATTAATTATGAGTTCACTATCTTCACCTTAGTACTTATATTTTGATATAATTATTGTTTCTAAAAAGTTAAAAGATAAATTACTTTGTGTGACTTATTTAATAAAAATATAGGAAGGAGAAATAATTTTCGAAATTTAAATAATAAATATTATCATTGCTAACCTATTACTTCACTAAGGTAGTTGCACTTTTCAAATCTAGGAACATAATTTAAATTCGAAGATGTATGAGAAAAATATTATATACGTGATACATTCTAATCCACTGCAATTGAATTTG
Source organism: Latrodectus geometricus (assembly GCA_026290005.1). Lineage (NCBI taxonomy): Eukaryota > Metazoa > Arthropoda > Arachnida > Araneae > Theridiidae > Latrodectus > Latrodectus geometricus. The sequence goes on along the minus strand of JAPDSC010132349.1, from coordinate 26,855 downwards.
TTAAGTAATTATTGATAAACATAAAGGATCATATTTGCAGTACATTAGTTACACATATAGCCAATATTATTATGTATTCTATTTTTATTGTTTATATATATATATATATAGAAATTAGCAAGACTTACTCAATGAAAGGATATCTCAAAGCAAATGACTCTATCAGCGAAGAACAATGAACTGTATTCTGTTGTTGACTGAAAATGCTCACCTATTTTTTTTCTGAACAATAAATAGGAAATTCCCACAACAGTTGAAGTCGTTACTGTAGATGCGCAATCAACCCCTTTCATTACCGAGTCTGAATAAGGAGATGTTAAGCCTACTTTTGTTTTCCTGCTTCCTATGGGGAACAAAAAAATACCATTGGCAGAATGGATAAATGAAGTGTTAATTGGTGGTGAAGCAGGGCATTAAGAATGATATATGAAGGGAGTCTGGTGCTAAGACGATTCGAGTTTTCTTGCTCAGGGATTCATGATAAAGGGAATATCCATTAGATAGAATTATTTTCACGTCTTTTCAATTTTCAGTGAGAATGCTTCAATTCTTCAAGGAACTACTTTACCAATTAAGTAAATTCTTTAATTCCCAATTTAGGGAAAATGGGTACATTTATCATTTTATTCTTTTATAATGAAACAGAATACAAAAGCTTTGTTACTTGAAATACTAAAGTTTAGTGACATTTCAAATGAACTTATTTTATTTAAAAAATAATTATTAGAATTTATTTTGCAGATTAAACTAAAAAATATGTAAGGATGAGTGATTCATTAATAGAATTTAATATTTTTAAATCTCAATAGTTTGCTTGTAAATTTGCTGTACAAAAATATATTTAAGTAAAATTTTTAAATTATATCAAATTTATTCCAACTGTTATTGTTTTATAGAAAATAAAAATAATATGTCAATTTGTATAAATACGAAATCACTAAAATGGATCAACAATAACAATAAATAGGTAGCAAAATATGTTTTGGGAAATCATATGACTTCCAAAACTATAGTAAAATCTATTATTTTACAAAAACACTTTAGGATTAAAAAAGGTAATCAAGTCAATTTAATATTCAAACTTCTGTTTTAATAAACAAATTTCTACTCTTTTTTTCATATACATTATACCAGGGGTGGCCAAGACGTCGACCGTGGTCGACCAGTCGACCGCGAAGACATTTTAGGTAGCCCGCACGCCCCTCCCGATAATGACCTCGGATATTAAGAATTTAATTTATCTCTTATGACATAGAATTAATGAATTTTTTAAAATTAAAATTTTCTTCAATTTACGCATTAAAACCTAAAACAAATTGAGCAAAGTAGTTCAATGAATTTGTCGTTTTACAATGGAGAATCAAATAGAAACAACTTGACAAAGTGGGATGCTCAGATTATACCCAGTAGCCGGTGCGATGATAGCGAAGCGACTAATTGACTAGTCTACCCGTCACACCAGCCATTTAGTTTCAGTTCTCGTAAGTTAGTTCAGTTAATCGTCTTTGCAGATCTCTCGCTGCCTACCGCACTGATACGATAATTTGTTGTTTTAACAACCCATCCAAAATGACTCAGCCGGGTACCAGTGCTAAGAGAAATAAAACATACCATTATCACAATGCTTGGAAAGATGGTTTCAGTTTTGTTATGGTGAAGTAGAAATGTGTTTGTCTCATATGTAACTCAAATGTGGTACTTCCAAAAAAAGCAAACGTTGAAAAACATTTTAAAATCATGCACTTAAAATACACAACATGCCGCCCAACCTGTCTAGTGGTTAGCGTAACCAAATACGGATGGTGAGGACTTGGGTTCGAATCCCGGCTCGGACATGTATGCACTTTCTCTTTCTCTCTGTGTGTTTCTTGTCCTTTCCTCAATGATGGATGAATGTAGCCCGCCCTATAAACGGGTTTGTGGTGGTGTGGCGTGGGCGATGCTACTCGTACCTCCGTGACTTGGTTCACAGGTGCCCACTGGGTATATGTAGTAAAATGAGTAGCAGTTTCCAGACTTGTTGCGGCAAATGGGCTATATACTTACTTGCTCAAGGGTGCCCGCCATTAGAAATAAGAAAAAAATACGCAACAGCCTTTCCAATCGACAGTGAACTTCGAAAAGTTAAAGTGCATGAATTAAAGTCGAATTTACATTTACAGTAATCGTTATTTACGAGACCATGCATCAAAGCCAAAACAATAACATTGGCGTCGTTTAAAATTACGGAAGTTTTGTTGAAACGGGGAAAAAAAAACATTTGAAGATAGAAAGTTGATAAAAGAAACTTTCTGCAAAGCGGGAGAAGTGCTTTTCCACAATTTTAAAAATAAATTTCAAATAATATCATCAATAAATAATATTCCTTTATCGCTTTACACTGTGATGCTTCGGACTGAAGCTATGAATAATAATTTGGAGGATTCATTTAATGATGATTTAAAAGCTTGTAAATTTCTATCACTTCAATTTGATGAATTCACGGATCATGGTGACATTGTAAAGTTATGATTTTTGTGAAAATGGTTTTCGAAGATATGTCTTCAAAAGTAGAGTTATTAACTATAATTCCATTGAAAGGACAAACGAGAGGCCAAGACATCTACAATTCATTTAATAACTATATTGATAAGACAGGATTTCCAATACATAAATTGGTCTCTATTATAACAGGCAATGGTCGGGAATCAAATTGGTTTTATTGCCTTGTGCAGTAGGAAATACCCAGTTTTATCAGCTATCATTACACGCCAACAGGTAAGGTGTTCAAAATTACTAAAGTCTAATGATATAATGCAAAAATTATTTAAAATAGTCAATTCAATTCGTTCAAGAGGTCTTCAGAGATGACAATTTCGAGCGCTTATGGAAGAAACTGAAGCAGAGTACGGAGATCTCTTATTGCACAGAGTAGTTAGGTGGCTAAGCCATGGTGCATTTTTCAAACGATTTCGTTTTCTGTTACCAGAAATAAAAAAAATTCTACAAATGAAAGAATATCATATTACTGAATTGGGAGATAAGAAATGGCTCATGAAACTAGCTTTTATCTACGAAATCACTGCAAAACTTAAAGACTTAAACCTAAATCTACAAGGAAAGAATAAATGTTTAACAGACATGATGAGCAAGATTAAAATTTCAAAGAAACTATAGAAAGGTATGCGTCTCAATTAAAAAAACATGAATTGAGAAACTTCATAAACATTGAGGAAGAGTGCACCCATAATCCAAACCGAGACTTCAGAGATTTCGTCGAACACTTATATATTTTGTTTGAAGGATTTGAAAGAAGATTCGTTAAATTAATTTAGGTTGGAAGATATAATCAATTTTATGATATTTCAATTAAATGAAAATGTCAACATTGATGGTGTATCTGGAAAAATAAGACATTTAATAGATACCATATCAGTCACGGTCGAGAAAGAAATTATTTAATTAAGATTCGATATATTTCTTAAATCCAGAGCATATCTAGCGATACTGATTTTTGGAGATTAATTTCCAAGGAAACGTTTCTAAATATTTACAAATTGTTTTTTATTTGTAATCATATTTTGGATCGACATATCTTTGTGAATTTGCTTTTTCAACCATGAGCGCCATAAAAACCAAACATCGGTCACGTTTAACAGGTTTAATTTCGTATTTATGCATTGCAATAAGCTCGTACTCGGTCACGTTTCGGGCTCGTACTCGGCTCGTACCCAAACATCGGTCACGTTTAACAGGTTTAATTTCGTATTTATGCATTGCAATAAGCTCGTACTAGCTACAATATGATAAACTTGTCACAGATATACAATGCCAATTTCAACTAAATGCAGTAAATAGGATGATCAATTTTTGATGTATGAATATTTTGATTATTTTCGTCACTAGATTTTTATTTTGTAAATATTAATATTAAGTTTTTCTAAAAAAAAAAAAAAAAAAAAAAAAAATTAGATAATTTATCATTTCTTCTTGTTACCGAATATAAATATACAAACATGTACGTAAGGTTAATTTAACTCTGTCATTGGTAGACCGCCGTCGACTTTTTAAACGTGGTGTAGACCACGGATCCCAAAAGTTTGGCCACCCCTGATCTATATTATCTCATTATAAAATATTTTATAAAATTTATAATGACGAGCAAAATTATTCGATAAGGAGTTACCACCAAAGACAAAAGATGTGATAGACTTGATTTTAAATCTGTGAAGGCAGAGCTCTTTTCTGGGAACTGCTGAAGAAACTGGAAAAATAGCACATGTGAAATTATCTGTCGTGAATGCACACTTAACTGAAGCATTTCATACGGAAAACTTTTAATTTTTTTTTGTATTTAACACTCTATGTATTTTTGAAAGTTGATTTGCATTTATTTTTATCACTATACCGTGCCATCACTGATTAATTGAAGGCATATTTTGAAAATCTGCACTTTTATCGTGATCACGTGACATCGGCTTCATTGAATACATCTGAAATGTATTGATTGCTTGAGATTCAGATGGTTTTCAATCATATCGTTATAAAGTGTGAGGTGTCATCAACTGGTTAATATATGGGTTTCCTCAGTGATTCCAGAGCCCCATCATATTATGTTATGTCATAACAAATAATAATAATTATCAATGCTAAAGAAACGCTCAAGTCAAAAACTAAACTAAACTCTGTGGCCCGACTTCCCATAGAGGGGTTGTTGGGTTTTGGGGCGGGGCCTATCTGACATTCCTCGATTTATAGAAACTCTTTCCAACTATTTGGCATTTCGATTGTAGTCCAGGTATTATGTCTGAAGAAACCGCTGCTGTTTCAGCTACCCCAGCCGCTGCCACGCCGAAGAAAAAGACAAAAGCAGCATCTAAGAAGCCTAAAACCACTCCTTCTCATACCAAAGTTTCTAAAATGGTGACCGAAGCTATCACTAGTTTGAAAGAGCGCCCATACCTACAGTGCCCATATTTGTTTTCTTGATCGACGGCTCTAGATTGCGAAGATATGTACGGTTAGATTGTCAGCCTAACACGAAACCCCCAGTGTTTATTTCCCAAGTATACTTAGTATTAAGTTTTATCGATCCAAAGAAGGGTTGAAAGGCTGAGTATACTTTATCCAACCCTAGGCTAGAACTTGGGAGCACGAAACGCTACCATTACACCAGTCTTTTGAATAGGCATTTCAAAATTAATTATTTTTTCTCTCAGACAGATTGTTACAAATAGTTGTTAAATATTATTAATTAATACGTGAATAAAATATAACCGAAATTTTTCTCCTTAATATTAGGATTCTGAATGTAAATCTTAGTGTATTTGCATTTGACAATAAATATTGGTTTAAATATTTTTTTTTAATTTCCATTAGCTTTATTAAATGATTTTACTTCAAAATTTTAAATTAAGAAATTTTGAATTTTCTAATAAATATTCACAATCATCAGCATTGGCATGACAGCTCTTTGTGACCCTGGGCCTTCCTCAGAAGCTTTTCCCAATCTGCCTTTCTCTCAGCAATTGATTTCCAATTCTTTACTTTTAGGATGGCAAAGTCCTCATCCACACAGTCTTTCCATCTCTTTTTGGGTCTTCCTCTTGGTCTTTTATTATAGGGGGTTACATTAAAAACTTTTAATGCTGTTCGTTCTGGGCTCATTCTTGCTACATGCCCTGACCATTTCATTCTGTTTAGTTTTATGGACATGATAATATCATTGAAATATTCACAATAGTAAACATTAAAAAACTGTTTTAATAAGTAAATACAATATTCGAAATTATTTATTGAGCGCAATTATATAAGTTGAAATATTTGTAAATTGCACAATTAGTAATCTATTTAAATATATTGATGATGCTTACAGCATTTGAAGAACCGTAAGCCATGACGGAAAAAAAAAAAAAACAATAAACTTTTGGTTTAAGAAGTGGATTCTTTTAATTAATACCGTTAATGTTGGTCACACTACGGCATATTTTCTTAACTATGAAATTAAATTGTAACTAATTCCAATAGTTTTCCCCTCTTACATCGTTGCAAAACATTTGATCGAAAAAACTGGATTTAGTTTATTAAAATTAATATATTTAGATTAAATAATTTCAAAGCTTTAGACATTAATTAATTTCTGGAAATTATAACAAGTATTAAACAAGTACTTAGACATGATAATTATAGGTAGAAGAACAATATGATCATTAATTGCCCATAATAATGGTATAATACAAACACCTATGTACTTGAATATCAATTAAGCCATCAGTAAAATCACTATTATTCTTTCATAACAATAAGTAAAAAATTCTTAAGAGCATAGAGAAATAACTACAATGTGTGTACATAGAATAATTAGAAATATTTCCGTTGAAATAATAACAGATGAACATTTATTTTGGTGTTTATCGATTGTAATAAGCTTGTACCAGCCACAATATGATAAACTTGTCGCAGATGTACAGTGCCAAATTTCAACTGAACGAAGTGAATAGGATGATCAGTTTTTGATATATGAATACTTTGATTATTTTCGTCAGTAAATTTTTATTTAGTAAATATTAATATTGAGTTTTTTTTAGAAAAATTACATATTTTACAGTTTTTTCTTGTTAAAATAAATATGTACGTTAATTTAGCTCTGCTACTGGTATACCGCCTTCGATTTTTTAAATGTGGAGTAGACCCCGGATCCCAAAAGTTTGGCCACCCCTGCATTATCCTAAAGGGCATTTTCAAGATCATGAAACTAAAGAAAAAGAAATTCATTTAATGCGTTGTTAAGTGTTATATGGATTATTAACTGGGAAAAAATAATGCATACATTAATTCAAAATATATTTTCTTATTTATGAAAATATTTTTCTTTACACGCATTAACCAGACAGATACAACTTCACATAATTAAATATCATTTTTAAATATTTATCAGCAGATTTTAGGTGAATATATGATTATGGGTTATAGTGTCATATTTCTTTTAAGAAATGTTTTAAATAATCAATATTTTTTAAATTAATTGGCAATACATTTTTAATTAAGATTTATAATAAATATCCATAATATCAGTATCTTAGCTAGAAATTATATAAATATGAAAACAATGATCTAAAAACAATATGGAATATAAAATTATCATATTTATTATGGTAAATGATTAAGTTACAATAATAGTTCTCTACCTTATTATTTCTTGCTGTGAGTGAATATTCCTAATAATTAAGAATTATGTATATCTTAATTCCTTTTTTCTTTCTGACGTAAATATTCCTTTAATTGAAAGTCGATTTGAATAGAGTTGAGAATCTATATTTTCTTGTATGTAGAATATCACTGTTATTAGCAAAATACAGCTGAGGAACTACCATCGGACAATTATCCGTTCCTGGCCACTTACGGAAACCAAGTCATAACTGAGTCCACAACTATGCCCAGTAAAACACTAAACTTAGCTGACAACTAATGATTAACTTAAGAGGACAACTTAAGATTGACAGCCCAATCAATGAATCTAATGTGAATGTCTAAATTATTTGCCAAATCTCCGTTAACTTTTTATATAAAAAATAACGTTTGAAGCAATAAATGAAATCAAATCAATAATTTGAATCAATTTTATCCATTATAAACTCGTGAAACATTTATCCTTTTTCAATGAGTGTACACTTACGTTTTGTTCTGAAACGAAAATGTTGTGCTTTAAGTCTCTAAAACTGTGTTGTTATTAAAAGAATTAACATTTTGATTAGATACGCATTAAATAGTAATTTATATAAAATTCTGCGCATTAAAAAATAATTATTAGGCTAAAATCTTTATGTCACTTAAATAAGAAACAATCAAAATCATACGAATTTACAGAAGATAAATGTGAATGCTATGGCTGAAACGTTAGCTGCGTCTGTTGTGACTTTTCGGATAATTTATGTGGCCAGAGTTGTCATATAACTTAGATTTGTTTAATTCCTTATATTTATTACATTAAATATTACTTAGTTTTTTTATATGCATTTATATACCTGTTTTATCAAAAACAATTACGCAACTAAGTACCTTTTCGTGTAATTCAACTGGTTTACTTCACAGTAACATTAACAGGATTATATTTCCTTCCTGACAAAGGCGAGATCAGGCAATTTATTATTTCCAATGGCAATTCCATAATTTTTAAGAACCACCATTCTGAATCAGTCCCAAAACCACACATTTTCAAATCGATATTATTACAAGTTTAGATTTAAAATGTAAAAATTTTTAAATAAAGTGGTATGAAAACTAACTTTCTAATTACATATTCTTTCTTATTACATATATATAACTTTCTAATTAAGAATTCTCAGAAAGTTATCTATACTCATTTGATTAATTTATTTGGAATAATTTTTTCTCACTCTGTTTTCCGCGCAGTAAAAAGTCTGTTTTTTAATAATTAAAAAATCCATACAACAAAGGCTTTCGATTTTAAATGAATGTTTGAGATTATTCATATCCATCAAACTGGTAAAGGGACGAGTTAACTAATATTCTTAAAGTTAACTGTTATATGTATAATTATCTCAAGAAATAATGTGTTCCATCACCATATTAAACATTATAATTCATATATTACTTTTTAGAAAAGGAAAACACAGCAACATTAATATTTATTTAACAAAATCCACATTTTAACAATTTGGATTTTACATTTTTTCCAGACCAAAAGTACAACTCAAAATGTCTGCCTACGCCAGTATGAATAAATTGGAAGGTAGATTTTAGTATATAGATTGAATAAAATGCTATAAAAAATGCATACATATTTGCACTGCACCAACAAATTTTTAAGGGATTTCTGAAGATGAAAGAAGATCAATTGAGTATTAAAGAAAAAAAAATTAATGAGTGTTTTTTGCATATATTTATATAAATTTCATTCAATAAGATGAATTACATATATTCATATAAATTTCGCCAATAAAATTATTTATGAAGTTTATGAACATAGAAATAAACAACAATTTGATTAATATCGAAGGACATAGTCAAAAGTTTGCAAAATGGATTTGAATTAATTTTTACAAAGCAATGAAATGAAATCTAGAAGTAAGAAACAGTATTTCTTATTTAATCAATGAAATGTTCAGTTGTGAAACGAAAGTATATTTGTACGTAAGGAAAATATAGTTGCAAAATATGTCTGCAGTATTGAATAAACAAAGACTTTTTTGAAGTCATGGTTTCGTTACACAGTTTGTCTGTTCAAGAGCAAAACTACCAGCAAATGTTCAATACTATGGGATATGACCTCCACATTTGTTGGTCGAAGATAGTGTGACTGATTCGACCTGAACCTTGCAAGTGCAGGACGTGTTTCTACTTAGTGCGCGATTTCGTTTCTCCGAGTAAACCAGTTTTTACCTTACCTTAGTTCGTGCTGCCTCTCCCCGCCATGGCTGCGGTCGGTGGCGCAGCCGATAGACCCAAGGAGGGTCTTCTACCTTCGATGCCGGTGCTTACCCTTAGTGCTGATGATCAACCTCCTGGATTAATTTCTGAACAAATGGGCTACGCCGAATTTCCACCTTTAGGTGATAGTTGTGACATGCTCGGCCATAAAGCCCCTACTCAGGGCCACCAAGTGATCTGTGATAATAGTGTGCCACGTGCAATGCCCGTTAGGGTTAACGAAAGCAACGTGCAGGGTGCTAGCCATGATTCACCGAATTTAAGTGATCTGATAAAAGCTTCCATTAAAAGTGTTGTCCCGAATATGGATCAGCTACGCTGCCTTAATCCTAGTGTACCGATTACTAAATTGGAAAGGTGTAACACATTACGAGAATTGACGGAAAAAAGTGAGCTTCTACAAATTCTAGTAACTACGAATAAGAGAATTATGGAAGGAATGGAATCGGTTGACGTGAATTATCACGCCAATCAACACTGGATTTATGTACATCAACTATACCAACATGCATTTCTATGCAGCCAAGAACTAAGAAGTAAGTGTTCCCAATTTGGTTATTGTTTGATTTCAAATTGTTCCTTGCATGATGATTCTAAAATTAATAAAAATGTGTTGAATTCTGATTCTGATACGGATATTGATAGTGTTTTTAATAAAAATGTAAAACCTAATACAAAGGCCAAAACTAATTCTAATAGTAAAAAATCTTCTAAAAATATTAAAAATAAAAATAAATGGCCAATTCTTAATAATAATAGTAACAAAAATAATTCTAAAACTCAATTAAATAATGAATGTAATGTTGTAAAGAATTCAAATGACTGTAATGATAATATGTGTTCAAGTGCTATTTCTAATTCTGTAAATGCATCCATTAATCATGCAAATAATGTTACTATGATTGTTACTGATTTTTCTCATAATTGTGCAAATGAAAATAATACTGCTAATGTTGAAAATAATAGTTGTATTGCTGAAAATAATGATAATATTGTATATAGTTATTCACAATTGCCAAGCACTAGTAGTGCTGGCAGATTAAATGGTACCCCAATTAAGGGTAAAAGAGCTATCGCCAATTTGAGTGATGAAGAAGGGTACATCAGGCCAAAAAAAACTGCTAATGTTAAAATTATTACCCCCAGTCAAGAAACGGTTACACAAAATAAGTTTTCGCTACTAACCAAAAGTAATTCTGACCAAAATGAGGTCCTGTCTAACCCCATTCCCAAAAATAATGTTCCACCCATTCTAATTAAGATAAAAACAAATTTCACAATCTTACTCAATGACTTAAAAAATAACTGTGATTTAAATCTTAAAGCCAAACTGTCGGGTGAATTCCTCAAGGTTTTCCCCAAAACCATTGAAATACACAGGAAAGTAACTAAGTTTTTATTAGACCATCAAATAGAATGCTTAGTTATAAAGAATAGGCTTGAAAAGCCTGTCAAGGTAGTAATAAAAGGTCTACCCAGTAGCACCCCCCCCCTGAGCTTATAAGTGAAGATCTATCAAATAAAGGGTTTGACATAGCATCTGTTGCAGTTATGAAAAAACACAGGGTAAAAGAACCAATCCCTTGCTTTTTAGTCACTTTAAATCCCAATGAAGCTGCACAAAAAATTTATGAAGTAAAATAGGTAATGCACCTCTTAATAAAGATTGAAAAATATATTAATAACAGACCCACTCAATGCTTCAATTGTCAGGGTTATGGTCATAACTCAGCCAGTTGCCATCTAAAACCCAACTGCGTTAAGTGTGGTGAGAAGCATTCTTCTAAAGAGTGCCCTCACAAAAGAATTGACACTCCAAAATGTTGTAATTGCGGAAATTCCCATACTGCTTCCTATGCTGGCTGCCCGGCAAATCCCGTAAATAAAAATAAAAAACTAGCTAAAACCCCTGTCAAACCAACCACTACGGTTACTAAAAATCTTTCCTTCGCGCAGGTTGCCGCGGCAAATGTAAATAAACAAACACCAAACACTACCGACCCCACCCCCACCCTCCCTGAGTTAGGACCTATCGAAAACATACACGCCATTATGACTCTCTTTAAAGAGATTAATATAATTTTCAAAGCATACCCAGCGCTCTTGCAGGTTGTGCCCCTCTTAGAGAAAGCAGTCCATCCAACAGAAAAAGTTAGTCTCCTATTAAAAGCCCTCAGTATAAACGATAATACTAATGGGAATTAAAAAATTTGAAAATTTAAAAATTATGATTTGGAACGCGAATGGGCTATACAATAAACTAGCCTAATTTAAATTATTCATTAATCAAAATAGCCCGGATGTTATTCTCCTTCAGGAGACTCATTTAATTAATTCTCACAAAATTAATATTCCCAATTACTCCATGTACCGTAATGATCGTTCTGTCCATCAGGGTGGTACGGCCATCATAATTAAAAACAAAATCAGTCACACTAAATTTCCCACTCCAAAATTATACTTCACTGAAGCAACCATTGTCAAATTACATTTTGCCGATTCTTCTGATATTGCTCTCCTGTCATTTTATATTCCCCCTTCCCCCAATTCCTCTCTTAATATGGATATAGAAAACTTAGCCTCTGTCAACTTTAAAATAATAATTGGTGGTGACTTAAATGCGAAACACCATAACTGGGGTTGTGCATATTCAAACAACACCGGAAGGCTGTTAAACAACTTCATTGGCAAAACTGACTTTGAATTATTTCACCCAGATAAACCCACCCACTACGGCCACATCCATGGTAATTATATAGATCTAATGCTCTCCAGGGGTGTCCAACCCCCAATTAAGATGTCAACGATTGAAGAACTACCATCAGATCACTTTCCGGTATTAATCTATTACAGCAACTCATCACAATAGGAAAGCAAATTTCTAAGAACTTGTTATAATTGGAATAAATTTAGAGAAAAAGTGAATAAACTAATTAAGGACTCTGCATTCAAGTCTATCAACACTCCACTTTTAATCGACAATAGTGTCTCAAATCTAACTTCCATAATTAATAGTTCATTAGAGTCTAGTAAATTCTTTAAACCTAAACAGTCTATAAACTATCTTCCTGACAACATAATTAACCTTATCAAAAACCGTAATAAATTGAGGAAGATCCATAATCGCACCAGATGCCCGTTTATTAAAAATCAAATTAACTCATTAAAACGACAAATCAAAAATAATATTACTGATTTTAACCAAAAATCCTATAGCAATTATTTAAAAAGCCTCAATGTGGAGGATGGATCCTTCTGGAGAGCAATTAACAAGCGGAAAAAAACCAAAAAGTGTATTCCCCCCCTTATAGATGGTGTGAAAGTCGCACTAACGGACTTTGAAAAGGCAGAATGTCTGGCAGCCAGTCTAGAAAAGCAATTTCAACCAAATAACATTAATAAACCGCTAACTGATAATGCTATCAACAATGCAATTTTTGAATTTTATAATAAAAATTATATTCACCAATTCCCTGTTGAAACACCGGCATCTGAAATTGAAATGACCATTAAAAATCTTAACCAAAAATAAGCCCTGGTCATGATTTGATTACCAATAAAATTATTAAACAGCTACCAATCAGAGCAATTTGCTATCTAACGGAGATTATAAATGGAATTATAAAAACTGGCCATTTTCCTGATATCTGGAAGAGGGCAGTTATCATACCACTCCACAAACAGGGCAAGTGCAAACAGCAGCCGTCGAGCTACAGGCCGATTTCCCTACTACCGACCCTTGCAAAAATAACTGAAAAAGCAATTCTTCAAAAGTTACTAGATTGTGATGAGATGAACCAAATAATCATCCCTCAGCAGTTTGGATTTCGGAGAAAGCTTTCGACCACCCATCAACTACTCAGGGTGGTGGAGAAAATATCTAAAGGTTTTGCCAAGAAAAAATCGACGGGAGGAATATTCATTGACGTAGAAAAAGCTTTTGATAGAGTTTGGCATAAAGGTCTGATATTTAAACTAATTAAATTCAATTTCCCCCCCTATCTGGTTTTCCTTATAGATAACTACCTATCTAAAAGAACTTTCTCTGTTAGAGTCGGAAAAACTTATTCCCAAAACAGACCCATTCTTGCAGGCGTCCCACAGGTATCCCTGCTGGGTCCGTTTTTATTCAACATCTACGTCAACGATATTCCTCAGCATCCCAACACTATGCTCTGTTTGCTGATGACACTGCTGTACTGGCATCCAGCACAAAAATGTGGAAAATTCATGCCCACATCTCAGAACATATCATGGCTATTGAAAAATGGCTAGATATTTGGAAAATCAAAATTAACCCAAATAAATCAAAGGCGGTCGTTTTTACTAAAAAAAGAACTCCACCCCCCCCCCAGATTAAACTCAACGGGTATTCTGTCCCCTGGTCAGATACCGTTAATTACATCGGACTTACACTAGATAAAAGACTCACCTGGAAATCACATATTAGGAAAACTAAATTAAAATTAATTTCAGCCAAATCAACCCTTTATCCACTAATTGCGTACAATTCTAATCTATCCATGAGTAATAAGTTTCTCATTTATAAGTCATTTATACGACCAATAATTACATACGCTGCACCAATCTGGGGAAGTGCTGCATTAACCAATATTAAACAGCTGGAAGATCAGCAAAGCAAACTCCTCAGACTAATCTCAAAATCTGACTACTATATCAGAAACGAACAAATTCGCAATAATCTAGGTGTCCTTTCATTAAAAAAATATATTAAATTCCTAGGATTTAGATTTTTTGAAAAACTTAATGAAATTAATAATGCAGAAATTCAATCTATTGAGAACTATAGCCCTTATGAAATCATTAATTTTCACAGACCCAGGGCCGTGCTGCGTTTAAGCCCAGCAACAAGCTAATTAAGTTCAAAATAAAAATAATTATTTATTTATTTATTTTTTTTGACACTTTTTCTTTTGTTTCAATTTCTTGCTGATTGCCCTTCATTGGGGCACTGTGTTGAATATATTTTTTGTTTGTAAATATTTGTGTATTCTTTGTTTGTTTATAATTTACGAAATAATAAATAATTAAAATAAAAAAATAAATAAATAAAATAAGTACTATACAGTTCTATGTGTTTATTGTATCTTGTTTTTTCAATTTACTATTTCTTTCTTGTAACTTTTGTGTTTATTTTGTTTGGAATTCTATAATTCATCATGCAGGAACAATTTATTTTATTGGGAACACTTATCTTAATATGAATCTACTGTCTATCTATGTTTTTGAAATAACTTCTTAGGAATAGAAGGGATATGGCCCTCTGGGCTAGAAACCTAACAATAACTAGACCTAGATAGTGTGACTTCGTCACTCATACTTTCATTATATAATTGAATATTCATTTATAAAGTTTAAAATTACTGCTGGGGCCAGTGCATTGAATATTAAAATTTCTTTCTTTTGTTAAGCTCTACAATAATCCCAAAAGATCGTTTACTAAAAAACAATATTTTCTCGTTGGTCGAAGATGTGGTGACCTCTTTTAATAACACGGGTATAACCTAAAATTACACTTAAAGATCTATGCATGGTTACACCTATGAATAAGTGAATAAGTACTCCCAGATTGAGTGCTTGCATGGTGACTCATAAGTAGGTAGTTACCAGAAATTAAAACACTGAGATATATACAAAATAAATAATAAAATATATACAAAACCAAAGGAAATGGAAGAGCAGTCCAAAATTTATTGGGAATAAAGTAATTGACTTAAATGTTCGGGTTGAAAGCCCGTTGGAGTTAAGAAAGCATTTTAGTGGCTCTAACAATCGGCACCGGAAACGAGAGCCCCGCCCACTCCTGGATATAAACAAACAAATGTTGGTAAACAAACGGGAGAGAAGGGGGAGGGATATCGCTATGAAATTAGGGTTTGGGAAAGAAGGAAAATTATTCAGTTGTGGGAGTAATCCTGAGGACGGGCCTGGGTCTGTGAAAATGTATTAATTCATATGGATTATACTTATCAACTTTTTGAATTTCAGAATTATTTATGTTATAGAGTTTATTGTAAAACCTGAATGAGAGATGCTTGATGTAATTTATTAAAGTGAGCCTCCCAAAGTTCTTATGAATGGGTTGATTCCTGAAGTAGGGCTCGGGGTAATTTATTCTGCTTGCGTTCGATGATGGATAAGTTCGTCCTACATGCTCCACCCCAAATCGGTTCTGCGTAAGTTATGATCGGCATGAGGTAAGACTTGTAGATCAGGAGCTTATTACTAAGGGACAATTTTGAGTTTTAGGCTATAAGTGGGAAGAGGGTTTTCGTAGCTCCAATAAATTTTTTTCTGATATCAGTAATGTGTAGCTTCCAGGTCAGTGTTTTATCGAGTTTGACTCCCAGATAAGTGATATCAGTTTTCCATTTAATCTTTTCCCCTGCAATTTGGATGTTACGGCAATTTATTCGCAATTTTTAACTGAAGAGAATTGCCTGGGTTTCAGCCACGTTTATTCTAATTCTCCAAATTTTAATCGATTTGTTTATTTCATTAAGGTGTTCACTAAGCGTATCCCTTATGACCTGATCTTTGGGCCCGGAAGCAAAAACGGCAGTGAGGTAGAGCATGGTCCGTGGGTCTTGAGAGAGAGGAATATCATTAATGTACAGATTAAATAAGAAGGGACCCAGCAGTGATCCTTGGGGGACACCTGCCAAAATGGGCCTTTCTGATAAGTGGGTGGAGTTTATCCTGACGGCAAATGTTCTATTAGAAGGGTAGTTTCGAATGAGCCTGATTAGGTGCGGGGGGAAGTTATACTTAATCATTTTATAAATAAAGCCTTCTTGCCACACCTTATCAAAATCCTTTTCGATATCTGAGAACACTCCGCCAATGGAGTTTTTGACAGCAATATGTTTTGAAATTTCCTCTACTACTCTCAGCAATTGAAACACTGTCGATAGCTGTATCCAGATCCCAAATTGGTGGGGAATGATAATTGAGTTAATTTCTTCGTATTCTAATATTTGTTTTAAGATGAATTTCTCTGCTATTTTTCCTATGGTAGGGAGCAGAGAGACGGGCCTGTAGTTTGTAGGTGTTTTAGGATTTTTACGCTGCATTCTGATCGGAACTACTGTTGCTTTCTTCAAGCTTTGAGGGAAATGACCTAGTCTAATTATATCATTAATTATGTCTGCTAATAGTCAAACTGCAATGACCGGAAGTTGCTTCATGTGTTTGTTTGAGATGTTATCAATTCCGGGGCTTTTCTTTGGTTTGAGTTCCATAATAACTTTTTACACCTCTGCAGCTGAAATTTCCTGGGGGTGGGAGGTGTGGGTACTTGTTGCGGGGGGACCAAAGTAGTTAATGATCGATTGGGGAACTATACGGTCAATAGCAGGGTTAGCAGAGTCGTTGGTTCGGAACTGAAGTTCGAATGAAGAGGCTAGGATTTCATCTTTCTTCTTGTTCGAGGTGATAGTTTTTAGACCATCTGCGAGCGGTGGCAAAGTTTGATCTTTATTTTTGAACCTGTTGGCATCTCGCCAAAATGAGCCGTCTTCAACATTGATGTTAATACGATAATCGTTCCAGGAACGGTGGTTGTATTCCGCAATTTGCCTGGTGATAAGTTTTTTAATTTTATTTATCTGAGTTTTTATTCTTGAAATTTTGTATCTATTGTAGAATTAGAGGAGTCTGTTGCGTTCTTTAATTAGTTTAGAGAGTGAGTCTGGGAGGTAAGAAGTGTTAGCGGTTTTGCTTTTAATTTCAGATTCATTGATTGCAAATTGGATGGCACTTGTTAGATGAATAACTATATGTTCGAAGATCTTGCTATTGGAGGCAGGGGTGAAGGTAAAAAAATTTATATTGTTAATTATGTGTTGTCTAAAATTTTTCCAGTTGATTTTCCTGGGCATAGCTGCAGACTCAGTAATGACTTGGTTTCCGTAAGTGGCCAGGAACGGATAATAATCCGATGGCAGTTCCTAAGCGGTAATGATGTTTGAAGGAGAGGGAATACCTCTGGACACTAACAAGTCAATGAAGCTTCCATTATTGGAACTATAGTGGGTGGGTTTGTTGGGGATATGGAGAGTGAAATCGGTGTTGTCAATAAATGTTTTTAAGGCGCGTCCGTGATCATTGTCATACGCACAGTTCCAGCTCCTATGTTTGGCGTTTAAATCTCCACCTATGATCATTTTATAAGTTATTGACGTTAGATTTTCTAGGTCAAGATTGACCAGATTGCTTTTGTGGGGGGGGGGAGGTACAGTGAGACAACTGCGGTGTGGTCATTGTTTGGTTGGCGGAGCATGACGATCGTGGCTTGTCCAAAGTAGAGTTTGGGGGTGGGGATATGGGAATGATTGATGCTAGCTTTTATCAGCACAGCTGTACCTCCTTGTTTATTCCTGTGATCATTTCTGTAGATTATATAATTCGGTATTTTAAATTTCATCTGATTTGTGAGATGCGTCTCCTGCAACAGGATGATGTCTGGATTATTATCATTAATAAATTGCCTTAGTTCAGTAGTTTTATTAATTATGGCGTTGGAATTCCAGCTCATCAGTTTCAGGTGATTGATGGTTTTCCTACTAATGGCTGGGGTGTCATTCACGCTTAGGGCTTTAAATAATATGCATTTTTTCTGTTGGATGTTGAGCACTCTCCAGGAGAATTACAGCACCTAACAATGCAGTGAATACTATAAATATTAAGTTTATTCCTTTAATTAGTTTTATAATATTTTGTATATTGTCTAGACTAAAGAGCTCAGCAAGATTTGTTACGTTGTCAGCAGAGGGGGATAAGGATGGGGTATTACCTGACACTGATTTCGCTTATGAAAAGTCACTTTTTATAATTCCAGATTGGGGGACTGTTGGAAGGGGTGCAATGTTACCTGTTATTTTCTTGTTTTTGTTTGTAGGGTTTTTGGGGCAACCGTCATACGAAGCTGTATGGTTTTGGCCACAATTACAACATTTCGATGTGTCCAGATGTTTATGGGGACATTTCCTTGACATGTGTTTTTGCCCACATTTAACACATTTGGACTTGAAAAAGCATATCGATGAATTGCGGCCAAAACCCTGGCAGTTGAAGCACTGAATGGGTTTGGTATTAACATACTTTTCAGTTTTGACCATAATGTTAAGTATTTCTGGGGTTTCGAAAATATGGGCAGCGATTTCATTGGAATTGATGGTAACGAGAAAACAGGCTATGGGTTTATATTTACGCTGTCTGCGTATGACAGTTACACTAATGACTTCAAACCCTTTTTCTTTTAGTTCTGATTTCAGAAGTTCAGGGGGGGATGATTGGGGGAATACCTTTAATAACAGCTTCAATTGGTTTTTCAATTTTGTTTTTAATTATTAGACACTCAATGCTATTTTCAGTAAGATAACGAGTGATGTTTCTATGCACTTCAGGAGATAATGGGAACACTCTCAAGTACTCACCACTCAATTTGGCAGTGAGTTTGTGGTCGAATTTTGTTAATAGGTTAGGAATAATTTCGTTGAATTTATAGTCAAATTTAATTAGTATGGGCGGAGTTTTAATGTTTTTTTGTCTCAGGAGTGGGGTTAGTTATATTGTTAGTTTCAAGGATATTTCTCTTTAGCCCTGTGAATTTGTGGTCAATATTAACTGCGGGAGCTGGTTTAATTTTCATGGCTGGGGCAGTTAGTTTGGGTTTAATGAACCCTTCCTCATCCAAAATGTTTCCTCTTTTGTTTGCCGAAGGGGTATTCACTGCTATCCCATTACCCGAACTGGCACTGGGGATAGATACAATGTCAGCTATGTTTTCGGCATTAGTGGAAGTTGTGTTACTTGACTTTAAATTCTTAGGTAGGTTAGGGTTATTTACAATAGAGTTAGTATTTGCAGCAACAGAATTTACACTTATAGTTATGGGGTTGGCATCAATATTTACATATACAAAATCATTAGGTAAAGAATTATTTACATTACAATACAGTTTATCATTTTTATCAGCAATTTGTACAGCAAAGTTATTATTTACAGCAATATCAATATCCTCTGATTCTGAGGATTAATTAATAATTTTGTTTTTAATATATTTCTTAGTTCTAGAGTAGATATCCTTAACGTTAACATAATTTGACAATTTTCGCTTACCCTTAGAACTAGTATTACATTTTTTAGAAGTATTTTTTATTTTTATACATAATATTTACATTACTAGAACTTTTAGTTAAACTATTATTCACAACAGTCAAATCATTATTCACACTATTCAAATTATCATTTACATTACTAGATAGTTCAATACTAGAACTTTTAAGATTAAAAAAATTTGTCAGAATCACCATGCAAGTCACAGTTGGAAATTAAACAAAAATCCATCTAGGAGTACTTACTTTTTAACAGTTGACTTGTGTTGAACGCATGCTGGTATAGATCATTATGGTGTTTCTATACATGGTTAACATGATAATTTGGGTCACCCATTTCCAACATGTTCATGAATGATTTTTGGGTCGACTCCAAAATCGTCAAAAGTTCACTCTTTCCATGAAGATTCCTAAGGAGATCACAACGCTCGATTTTTGTGATCGGAATTCCTGGGTCAATAGCCAGGTAATCATCGAGATTAGGCACATATTGCCTGATCATAGACATATAATTCGCATTGTTTTGCAAGTTTGTCATAGCTGAGGTAGTTGGTTTAGCACTTTCACTAATAGATAGTTGGTGATCCTGAAAAAAGCCTTTAGGAACTACTAAATCCAGGGAGCTATCGTTGCTCATGATTGATATACGTAGCACACACACACTATCACAATTTAACTGAACACTTTGTTTTGAAATATCCATGTCAGATACGTTGGTTTGCACATGGGGAATCACATCACTAGAGACGTAAGAATTACAAATTTCTTGAGGTAAAAGTGCTTATTCTTCAATCAACATCTAATTTAGTTAAAGACTGTACCCCGGAAGATGTAATCTTTTTTCAAGGTATCTGCTCAATAGATTCCACAAATGTTCTATTAGATTTAAATCAGTGGAATACTTTGATGAATCCATTTGTTTGATTTCGTCAATGTGTTTTCCTGAAGGAAAATATAGTTATGCAATGCATTGTAACCAATGTATATTAGCCTCAATGGCACCTTGGAACATAAGCAAATTTAATAGGAGGAAATCATTACAGTATTGATCTCCGGTAAAATAACTTCTGTTGAAAACGTAGAACTTAGCCATCCCATTCAGAATACTGCCTCTGCAGGCGATACTCCAGGAACAACAAAACAGTCAGTAACGGATATGTTTCTGAGGTGTAACCATGTTTGTTCTCTCTCCAAATCAACACCCATTAAGAATCGAATGTGGCACTGAAAATACTTATATTCTTAAAATTGCCACGATTCTATTGATAAGATGTACTGTTTTCGATTTTTTCATACCATTCTAAAATACATAAGTCACTCTAAATTAATGACTAAATTTTAAAGAGACAGCTTTCATGGCGATGAGGCATTAAACCACCTTCATGAAACCACTGCACACTATAAATTACGACACTTCTCTCGAGGCTTTACCTAATTCTTGAGGAATGATATGCATTCCGAAAATACTCAGGTTTAATATAATAGAATAACATTTTTAAAGTATTTAAGATGTTTTCACCATAAGGATGATATATTAATTATATGCCACAATATTTTTCTTGAACGGCTAAAACCATCCTTTCTAAAGGACGGGCCTACGGGTTTGAAAGACTTTACTTGCGCTCGAAAGTATTCTTGCTAATTCCAAAATCTACAACTATGCTAGTAGCACTTCACCCTTCCCCGGATCTGATCATTCCTAGGCGTGCGTAGTCATTAATTTTTCTAGACTTATCGCTCACTTGAGACACTTTCTTAAGGAGCATCTAATTTTACAAATGATCAATAAATTAACATGTTTTTGTAATTTTATGAAATAGGAATACTATGCATACTAAATTTTTTTTAAATGTACGATACTCTTGAAACTGATTTTTTCGCGCAGTTGTAATTACATAGTTTAGTCCCTATCATTATAAATTAACAAATCTGTACTGTAATAGTTACCATTAGTTGTCATACAGAAGATAATTATACTTACCATTAGCTGTCATTATTTTCATGATTGTTAAAACGTAAATTTTTTTACAAAATATCTAGAGTATTTAGAAGAGTTAGAATTAAATTCAGGGGGGGGGGTCTAACTTTGTCATCTATTAAAATGAAACCAGGAGTGTAACTTTGTTATCTATTTAAAAAAATAATCTTTATAAAATTTTATTAAAATTATATATTTAAATACGTATTTCTTGTCACGAAATATTTTACTTTCTTAGGCTTCGAAGTTTCGTTTGCCATTTTTAATTCTTTTCTATGCAAATGTATTAGTTTGAGGACATAACTTGACAAGATAATTTAATTTCATGAATATAGTTATAAAAATAAGAAAAGATGTGCTGTTAAAATGTATTTCATAACATTTTATTATTTTCATTATCATTCTCATTCTATACGCACTGAGAATAATTAAGAGGTGTTACCTTTTTAATTTATTAAATAATTGCAAATAAAATCTACGTGGTTTTCTTAGAAATATGTGTAGGCGATTTTATCTACTCTTTTATATTCACAGTTAATTGTTTTAAACCTTTGAAATTTACAATAGCTCATGTTACTAAAGTTTCAGTTTTGAATGAGTTGCTTTATTTATTTGTTGAAAAAATCATCCGGAGTAACGATAATTCAATTCACTGATGAATATTTTACCTGGATTATGATCATAAATAACTAGAATTTTAGCAGATATTTATTTCTTGCTGCTATCATGAATATTTAATTAAGTCGTCGATAGATTTATGCTTTTGAAAAACACCAAATTTACGATTTCGAGGGGCGGAAAAAAAAAACGAAACCGTTTTTTTTTCTTATGAGATTATGTGGTTTCTGAAGCTGAAGAAACGCATCATGGTGCAATGCTGATGACATTGAAAACACGTTTAAATTATTAAATACGCTTCAAAACAAATAAATTCGAAATATGCTTAGAGCACCATTTTATATCAAGAATTCCGCAATTTTAAGGGAGCTCAAAATGGACACTCTTCGACAACATATTGCAAAATTGAATACGAACTTTTTTTAATAAGGATGAATTGTAAAGAAGCAGATTTCAAGGAAATTTTTAAATGTGAAAACAATACAGATGAAGTCAAGATTAGGCCGATAGCCGCTCATTTCCTCAGCGGTGCTATTTTGTCCAGTCGATTAAGAAATTGCATGTAAAAATTGTACATAGCTTTGCAAATTTGTTTTTTCAACTTATTCCTATTATATTCATTAGTATACCGTACTATATACCGTATTGTGTTTGTAAATAATCCCTTAGTGAAAGTTTTTCTTACTAGTTTCTATGATTATTTTCATTAATTTACTTTCTGTGTTTTGTACAGGAAAATTTATTTAATCAAAAGCAGTAAATTCAGAAATTTTTTCATTATTTATCCTAGAATTGTTTGTATTTCAATACAAAAAATCCTTTTTAATTTCTCCACTTTATTGTCAAGTAATTTGTACTTTTCAAAAATATTAATTTCACGATTTCCACTCTTTCCCGACGGCTTACTGCCATCGACAACTTGCCGGACCCTCACCTCCTCCTCTCTTACACTCCTAACATCTCCCACTAGCCACTTTACTCCTTCTACCGACATTTTAAATTCATGATGAAGAAGTAAAAGCAGCTTCGCTGCTATATGCTTTGTCCTTCCAACAGTTTAAGGTCAAGAAACGCATATACGATTCCTACTCTTTCCTGACGGCTTACTGCCATCAACTAATCAGTCCATCCTCCAGCTAGACCCTCACATCATAGACTCCTCCCACTAGTTACTTTCCCCCTTCTAAAGACATTTTTAATGTAAAATGAAGTAAAAACAGCTTCGCTGCTATACACACTTTTTCTAACAGATTAAGAGAAGCATATTTAAATACACAAGAAAATGAAGAATCACCCACAAATTAATGGTCAGAGTAATAGTCACATTTTTAAAGTTATAATTTCAAAAAGCGTGCTGGCAAATTAAATGTCTATGATTTTTATTACTCATATTAAACATATTCATTTTTAATATTTTCATGCTTTTTAAAATTACAAATAAAACAAAACTATATTTCTGTTGCAATTTGTCTTACTATAATTTATTTTCCACAATTTTTTACAAACACTCATATATTTCATTTACTCATATGATTCGATATCGTTCGCAGTGCATCAATACAGCGGCCATTCATCGGAAAACCGAAATTAAATCGTTCACTTTTGACTATAAACTACAGGTGTTGTGCCGCCATATGTGTTTTCTGAAATTAACACTGGCAACGGAATGAGGGACGACAGTGATTTTTCTAATTAATGCCTACATCACCATGCTGATTAAATTTGAGTGTAGAAACACTGGGGTGAGAAACTGTTGATTATGGTCAGCTACACTAGTCCGGCACCCCATATCATTAATGGTTTGGTATCGTAATGAAATTCACTCTTCATCTAGTAAGCATTTCTGGTGCACCCAAGTCCTAACGCAAAATCTCTGAGTTGTAAGAGCCCGTGCTATTTCCATAATTTCTCAACTTGTCATCAGCTGTAATGCAATAAAATAATGCATGACCACACTAAAGTCAAAATGATTCGTTCTTTTTTATATCAGATTGAAATATTTCCTTGTAATGCATAATATCGTAATCTGTTAACAATCGAAAGTGTATATTTCAATAATGGACAGCAATTTAATTGAAATACACCCCTTAGATGACATCTACTACAACAACTCACATTTCGCAAAATGTGGAAATTGCAAGGAGTGCATATTCCAAGTATACATACCTAACTATGGTTCTATGCTAGTGTGTAGTTGCATCTATAGTCAGTAAAGATATTAAACTAGTGAATTTTAATCTATTACCCTAACTTCTGATTTTTTCATCAGTTTATCTTCACAAAAGAATAATTACGCTCATTTTATCTTTGTATAACGTATTACATGTTAAATAAATTTTAACGTGTTATCGCTTGTCAGTAAAAATTTGGGTATCCTAGATTTCACTGGTAACCTAAAATAAAAATAGTGATAAACCTCCCAAAAGTAAGCCTAACTCAATGAATTTTAAGGATGTAGGAAAGACTGTGGAAACAATTCACAGGCTGTCAGAACAACTTCTAACCATGGATTCGACATCCAAGAGGTTCAGATGAAGAAGTTGTATTACCACGAAGACCAATGTCTATTATTTTTATTACGTGCACGAAGAAATAGAATCACAAATCAAATTGTTTTCAAATACTCCTTTTCAGCGAATTCCAGAACGTTGGTATCCTGATCTACTGTGCTTTGAAGACTTCCCGAACATGGTCTTTATGCGATATAGGCAGGCAGTTGTGTAACGCTGATGCAAAGGCGGGAGCATTTGGAATAAACACGTCAGGATCTCCACTGTACACAAAGATTAAGAGAGAATTCTCCTGTAAACGGATGAGACATGTTTTAGCCTTGAAAGCAACAGTAGATTCTTATTCATTTACAGACAGCGTGGAACTCATTTTCATCCCTCCAACATGCGTGAAAAAGATGCATGTGGATCTGTTAGCGTCTGTGTTTGGGGTGGTATCTCTTTGGGTGGATGCAAAAACCTCTATATCTTTTCCCATGCAAATATTAATACTAATACCTCTAGAATTAACTGCCTGGATGCTTATGTGCAATCATATTCCGGGGCAATAGGTGATGCTTTCGTGCTACATTTTGATAATGTGAATCCACACACGGATGCTTAATTTGAGCAGTTAACAATGTAGTGCGTGGTATATCAAGCTCCATCCCCGTTCCTTAACTATATTGAACATAATTGAGAGGTTCCTGGATGATATGTAGCTGCTGTCAATCTCCCTCTTAGAAATTTAGCCAAGCTTTCAATTGCTTTGGATGAGTAATGACTTGCACTTTTTACATTATAATGGTGAATATCACACTTGATGCATGTGCTGTATTGCTTCTCATAGAGATCATACCCCTTATTAAAGGTACTTTTGATACACCAAACTTTCACCACCCATTTGTTCATTGCAGATTTCATATGTTAATTTTCTAACACCATAATTATGTGTTGATTTCTTTTTATGCTATTTTGTAACGTCTATAAGTTTCATTAAATTCCATTGCGTATGTTATCGTCTTCTTTGTGATTTTGTCTTTATTTATGCTAACCATTGTATTATCGTAATTCCGCACTTGATGTTAATTTCGAGCATTTCATAAGAAACATTGTAGATTATTTAATCACCAAATTATGATAGATTTTTAAAATATAGTCCTTTGCTGTTTTTTATCACAATCACATATAAGCAGACTTACACATTTCAGAACAAGCAGAACTGCATCTAATGACAATAATTTAACAATTAAGCAAGTCCTTTGAACAAAAGATCGCTTTAACAAAAGGATAAAGAAGAATATTTTAAATTGAATTTCTTGTAAAAATCTTCTTTATTTAAAATGTAGATGTGTTTTATAATAGTGGTATCAAGTTCAATTTTTTTTTATTAAATGAATACAAGAGAGAGAGAGAGATAAAATATATTTAAATTTTAAATTGCATTTAATTTAGGTTAACTCCATCATTGGCACCTGTAAAGAAATTTTTTTATAATTTTCGTTTATTGCCTTTTTGACAGACATATTACACGGTCAGCATTCTTCCGTGTATTAAATGATTGTTGGGTTTAAGATTCTCGACTGGCCCGAATTTGAATTTAATTTCCTAAAAATCAATATGGTTTAAAATTCTAAAATTTTACTAATATTTCAATTTTGCTAATTGTTATTAAAACTTGTTTTGAAATATCAAATATCAGTATTAAAATTATTTTCTTGCTTAAGTTCGAGCAGGTACAGAGATTGATGTAAAGTTTCTGTTTCAAAATATAGAGAAAAAGGAAATTAATTTCCAAATCGCACGAAATATTATACAAAAGTGTTACCTCATGAACGATACAAATGTAAGTGAATTTTTTTTATTGATTTTTTCTTCGAGGATATTTTTACTGCGACTATTTTTTGCAATGTTTATTATTGTTGGTAATATGCTTTTTTCATTATTTAACAATTTTAATCTGTAACCATAATTTGAAATATTATATTTTGAGTTTTTTGAGAAAATAATTCATTCTAAAATTGAAACAAGTGCTGTGTTACTTATGACGGATGACTCTTTTATTGGTATTCATACAATTCTGACCATTTTAATATCTTCTATCTGCTAGCTGTTTATATTTGAAACTAATTTGTTAGTCCTACCTTTCAATTATTAAACAATGATGATAATTTCTTAATTTTTAGATTACTTGTTCTGTTT
>JAPDSC010132338.1:0-12438 GCA_026290005.1 Latrodectus geometricus | reverse complement strand
GTACTCAGTAAACTATCATAGGCTTACATATTCATGCAAAATTCTTGAATATTTAGAAAAAACATATACATTTCTAAAAAACTCTTATCTTCCCTTTTAGAAATGAAATTGTTTCTAAAAAAACTAATTCAGCGAGTTAAAAAATAACGAAATAGTTGTTTTTCATTCCTTTGTTGGGTCTTTCTTCTATTGACATTAGAACATGACAACCTTTAAAAAGTTATCTCTATCTTTAAATATTAATGGTTCAAACAATTAATGTTTTCATTATTGACTGAATTCTTGAAAAATGATGTATTGTGGATTAACAATTGCTACAAATTCTTTATTGATATCATTTAAAATCAAAAAATGTTCACTTGTTTATTTTTTCATTTATTTATTATGCTAGTAGACTTCACTTTATGTTATTTAATATGAAAAGCAAATACTGTGTACTAATATGATAATGTATTTATAAGATATATTTTTAAAAATTAGATGACAAAACATCAAAACGATCCAAATTTTTTTGTATATTCTTTTATTGTATCTTTGTTTAGTTATAAGAGTTTCAACTTGTTTGGTTATTTGGTAGGAAAAAGCCTTGAATAATAGTTATCAAAATTGATCTTAAAATAATCCATAATAATGCATACAATTTAAAATGTCTGAACATTTTATAAATTAAAATATAAAATTATAAAAAAATATAAAAAAAAAGTGTTAAACATAATAATAAATAATAGAGTTATTAATTTTCATTGTATCATGATTCTGCAAAAAGTAAACATATTTACCAGTTTTAATAATTTATTAGTTATTTAATTTCATAGAAAAATTTTTTTGCTTTTCTAACGCCAATCTCAATTTTTTTATTAAGCTCAAACTAATACAAATAAAATTCTTAAAATGTAAAGTAACACTATTTGGTAACAGATAATGTGACTTATGTGAGTTCTTTTACTATGCAAAAATCTTTTAATGATTCTTATAATTCTTTTTAACTTTCTTTCTCAATTCTAAACAGAAACATCAGAATTTTCTGCAATTTCCAATTCAAAATTTTATCAATTTCCTCAATTTAAACTAAAATAATATAATCGTCTCCATCTCAATAAGATACAAATCTCCATCTCAAGTAGGTGCAAATTCTAATATAAAGAACAGTTGGTTAAAAATGAAAAGCAGAGTTCAAATTAAAGAATATATTTTGTTTAGTAAGAAAACTTTTTTATGCATTTTTGCAGTAATTAATTAATAGCTATCAAGCATCAGAGTCTAGATATTAAGGAATTATTGTGATATTTTTTGTAACATAAATAAAGTTGAATGACATAAGAAAATTGTAAACTTTAGTTTTATAAACAATTATATGATAAACTATACATCTTGTGAACTTTACATAAACTTAATTAAAAAAGATTTAACAATTTCTGACCTAAATAAGAATCTTAATAGATTACTTTTGCTTAGTCATTGCATACAACTTTTTTGCTTTACACTCTTTACCTGAGAGACATAATTTGAACATCATTTAATCCTGATATTACTGACAACATTTTTGTTGAATTTCATTTACTTTTTACACACTATGTTAAGTATAGAAGAATACTTCTCAAATATGTATAAGCAATGTATCAATAGAAATTTAACTTTTAAGTAGCTGAACACCTATGTTTTTTCTGATATATGTGTAAATATGTGTAACAACAACAAACAAGCTTATATAAGAATTATGTATTTTTCGGTGGTCTGGTAATTTGACAAAAAATTTTTAAACCTGGATTTAAATAGATTTGGAATATCTCATATAAATGTTTCATTTTCTACAAACAGTTGTAGTAATATGATTGACCATCTTTTAAAAATGAAGGTGACCAATGAGGAGACACAATTTAAAATAAAATCCTAAGTCCTACAAACATCCCCATTAAGGGGAAAAATCAACAAGCATATTTTTAAAAATAGCAAAGTTAAGTTATAAAGATGTTCATCAAAAAAGCAAGATATTATTTTAGTACTGAAGAAAAATATGCATAGAAAAAAAGTCCTAGGATCGAGTAATTACTTATATTACAGTAAAAATCAGTTTAAATACTAATAACTTTTTAATCAAATATAAAATTTTCATAAATATTTATTAAATGTAAAATAAATGTTGGAACAGCAGCTATATAACCCATCAAGCCAATTTCTGAATTAGGTGATTTTATGGCAAATATCCTTGTTTATATTGCAACTTGGATTTTTATTATGTCATATAAATCAAAAATAATAAGAATCATGAAGAAAATTCTATTTTGGCAACCCAAGTATTAAGGTCATCGAAAAGAAATTTAGATCATTTTATACCATTTTCAAATTTTACTGCGAATTTTTGCAAGGATAGTTCGTCTGAAATTTTTAGTGTGCTCTACAGATTTCTTGATCTTTTGGATACTTAAATTCCAAGTTGTGTTGTTATTTTTTATTATTCTTTTTTATTCTGTATTAATTATTCTAAATTACTGTTTAAAATTGCATTGACATACTTTTTTTTTTACTTTGTACATGGCATTTTTATTATTTATATCATTAAAACAAAATTTGTATTTATATTTGAAAATATGCTATTCCTATATTTTCTTTTTATTATGTATTTTTAAATTGGTAATTATTGTTATTACTATTTATTTTTTATTTTATTTATTTATTTATTTATTTTTTTGCAAATATTTTTATATTTACTTTACAATTCATATTTTTTTTTCTTTTAGAATTGATATTTACATTTTCGAAATTATTGTTCCTATGTTTTTTTTATCAGTATTTACATTCATAAAAATTAAGGTTTCAATGCTTTCTTTTTTCTTTTCTTTTTATTCAAAAACATACATTTATGCCAGTTTTAAATTTTTTATGTAGTTGTGTAAGCTTTTTTCAGAAAATAATTTAATACGTCCCAACAACGTCATTAAAGCAACATTTCTTTGTCGCTAAACAAAGTTCAGAAATTGGTATGGAGTATAAGGCAGCTCTGCCATAGATTTTTCAAATTTTCATATCATGAAATCAATTTCTATAAGTTATTTTAAGCATATCCTTCAATTAAAAAAAATTATAGCATCTTTCTGTGTAAATATATTTGCCATAAACTGTTAGAGATTCTAGCAATTTATCCTCATTGAATATTAATGATGATTATTTAAAAATTCTTACAAATGGATAAAACTTATATGAAAAATGAAAATTAATATTTTATTGAATATTTCAATAAAAATTTTGAGCATTTAATTAACAAATTGTATTAACTACTATTGTTAATAATATAAATTATTAAAAATGATACAAACCATGACTTATCAGCGACAAAAGAAAACTTGAAATTTTAATATTAAACAAGATTTTTTGTTGAAAGAGAGTTTCTTAAATTAAACTTTGTTTTAAAAGATTATTTCTTAACAACATTTAAATCAAATTCAAATACTTAAAACATTTTACAAAACATAGATGGAGGATTTATTTTAGTTGTTATTGTTGTTGTTGTTTCTTATTCTTGCTCGCAGATCTGCACAGCATGGTCATACTTAAGACAGCTTTAAATAATTTTGTTTTCAAAATATTTTAATACAAATGTTTCCCTTTTATGAAAATTTTCTTTTGGGATTTATTTTGTGAAAATCTGAGATTCCATGGTTATTCCATACAAAAGAAATAGATTAACGTAAACTATATTGCTATAGTAGACACTTTATTTCTAAAATAATCACGGAAACACTAGACATTTGTAATCATTGATTATGAATTAATGATTACTTCTCTTGCAGTCAAATATATTAGTTTGGGGAAAAAGAAATCCATTATTTTCACGTGAACTTTATGTAACTTCTTTTGGATTCACTTTGTAAAAAGGTTTAAAACAGTTTTCATGTAGATTTATAGGTCTTGCGCGTTACTACTGCTGACTTGCGGTCAATTTCGACCATTTTTGATATTTTACAGACA
Organism: Latrodectus geometricus; assembly: GCA_026290005.1. NCBI lineage: Eukaryota > Metazoa > Arthropoda > Arachnida > Araneae > Theridiidae > Latrodectus > Latrodectus geometricus. Next base: position 8,472 of record JAPDSC010132338.1, on the reverse strand, counting down.
TTTTCGACGATGCTGTATCCACATGCGATGCTGTATCCACATGCGAGGTGCATCTCTAACATCAAAAATACCCGAACGGAATCGACAAAACAAAAATTGTACGTAACTGGTAGTTACAGTCTTATATAGGACGATAAACACTTTTCACAATTTTAGCCACTTGGCAATCTTTTTCGCCGTTACAAGAGAAAAACGAAAATGTATCGAATTTTCTGTTTGTTGTCTTCCATTTTTAAAACCTTGTACTTGTAACTGAATTAATCAAACAAAAACCGCAAGAGGATATTTTAGTGTCAAATGTCAGCTTTCACACGAGCATAAATCTGAAATTGTTTGATATATACCTCACGAGATATCGATCACTACAGACATCTACCGAAAAAATAATGGATTACTTTTTCCCCAAACTAATATTAAGTATTTATGAACAACCTCAATCAACAAATGACCTTCAACTTTTACATCCAAGTCTGTGATATGTCACTTGATATAAAAATTGACCAATAGAGTTTCCCTAAACTCAGATGAGGAGATCCAAGTTGGAAGAAGAATAGTATAACACTTTGTCCTTCACCCTTCGGTTTAGATTCATGAATCGGAATATCACATCTGTCTTGGATATTTGCTGTGGTTCTGAATCATCATCAAATTGTAGATAAGTTTAATCATTTCTCGTGTGCAAAAATGGTCGTTGAGGTATTAGCAAACTAAACCAATCATTTCTAACTAAACCATCAAATCAGAACTCTATAATCAAACATTACGCACAATGTTCAATTTAATATTTCTTATTCAAAAACATGATAAAATTATAGTATCTTGAATATATCAAATGGACTGTCTTGGATTATTCACAGCTTGTTCAAATAGTAATTAGTGTGACAATATATTCAGAATATATAACCTTTTAAAAGTCTGTCGAAAACTAAGTCCTTAGAATCTCATTTGCAGTTGGTCCAAGTACATCATCGAATATTATGAATCTATTAGTCCCGTGTTATGGCTAAAAATTCCAATGCGATTTTACATCAAATTCCATAAACCTTAAAATTAATTCCATGCCAAAATTAAATTGTAGGATTCCACTTTGGAACTGTTAGTTTAAATGTTCTCCTCTTTTAGGAAAAAGGCTATTTAACGTCTAGTCAATCTCTTTCAATGTAAGTCAATTCCAATAAGTGTCTATTGTAATAACTATATTATATGGATCAATCACAAAGATGAAAGATAAATTTCAGATATTATAATATTTCAGATTTATCATTAATCTGCTGAAACATTGGTAATTATTTTTGGTCTAAATTTTCCAGAACTTATGAAGATCTCTTTATATTATCGTTTTAATATCCAGCATTTCTGTCATCAGTTTCATACAAATTATCAATTCTTATCCTTAAAGCCTTATCCTATCATATATTACAAAAATGTATTCATTTGTCATCCTATTCAAGTTTTGTGAAGATTACTTATGTTTTTCAAATTTAAATAAATAATAAATCCATGCTTTACTGAAAAGCTCGATTCTTATGTAAAACATTAAAAACCTTATTTTCAAAAAATTTCTTAAGAAAACCATGATTTCATTCAAAAATAAATAAATTGTAGTTACTGGAGTTTATTGAAAATATGAAACTTAATTTTTCTTATCTAGATTTCATTGGTTATAAGCACTACTCAATATCATATTCTATGATGCATAAATAGCAAGAACTTGAATTACATTTGGTCAACAGAAGAAAAACAGATCAGAAAAAGGTTTTCACATTCTTTGTTAATGTAACAAAATAGAGAAAATATTAGTTTGGGGAAAAAGTTATCCATTATTTTTTTGGTAGACGTCTGTAGTGATCGCTATCTCGTGAGGTATCTATCAAACAATTTCAAATTTATGCTCATTGGAAAGGTTACATTTGACACTAAAATATTCTCTTGCGGTTTTTTGTTTGATTAATTCAGTTATGAGTACAAGGTTTTAAAAATAGAAGACAACAAACAGAAAATTCGATACATTTTAGTTTTTCTTTTATAATGGTGAAAATGCTAATTAGGTGGCTAAAATTGTGAAAAGTGTTTATCGTCCTATATATGACTGTAACAACCAGTTACGCACAATTTTGGTTTCGTCGATTCCGTTTGGGTATTTGGATGCTAAAGATGCACCTCGCATGGATACAACATCGTCAAGAATGTCTATAAAATATCAAAAATTATCAAACTTGACAGCATGTCAGCAGTCGTAGCTTCGCACAAGACCTAAAAATCTACATGAAAACTGTTTTAAACCTTTTTACAAAGCGAATCTGAAAGAAGTTACAAAAAGTTCACGTAAAAATAATGGATTTCTTTTTCCCCAACCTAATAAATCTTACAACTTTAGGTGCGTGATCTTAAAAGACCCATACAAATTAAGAATAGAACAGTTTAACTTGAAACTATCGTAATATTTAAATTGAGTAGAAAACGTTCTTTGCAATAAAAAATGCGTGCATCCTTTATCGATAAAATGTATCAAATAATACATTTTTATCACTGTATATGATCTCATACTCAACTGCAATCCTTATTTAATAATTTATTTATTTATGATAGCATATATTGTAACTATAAAATTATTTCTACACTGGTTTTTCATATTTAATGGAAGGAATATCCACAAAGCTATGGATAAATTAAGAGTGTTGCTTCTTATTTATTTTGACTCATATGCTGTAGTTCACAGGTTTTACAACTTGAAACGGTTAATACGTTGCGCATAAAGCCTTTAATTTGAAGATAAAACTCATTTTAATCTGCAAAATTTTCTGTATACATATAGAATAACATCAATACAGAATGAAACTGGTACTTGTATTAGATATTATGTATATGCTATTTTAAAAAAGGAAATTAAATATTTTATTAGCTTAAAATATTTTTACGACTATTAAAATTGGACTGGAAATAAGAGATTTTAAAATTAAAGGAAATCTATAAGATTCTAAATATGGCAATACTTGCTTAGAACAGAAAATGATATAAGTTAGTTTAAATAAAAACTCATTTCCTTCACTTATTTACTTAAAAAAATTTTAAACTGTTAAATTTGAGCTAGAGATATTAGTGAAATCAACAGTAAATAATGTAGTTTTAGAAATTTCTTTGAATCGTACACAGAATTCAATTATCTCTCCAGTGTATAAGTAATGTAATCTGAAAAACCTCAATTTCGTTTTCTTGTTTCTCTCTTGATATCTTAATACCCACATCAAGAGACGGAATACCTGAAAAGAGGCATGGAACTTATTTTTATATCTATTAATTATTCCCACCATATCTAATTTCTTTCTTAGTAACTAAGTTTCTTAAGGCATTGAATCTGCTCAAAAAACTTAGTGAAATAAAATTTCTGAACTTTGAATCTGATTTCCCTGTTTTCAGACAAAACAAACCAATTGAGCAATTTACAAATTTTCTTGCGAATTGCAAAATGACTAAAAGTTTTCTTTACTCAAATATCTTATGTGATTATACAGCAGTAAGTTTCTTACGCGTTCAGCTTCTATTTCTATGAATGATTGCTTTAGATGTCTGAATATAAAACAGCTATATTTACAGCTTTTAATATATTTGTAGTTTTAATTACAAATTTGAAAATTTCAGTTTTCTTTACTGGAATTCCACATAATGATTCCTGTTGAATAAGACAGTGGCTCATCGGATGATATGCTATGCTATTTTTTTTTATCAATTATTTTAAATTTGTTTTCACTTCCGTCATAGTTGTGGCTCCATCTATCGTAATGGCGTACATCTATTGAAGCCTCCAATTATGTGTGCAGTCTTTTTTAAACAGGACCTTGAGGAGAGCAAAAATTAAAAAGCTGTCCATCGACACTTAAATCTTCAAATAGGTTATGCTGAAAATATTAATTACTGACACATGATTATTCATCACTTTCATCAAAACATACTAAAAATTAAGCATTTTTTAATTATTAATTCTTTCATTTTTACTTATTTACCAGTATTAACACAATTTGACTTCTCACAAATTACACAAAAACTTTTCCATACACAGTTTACTTCGAAAGTGTCATTGATTCAAATTTCTCAATTATTTTAAAGTCTCCAAATATTTTGGGATATACACATTTTTTAATTAAGATGCTTCGAGTAAAGTGTCTTGCTGTTGCAAGCACAAGTGATATTGCGTATTAGACATATAGAAGGATTTTGAGACAGTTTATTAAAAACACATTTTAATTATTTTTCGAGATTTTGCCACATCAATTCATGTTAAGCTTTTTTCTTGTATGATGCATACTTTTTCTCGTACGGGGTACAGTAATGTTGCTTGAGATTTTATTCCTCTAATGATTATGAAAACATTTATCATAATGTTAAGCAAATTTCAATAAATTGAATTTTTCTTGATATCAACTGTTATGTTTATTATGTTAATTTAATTTAATTCTTTGGGTAATTAAATGTGCTTTATTTTAATAAAAGATAAAGGTAAAAACCATTCTCACTATTTCACACTTTGAAATATATTAAAAAAATAATAATAAAATAAAATATCCATTTAAAAATTTTTTAAAATATTTAAAATTTTTGTTCCAAAATATCAATACTCAGGCAAGAAATTCAGAATAGATGTTTTTGTTTCATAAGTAAAATTTTCATTAAAGAATTCCGTGGAGAAACGTTACAAAATATTGGAAATCACCATTCAAATTTCCTATATATTATCTGGAATGAATAGATTATTATGCGATCTATCGATATTAGTCAATTTCAAGATTTTTTTTTTTTCTTTTTTTCGAAAACTTTAACACGTTCATGATTCTTAAAAGAAAACTGTTTACTAACATATATTAGTTTGGGGAAAAAGAAATCCATTATTTTTGCGTGAACTTTATGTAACTTCTTTTGGATTCACTTTGTAAAAAGGTTTAAAACAGATTTCATGTAGATACAAGAGAAAAACGAAAATGTATCGAATTTTCTGTTTGTTGTCTTAAATTTTTAAGACCTTGTACTCGTAACTGAATTAATCAAGCAAAAAACCGCAAGAGGATATTTTAGTGTCAAATGTCACCTTTCCAACGAGCATAAATCTGAAATTGTTTGATAGATACCTCACGAGATATCGATCACTACAGACGTCTACCGAAAAAATAATCAATTACTTTTTCCCCAACCTAATATTTTGGTGTTAATATTCTGAGGTAAAAATATTCTGTGGTTAATAGTGGGATGTGACTCGCTAAATATGTAAAAGTAATTCATCTTAGAATTATCCTATCGTAAAAATTCCTATAGTTTTTACAAGTACAAACCGCATCTTTAAGAATACGATCAAAAACGTGCTATAGAACTCAGGCAAGTGGTTATTTTCACCTTATTTAATTATAATTTGATCAAATACTTGCTCTGAAAACATTACCGTATTCCTAAAATAAAGTATTCATTGTCTCTAATATTTATATTCTATATTCATACTACTGGATCAATCAAATATGTATTGGTTTGGTTAAATTGCAGTTTAGGTCCCCTACTTCGCAAACTCGGGAATTAGCACTTTTTCGCGCATGCTCATTAATTACTCTTTTGTTTTAGCCTTTTCATTGGTCGCTAATTAAGTTTCACTTAGAAATAGCGGTAGAATTGTCGCCTCTGCATCGACGATTTTGAAAACGCGCTAAGTAGGGGACCTAAAGTACATTTTCACCATTGGTTTTCTTTAATCTCTTTCCTTTATTTGATGTGGTTTAACTAAATAAAATGAAATTCAAAATAATATGAAGTGTCAACCTTTTATTTTAATTATTAATTGAATTTTTAAGCATAATTAGGTAGAATAGATTATATATATTGAATTTAAAAGGAAATTTAGGGAAGAATAAGTCTTATTTAGTGTACCATTATATTGTACAATGTTTTATATATTAAAAAATCTAGAAAATTATTCATTTATAATTGGGACTTCCAATGGTAAATCCTAGCATAACAAAATCGAATATTTGATTTTCTATTTCTTAACACAAATCGCTTGGTCATAATTAAATAATAATAGATTATCTCAAATTGTCATTTTACTCATAAATTAAGTCTTTATTTCTGTCACATAAAATTTAAAAAAATCTTATTTGAAAGTGAAAAATTGAATTTTTAATTTCACCTTTGAATGTAATTTCACATTTGAAATGTAATTATCTAGGTTGATATATATTTTGACATCAGGGTAAAGGTATTTTAGAATATAAAAGTTTATTTTATATCCTTGGTGAGTTTGTAGCATTTTTAATAAATTTATATAATTATATACTCACTCACATAAGCTTTTATGAGACTTCATTATCATTATGCACTTCTAAAACATTTTCTAATGTACCTAAATATCAAAATATTCATTATCTTTCTTTTTGAAGACAAAATATGATGGATATTTAATTGTTTTACAATAGCCCATTAATTTTACTGTACGTCGAATATTGTTCTCCGAATTTAAATTTTGAAACAATTATTCAATTTATTGTATAATAAGTTCTTAAGAACAAAAATTCATCTGAAGTTTCAGGAAATAAGGAAGTGAAATTGGAAACATTAAATACTAAAACTAAACAACGATGAGTACATGTAAATATGAAAAATAGAATATAAAGAAGAAGGAAAAGAAAATAGATGATTTAATTTGGTTCCAACAAATCTTATTTGACAAATAAAAGAATTAAAACTTTCTTTTATTGGTTAAAAAGATCGACTTTTTAATATCTTGATTTAACTGTATGTGCATCAATCAAATTAATCTAAAATATCTAATACCTGGTACTTACAAGGATCTTAAAAGATTTGGAAGTCAGTATATACTCGCTAATTCTCTCGAATGTTAGTCTTATGACGATGATATTAAAAACAATGTTCTGAACAACGATAAGTCTATTGAAAATAGTCTATATAATCTATATCATTATTTCAGAACAGGATTTTCTTCCGAAAACTAGACCATTTCTTGAGGAAGCTACGGCTCGCGAAAGCTGGCAGGATTTAACCATTTAATAGGGTATAACCGTCGAATCACATGACAATGAGGCTATAAAAATATTTAAGCTATAAGTTGTGATTTGAAAAGTGAGAATTCAAGATTAAAAACACTGTTTGAAAAGGGAATTAATAATTTTTGTGTGAGAAATTATAACTCGTTTTTCTAATTATGACTGCTAATAGTTTAAAATATTGGGCAAATTTTTTACTTGTTTTTTGATTTTAACAGGGAGAAAATAACTTTTGACAAAAAAAGGGATGTAAATAAATTTATCCACGTATATTTTGACTATTTTAGATAAAAGAAATAGCATTTTAAAGAGAATTAATAAATCAAGCTCATCAAAACATTTAAAATAACTATTTTATCATATCACACAATGACATACCATTAAATCGATTTTTATTATCAATTATTTAATTATCTTTTTAAAAGATAATTTAAAAAATTTCTTTAGAAATTTAGTATGAAAAATAAATTGTTTTCTCAATAACTAAGAATGTATTGCATGATAATATTGCCAATTTTTTACTTTTGATAAAAATAAATCAATAACAACTCTATTATTTGCTCCATTAAAATTATTAAAAAACAATCCTGAGGAAAACTTCAACTTTTTTTTATATAATTTGGAAATTGAAAAAATTTTTTTTCCATATTATTTTTTAAGTTTCATTATTTCAATTTGATTGTTTATGTAGTGAGGTGGAAACGAGATTGATTAATTATTCATAAATGGAATTATGTTTTGGATCAATAACAAATTACAACATTAAAATATTTAATCTCTAATCATCGAAAGAATAAAACTGCATTGCTCGCAAATAATATTAAGATCATAATTTCAAGGAAGAAAAAAATCAGTTTCCCCAAAACCAGTTTGAAAATTGGTTACATTTAGAGATATGTAATCATGAATAATTTCTAAACTTATTCAATTCTCTAAGAAATAGTTCTTGGCTTTTTCTATTAAAAATAATTTTTGTGCTGTTAAAAAAAATAATACTTGGTTTTAAAAAGTTATTTCTAAAGTTAAGAATGACCGCAGGAACAAGTTTTAAGTTTGATAAATATATCAACAAAAAAGAATGGAGAATAGTTATTCTAATTTCAATGTTATTTGGAATATATTCGAATACGGAAAACAGCAGTCAAAAATCAAAGAGGCTATTATTCTTCATTTTCCAAACTGGACTTTACATGACTTGGATTGTTATTTTATTGCATTACGCCTTTATTTTAGTTATTAGTTTTATAGAGGATAAAAATTCTGTTGGACTTTTGCACATTTTGGATATAGTATTCACTATTGTTCTGAATATCATTTTACGTCTGAAGTTGATGGTGATATTACAAACTATTAAAAAAATGAACTACTTACGAAAAGCTATTCAGTTCAAACAAGATTATAAAAGTTTACATAAACCAATATTGATCATATTTTT
>JAPDSC010132332.1:0-30661 GCA_026290005.1 Latrodectus geometricus | reverse complement strand
AGGAGCATAAATATGGATGTCTCAGTGCAAGGCAGCAATTATTACTACCTATCTGGGATTAGAAACTTGGTATAGCGAAATTGTAACAATGGCATCACTTGACCGAACAATTTCAATGGCGAGCTATTGGGAGACTAAAGCAGTAGAAAGTCAGATAGAATTGGCAGAATGGGAATTTGAGTTTTGGGATTCATAGACTTGGACAACAATTTCTAGCCATAGGTTCAGCATCCAGCATTTGACCAAGGACAGTCAAGCTCTATCAATTTTTTTCATTCTGAGCAAGAAAGAATAAAACTGCAACTCCAGCTGAACTCAGATACTCCTTGGTTGCAAGCTCCTGAAGATTAGTATCAAGATTAACCGTACATGCAAGGTTTCATGAAGGTGGTCTTTATTTGAGGCGACCAGTCATTTGCATTTCATGCCATAGTCAATAATGTTTGCAATGAGTACATTAATATTTTCACTGGATGTGTGATCAATGGAGGTATGTTCTGCTTACGCCAAGTCCAGTTTAATCTCGAAAGCAATTTTCATTTGGAGATCGATGAAACTCATTTTCATCCATTTAAGAGATGATTGTGGTTAAGGCAGTGTTTATGTTTAGGGAGGTATCTCTTTGGGTGGACACACAGACTTCTATCTCTTTTCTCATGGAAATGTTGATGCTCACACCTATATAGATGACATCTGCATTCTTATGCTTGAGCAATAGAGGATGCTTTTGCACTAAAGGATAATGAGATCTTATCTTGAATAGGAAACAATTGAGCACATACTAGGGCCAGCTGTATCACCGGATCTTCAACCAATTGAGCATGTTTGAAAGATTCTAGGATTATGTATAGATGCTCTCAATCTCCCTCCTAGAAGCCTAGCTATGTTTTCAATTGCTTTGGGAAGCTTTCAATTGCTTTAGAAGAGCACTGGCACACATTTTCTAGACTATTAACAGACCACATGATTGAGAGCATAAAACATCACTGCATGTGTTGTATTGCTTCTCAGGGGAGGGGGGATTGTACCTGATATTAAATGTACTTTTCCTATAACAAACTTACTCCTCCCATTTGTTTATTATATACATATGCTAATTCTTATAACATCACAATTGTCTGATGATTTCTTTTTATGCTATTTTGTACTCTTCTATGTGTTATATAATGCGTATAAGTTTCATTAAATTCCACACATTATTTTTTGCTTTATCATTTTTGTGATTTTTCCTAAATTAATAATAATTAGTGTAATTGGGCAAAACTGATTAAATATGAAACAAGTCAACCAAGCTGTAGTGCCATCTGTTATTTATTTTTTATAACATAAATGATATTCTTTCAAAACTTTATTGTGAGCTTTTCTGATAGACAATGTTTTTTATTATTAATTAGACAATCAGCATGTGCCCAATAAAATTAGAACTTTTTAACATATAATTCACAAACAAGAAAATATGGTAAATGCTTTAACTATCATGAAAAGGCATGTAGAATTTTAATATAATAAAGCTTTTCAATAAAAGGCTTATATCTTTTAAACACAAAATGTCATTTAGTCTTATAAGAGTAAAATTTGTAACGAGCTAGAATATTGACATTCAAATTCATTATATTATCTTTTAATTACAGAATGTCATTTAGTCTTATAATAGCACAGAATTTGTAATGAGCTTGAATATAGATATTCAAATTTATTACAAATTTTGATTACATTTAAGCTCATTACCATTATAAACTATATTGATATTTTTAAAGTAAGCTCTAATGAATATAACTTACAGTATTGATAATTGAGTTTAACATCTTTTGTTATTTGGTGTAAAAGTTTGGAGATAAGATGGCATACTCAGATATCAATGACCTTTGTTACACATCAGAGATTCAAAATCATGAAGAGGTTAGCTATAAATAGACATTTTGTTAAAAAATGTAGGCATAATTAGTAACTTAATGAATTAAAATATTCAAATATTGTAAAAAAAAAAAATATTTTAGAATTACACAATTTGTATACTTATAAAATATTATATTCAAAATGTATATCATTAAATAATAATATTTTACATCATAGTTTTGCTTATGAATAAAACTTACTTGATATACTATATTCTACTAAATAAAATCTGGTAAAAGAAATAAATTAATAAATATTAGTCGACATAGTCCTATGCTTCAACAAAAGAGGGATCAAATAAATAAAAAAATTTTTACGCAAACATACTGAAGAGATAATTTTTTATAACACTTTCATATGTTATATTAATACACTTAAAATTAAACAGCAAGTACTAATTATATTTATAGCTAAAATTGTTAGTTTTATTCATTTACAACTTGAAATAACTTAGTAAAATAATATTTTCAAACAGAATCACATTTTTAGTAAATTAATTTTATTTTAGCATAGGCTGCATACATAATACAATTTAAACTTGGAAATGTTGAAAATCTGATTGCTAAAAATAACAGAATAATCATTGATAATCACACAACAGATCATACTTTTAGAAGGATCTAAATTAACATTTCTATTTGAATATTAATGTATAAAAATCTTTTAAGGATTATGATTTCAAGATAAGAAAATAATGTTAAATGTTTATAGTTGCCTTTTCTTTTGCTATTTTGGTGCATGATATTGTAACACCATGGAAATAAAATAAATAAATAACTTGATTAATCAATTTGTTTTAATCTCTGATATAATTATCAATTCAGACTTTCCATTTTCTTATACTTAAGAATTTATGTATTACTAACGCATAAATTTAATGTCATTCATTTTTAAATAATGAATGGTATCATAATAAATAAAGCAAGATCACTTAAAATTATTAGTAATATATCAGTTGATATTAGCAATTATTTATTGAAAATAAAACCTCTGAATTCATCTATGATGATTAACTAATTTTCTCTCAATAAATGCAAATTATCTAACAAGCATACATTAGTTTTAACCTTTTAAATATCAACTACTTTAAATTATATTCTTAATAAATTAGGTTTTGGGCAAATGAATACATTTTTTTAATAATGGCAGGCACTGGGTGATTAACCTCTTAACCACAACAAGGTTGGAAACTGTTACTCATTTATCATTACTCAGTAGGCACCTGTGAATTAAATCACGGAGGCAAATAGTATTACCCACATCACTACAAACCCATTTATAGGGTGAGCCACATTCATACATCATCCCACGAAAAGACAAGAAACACAGACAAAGAGAAAGTACATCCATGCATCCCGAGCCAGGATTCGAACCCAGGTCCTCTCCATCCGTAGTCAGGTACTCCTGACTAGACAGAGTAGGCGGTGCAAATGAATACTTAAAAGATTAAAATACAGTTAACCTGTTTCCTTTCTTTCATCAAGTGTTTGGTTTGTATAGTGTATAATATAAGTAAAATATTTTCAGTGTCATATTATTGCATACGAAACATAATTTTAAATGGGAGGAACCTCCATATTTAGATTGAATGTGAATGTTTGAGCACTATATTCAGAGTCAATATCATCAAGAAAATTTCTATATTTCAGAGTGTACAAATACATTTTGTTGTTGTTTTTATTAAACCTAGAATTTTAAGAAATGTTACAATAATGACAGGGCAACAGCAGTACTATCTGTAATTAAAATATTGCATAAAAATAATCAAAATAATATTAAATGCAAATCACTTGCATCAAATTCTTGCTAAAAAAAAGATCCATTGCATAAATAACACATTTTATCTTAAGTTTTGAAACATCATAACTTGAGGCTATGGTGCCTTGATTGGATAATAATTTTGTTATGACTGGGAGATAATGAGTTACATTATCTCCCAGTCAGGAGCAAGTAAAATATGTCACAGTCATTATGTCCTTCTGCTGGTATCAAGAAATAGGCATGAGTTCAGGTTTCTTGTCACTTTAACATGGTTTAAAATTAGGTAAAAAATCCTATTTTAGATTAGCACTTTTTAAAAGCACAAAAATTGTGGCATCTTATCACCAACTAAAATTTCACAGTTTCATATGATTTCGAATATTTTTTTTATTAACATATAACAGCTATGCTTTAAAATTCTTGTTTTACGCACTTTATGAGAATATACATTAATTTATATATATATATATAAAACACTGCTTTATTTGTCATATCTTCAAATATATATTATCAATTTTATAATATTTTTTTCAATAAATTCAGCAATATAGTTAAATCAATAAAAATAACATTTTTTAATTCAAGTTTGAAAATTTTTTTCTATAACACTTGCAGCATTCTCAATTTTGCAAACTTAATTTCACATTCAGAATTAATAATTTGAACAATAAAAGTAGTTACTCATTATATATGAATTCATTCATGGAATCCTTTTGCTCACTCAAATTTATACTTTGGGGACTATTATTTCTTATTTAAATTTTTGGAAACTTTTTTAATTTTTCAAATTTAAACTGACAAAAAAAAATTCGTCAGCATATTCATTTAAAAAAATATTTCCTGGTGTAAGTTTTAATATATTCATAAATAAGAAGTATGTAGTTTAGCATTCTATATTGTATTATGGACTACAGTTAGGCGTTGTAATCGGCTAATTTGGAACCACATTTTGCTCTTCAGCATGAGGTAGGTTCAAATAAGATTCAACTCAAAATTACAGTGAGCCTGCTTATCTATCTACATAAATATATTTTATTTGTTAATTGTTCAATATTCACTTTTTGCACACAAAAGCTAATTACACAAGGACTAAAATTTTGCATAAATAAAGAGATAGAAACAAACTTTATAATTACATGATACATAATAAAAGTTAAACAACTAAAATACATTATAAAAAATTTGCACTTATTTTAATAAAAAGTTAGATACATGACTTATCATTCCTTGGTAAAATCCTAGTATACATAACAGGTTCCTAACAAATAAACATAACATAGTAGGCAGACATTTATAATTCTCAATTTTTGCAAAATTATGTGAATCATTACAATGAATAAAATTTTACAAAAGAAAATATAAACTTTTTAATTTTATCAAATGCCACTAAGCATGTTATTTGTCGCAAATCTACTGGTTTACGTACTGAACTGGAATGATTAAACTGGAATGAGTTTAATCTACTGGTTAGGATTAAACTCATTCCTTAATCTAGGAAAAAAAAAAAAAAAAAGAATTTTTTTTACCACTCATAAAATAAAAATATTACAAGTCATATAATCTACATATCTAATTACAAGAGATCATGCAGAGATAGCAAAATGAAATTTAGAATTTAAATAAAATGGTAAAAATAACTTTAAGCTTATTTTATACAATGTACATAATTGCAAAACAAGCAACATCTATGAATATATCCCAACATTTAGTTGTCAAATTTGTTTAACATTTAAATTTTGATATGCTCTACACAGATGTACATTGGAAATTAATGCCAAAATAATGCTGGTATTTAGAAATTCACAAATTACATAATCAGAGCAAATTTATATATATATATATATATATATAAAGAAAAAAATTTAAACATTTTTAATATTTTAAATAAATTAGTTAATTTAGAATTGCACATTTATTAATAAGCATATGTGCAATTGGAAGTTATGATTTTTTTGATAGAAACTTACTTGCATAAGAAAATATATTAACTACATTCATAAATTAGTTTATATCTTAACAATCATCTGGTTTACTGATATAAATAATTATAATTTATTTAATCATTTTATTATTACATCTATTAAACAAGCTTACCGAACTTTAAAATAAAAAAATCACCCCAAAATAGCGATAACGTCTAAGCTCAAAATGAAGATAAAAGAAAAAAAAATGTATTAGTGAGTTTTTGAAAAGGGAAATTCCCCCGCCGATAAACAAGATATCCACGTAGAAAATTTATAAATATGAAAACAAAATAAAATCTAAAAACACAAGATACTTTTACTTCATACTTTTAAAAAATAAATATATAGAAATTTTCAATTAAAACTGATCATTGAAATTAATTGTCTACTTACGGAATTCATTAAATCGTGCAGATACGAGAATGAAACCGAAACTTTTTCCAGCAAATAAACAATCTAGACGGCAAATAAACATTCTAGATTGTTGTTGCCATATTATTTTGTTAATAATTCATATCACAAAATTTAAAAGCCTTACATTTTTTTAGAAAATTCGGTGAAAATGTATTTGGGTCCCCTGCTTGGTGCTTTTTTCAAAAACACAATTGTTATGGCGAAAATGATATCGCTATTTCAAAGTGAAACTAATTAGCAACCAATAAAAAGGTTAAAACGAAAGAGTAATTAATGAGCATGCACAAAAAGCGCTCTAAACTCTCAAATTGGCGAGGAAGGGGACCTATACCGCAATTTGACCGAAAATTTAAAAAAATTCTAAACGTTAGATTTCGTTGTTTTTTTACTTTTAAATGTTTTCGCTTTTTCTCTTATACTTGTTCTACTTTATTAAAAGTATTTAAAAAGTAGTATGTTGTGTGTTTTATCAAACTATGATTATCATCGACTTAATGCTTTTGTTCTCCCAGAATTCTGTCAAAAAATTATAAGTGAACGCACTTGAACAGTAATGCTGGAAATCTTGTCATAAGTAAAATAGTCTTAAAACACTGATAAAATTATAAGATATGGTTCTAATTTTGGAAGCTTATAAAATATTTTAATTTAACATGTTGATATTTTTTTATATATTTTTTTAATTTAAGTAAAAATTCAAATTATTAATGATTTATTCAGCAGTTAGGGCTATTTAAACTAAATGTTAGAACAATTAAGCATTTTTTAACTGAAATTTAAAGCTGCTTGATAATACGGGTAATAATGATTTTTATTTAATATAGACAACTGGTATTTTTTTTTGGGGGGGGGAAACAACTAATGGATTTAAGATAAAATAAAACAATGTTTTCTTCCTTTACGGTATTTATTATTGCTTATGTATAATTCAATATTTATTAACAAAATTTACTTATTTTAAAAAATCAGAAAGTCTAATAATTTTGATTAGTGATAAAATTAAAGGAATACATGCTTGTGAAATAAAAATTAAAGTCAAGCCAAATATTAAGAATAAACCATTTGAACTATTGAGTTGAAGATCAAAGTGCTAAATATTCAGATGCTAAATTAGCTGCACTTATTTTGAAATTTAGTACATACTTTTTTTTTTCAATTTTAGGTATATATGTTAGCCGTTTGTCTTACATTGATTTAATTGTTTAAAGATTAAAGTCTTTCTAAAGGTTGTTTTTTTTATTGTTTTGATTTTTTATAATCATTAAATAGTAACATATCCATTTAATGTTTTTCTGTAGAAATTGTCTATCATGTTAATTATTTGTCTTTTAAGTTTATAATATTTAGATTATTGTACAAATATTGAGACTGTTATTGTTTTACATATTTATTATTTTAAGTTCTGTTTTATTACCCTACCAAGTACTTCAAAATTATAAGCTAAATAATTATACTATAAGTATTAAGCTATAAAACAAATATTTATGAATATTTAAATTTTCATTTAAATCAAATTCTGAAACAAATAAAGATTGGTTATTTTAAGTATTGAATTAGATAATAAAACTCACCAAATCAACAAAAATTAATAGAAATAAGCAAAACAACATGACAACTATTAATAATTATTTAATTTATAGTTTATTTCCTTAATAATAATCACTGCATAAATGATTCTCGCATTTTGCTTGTGAATGATTTTGTAGCTCAACTCGTACATTACTTCTGTTGTAAAAAATTGTTTTACTGTATTTTAACAATAATCATTTTAATATGCATATTTGGCTGGCTGAATATGAAAAATTCAATTTGCCTAAATTATTATACATATACTTTTATAATATTAGTATTTTATGCAAATTGAAAGTTATAAGAAGAAATTTTATGTTCTGAATCTAATTTAATCAATCAATAAATAAGACTGATTTAAGAACTAATTTATTAATTCAACAAATAAATTATTATCAAATGCTATAAGAATAACATATAAATAAATATTTCACAATGATAAATAAAAAAGGAGAAACTTTTTTTGCCAGGAGAAAAAGTGCTACTTGTGAAACAATATTATTATGAGAGTTGTTGCTTATTTATAAGCAATTAAATTTTTTTTTAATTCTATAATTTTTTTTATTTAATAAATGCAATTTTTATTTGATTCAACAATAAAGATTTAAATTAAAAATTTACATCATTGCTGTACAGATTTTATTCTAAATAAATTAATAATCAAATGTTAATTCAGAGAGCTGAATTATGTCAAAAGTAGTTAACGGCATTTAGTGTTAACAAAATTAACTAAGTGATGGTGTTTCATTACTAACATATCATTAAAATTCAATATGCTTCATAAAAATAAAGGCTTTAAAACTTTTAAACAAATAAAATTTAAAAAATAAAAATTTTAGCACAAACTCATTTCTATAGTAAATTTAAAAGAAAAGAAGAAAGAAGGCTACATAAAAAAAGGATTATTTAAAAACAAAATATTCAATTATTTGAAATACTTATCTATAATATTTTAAAACTAGTTAATAAAATTTTCTTGATTATTGTAAAAAATCTTTTGATTATAAAATAAGTTGTGAGATAAGTTCTATGTTTTGAATTCTTTTTATCCGATTCGAATGCATAGATTCGTTTATAATTTCTTATTTTCTGACAGTAATATTATATCATATAACTAGATTTTTCTAATAATGTTATCTTATTATATCTAGCTATATTGAAAAACTTTTTAGATTTAAAATACCAATAAAATTGTTAATTTTTAATGAAAGCATATTATGAAAATAATATTAAGAAATGAATTCATAAATTAATTTTAATCTTTACATCTCAATTTATAACTTTAAAATCAATCAGTAGATGGCAGCACTACTTAACTAAAACTGGTATTTTTATTTGATATCAATTATTTCAAGTGTATAAATGTATGAAGGGTAACGTCAGTTCAAATTTTAATTTAACAAATGTTTGTTATGTAACTCAAATACAATTTTGAAAATTTTGTTTTTTTTGAAAATTCATTACTTATAAATACACAATTCCCTCTGGTTCCTCACAACTCCTACCTCCAGTTTAATAAACGACTAAATGCTAATTTAAGCTATCTAAATTTATTTTCAAAAATATTAATCCAATTACTTATAGTAGCTTATCCTCTAATGGTTCCTGATGGAAAAAATATTCTACTTATTAAAAACATGGGTAAATTAATGCAGTTTATCGATTTATATACATAGGAATAAATATGGAATAGAAGCATCAAGTCTTCCTATTTTCTTGTAGATATATAATACTTTGTTATGAAAAAAAAAATAATAACAAATAAATAAATAAAATAAAATTAAACCGTCCTTTTTGATTTAAACTAACCATAAAGTGTATGTTATGATTTATTTATTGCTTGCATAAGCAATCAAATATTAATATTTAATGTGCTTTACATGAAATAAATTTATATTTACTTAATGATTAATAAGTATTTATTCTTTAATAGTGTTATTGAGGCACAATCTCCAAGAATATGTGAAATAACCAATCCCACTAAGATATTCAACAAAACTTTCATTCCAAGAAGAGCTCATCCCACTGACAAATTGACTTGTTTTTGATGGGTGGACAAAATCGCATATTCAACATTATTGGTGAAAACGATTATTTATTTCACTCACAGACCAATTTAGAGCAAAATAAAGTATGATGTACACATGATCTAAACTGTAACCCAAAAAAAAAAAAAAAAAAAAAAAAAAAAAAAAACTACTTTATGGTTTAAAAAAATAAATTCCATTCTAATCAGTTTATTTTACTTGCATCTCGCAGATTAAATTTATATGAACTTATCTCTGCATTTTTATTTTCTTCATTTATAAATGCTTCGATGGGACTCAGTGTTTCTATCTTTGAATGATTTTTGTCATCTCGAACACAAGAAAAGTCAAGAACAGGATTTCAATGGTACTACATTTAGTTATATCTCACTAAGACCAAACTGCATAGAAAGTCTTATTTCATTTTATTATTATTTTTTTCCACTAGAGGTCGTAGTGAGCATGTATTCGATTGTACCAGATCATTGTTATCTTTCTCTCTAACATTTATATTTTAGTTATGTTAACTAAAAACCTTTGTTGTATTTCATTATAGTATTAAAATTACATTATAATTTATGTGATAAATATCATATATTTAAAGGATTAACGCTAGTAAATCTTGCTGAAAATTACTGTTTGTAATGATAAAGGCAAGCCAAGAGAATTACTATTTTCAGTTTTTCACAAAACTTAAATCTTCTACATTAAATATAACTTATTCCGTTTCGTACTTCTTGTCTAAAAAAAATAGAGATTATATTTTAGTCTTTAAATTCCGAACCTGAACCCAAAGTTGTCTACATAATATATTGCCTGACCAGTTAATAGTTATTTGAAAAATGATTAGATAAATAAGTATTATCAGACCATTTATTTAGTTTGCACTATTTATAGTGATTATTCATAGTAGAATCAATGACATCATGAATATTTCTTCTAGATTATTGGACTTAAGGCAAAATCAAAAAGTTCTTTGGCTGTAGTTCTCACTGAGTCATTTGTTGGGAATGTTTGTTATGCCGTTGAAAGTCATTTAACATTGTGGTTTGTATACATAACTTGTAGGTTCTGATGTCACATAATAACCCTCTTGGCGCGATTTTGTTTTTCGAGAATTTTCGATCACATTTTGTACTCCTAACAAACCGAATTTCTGGTTTATTTAGAATTATCAAGAGCGACGGAAAACTTTACAGAAAATTTTTTGTTTCATATCCTAGTGTTTGCAGTACATTATATATATAGTTACTTTAAGTGCATTACATTTAAATACATTTGGAAACTTTTAATATGTCGCCAACCAAATCAAGCCAGAAAGATAATATGACATCTGCTACAAATCATAAAGTAGTACGTTAAGATACCTATATTAATCAATATTAAAATTAAAAAATAACAAAATTTTAAATTTCATAATTTTAAATTGTAACTGCATAAAGCAATTTGTTTACCAATTCTTTTTATTAGAAGATTTTCTACATTTATTTGACATCTTTATCGAATTGTCATTTAAAATATAATAGCAAAAATAAGACATAAAATTTTTCAAAAGAATATTTTCAATAATAAATAATTTTTAGAATTTCGGAGCATCTAAGATGCCAAAACATTAAAAATGAATATGAGCAATTAAAATTAATATTTACTTAACCAACATGGTCTAAATATTACAATTAACCTTTATAGTCAAAATTAAAGTAAACGTAAAATGAGTTATGTTTACAAACAAACATTTTTATGCAACAATTTTTTCAATCCTTTGTTTTTACCAACAAATCAAAAGTTTGGTGACAAAAACAGAACATCCAAACAAGGCATACATTGCCAAACTTGGTTTCACGATAATTTTTGTATTAAACTATTTAAAAAAACAAGTAACATAATTAAAAACATTAAAAACTCATTAATTTACTGGCATCACAACTGTCTTTTGTAATCTCATACATAATTAATAAATATAACAAGCCAGTAGTCTCAAGGAGCAAAAACAGTTATAAACAACAAACCGATTGTACAACAGACCCAAAACATTCTGCACAAAAATTAGGAATCAAAACCTCTCAATTTATTCTGCTGTTTATGAAATTGTAAATTAAAATAACACATGTTAAAATTTAATTAATATACAAAATATTAAATATAAATAAACACACAGAGATTCTTGTCCTTTTTCCAACACAAAGTTGAATGTTCTCCACTGATAACTTTTCCTTGATTCCCATAATTTTTGGCGCCGCGAGTTCTTTAACTCATGAAGACTTGAATGCTCTTCGCGGGAAAATTAAAAATCAGGAAACTTAAAAATAAAATGTCACAGAAGTTATGAAATATTCCATCAAATATTTCTGAATACATGTCAAGGAATTTAGATTTTAATACAATAAGAGAAATCGCCTTTATTCTTTCAAATATTTGGCTTTGTAGTATTTGTCTCGAATTCGCATATAATAATCTGAAGACATTGTAG
This sequence comes from Latrodectus geometricus, assembly GCA_026290005.1. Taxonomy (NCBI): domain Eukaryota; kingdom Metazoa; phylum Arthropoda; class Arachnida; order Araneae; family Theridiidae; genus Latrodectus; species Latrodectus geometricus. The sequence continues at coordinate 18,560 of JAPDSC010132332.1, read as the reverse complement.
AGTGCTTTACATACTAGTACTAGAACTTTATTTAACTAAAATTTACACATTATGATTCAAAGTATCACAGTCGGGATCGGTATTTACTACATTCTTCGTCACTGGGGTGGGATGCAACAGCCTTGGCTGAAAGTAAGGATGGAACCTCAAGCCAGGATAAAGCCTAGACAGTTGAAGTCTCGTTGCGTACAAAGCTTGATTCGACAGAGCATTTCCCGCCAACTGCGCATAACCCGGAGGTGTATTAGTTTTTGTTGGTCCACTCATATCACTGGAGTTGATGTTTGCAGCTGAAGTTGTCGCCAGGTGATTATGAGTTGGTATGCCGGAAGGGAAGAAAGTCCTTGGAATTCCGAAGTAGAAACTCGCCAAACTTGCAGCTGCTTGTTGAGCGTTGGCTGGCGATAAAACTGAACTCAGGTCACCCATTCCCAGATTACCTGGAATGCCAGGCAGTTTCCAAGGTGATGCTGCAGCACCTTGGGACGCCAATAATAGCAACTCATTGCCCGATGGAATTCGACCAAGAGCTGGAAGTAAATTTAATGGATTTTTAATTTGCATAGTCATTAAAAATTATCAACAATTAAATGTTTTAAATTTAATAAATAATCATATTCAATGTCAATAATTCATGATGACATTGGCAATTTTAAGGACACAAATAGCTTTACTCTACATATGAGTCAAGGTATTAACATTTAAACCCATAGAAAATATTACCAAAAAATTATTTTCTTTACTATTTATTATGAAATATAAATAATAAACTTGAGTTTATTTATTTCACACAATAATTAAAGAAACTTTTTTATCATGCTTAAACTACACAGGATTGATATAGAAAGAAAGGTTTAAGTTGCAACACGTTGGTATTATATGAAATTTCAAGTTTTAATTTATTGAAAGCTCAAAATTAATTGAAAAAGTCACAATGATATCTTTCACATAAACAAATTTTATTGTAATGCAACAAGAATTTTCTTTGTAATTATTATAATAATTAAGAGGAGAAAAAAATTAAAATGTAAATATTGATGTGAAATGGACAAAGGTTTAATTAGTTGTAAGTTTTATTTATCCTTTACAGTCACTTTTTGCACATGAGGGCTAAATGGACCAGGAGCTATAGTTTAAAGTGAACTCTGAATCACTACAAGCATCCAATCTGTAGATTCGAATCTAAGAACTGGTGAACCGAAAGCCACTGGCTTCTTTAGCTGATAACTCGGCCAAATAAATAATGAAATAAATATATGTAAATAAGGAATTACCATTGAGATGTGTGGAGTTATTTGCCCGACATTTACACAAGATTTTGGTTCATAATAACTCCATCTTATGTAAATTCTCAAATGCAGCCAAAAGTTCTATATTAAGTGGCGACAAGTTTTAACTATTGTATATAATGGTCAAATTTGATTTATCTCGGATAAATAAAACAGGAAAATAAGAATATAACAAACCGCCTGAAAGAAAACAAGGCATTTGCTTTTCAAAAATTAAGCGCCTTTTATTAACATAATGATTGGCGAAAAGGAATTTTTTAGACTTGACTTACCAGCTGCACTCGCCAATGCATGTTGCTCTGGTGTCATTTCTCCAGACATCAAGGATCTGAAAGGGGAATGGCGGAAGGCATGTTCTCGCAAAAGGGTTTCAACCGATTCTCTGCAAAACAAGATGTATATATCAAAAATAAATGCGAAACATGGCAAATGTACTTTTTAAATTGATATAAATGATAAAAAAAATTCAGTACATGTTTAATATCAATGCTTCTGTAAAGATCCATTGAAATATTTCTAAACTGAAATATTTGTAGATTTATATTAAAATTTTGTCTATAGCATAACTGCGATATTTGTTTATTTTGAAATGGTAAAAGTTGATGACATAGTGTTTTGGTTCGGTACATATGTACAATGACGACTACCTTGGCGATAAAAAAATTTTCATCGGCGAGAGGAATACGATTTAAATAATATTTACATAACTCTTTTTTAGCGCCCTTTATAACCTATGTTAGCGTCTATGTTTTTTTTTTTTTTTTTTTTTTTTTTTTTTTTTTTAGGTAATCGTCATATTATTTTTTCTGGTCTCCAATTTTGGCGATATATACAGGTAGTCATCATAATAGGTAAGTAATTTTGGTTCGTATAAATGGTAATTACTATTCCAATTACAGAAATAAAAACTGAATTTTCAGAAGCCAATTGATGTCAATTTGATTTTGCTGATGCGATGCTAGTTAACTTGACAGTACTTCAAGTGTATGTAACGAGTATTATTTTGGAAACTAATAAAATGCTAACTCTTTACGTGCTTTTTTAAGTATTTTTTTCTTTGTGAATCACAAAAAGCTGAAACTTAGTACCTAATCAGAGACATTGTCTAGTAAGGAAGAAGAAAATCTTTTAGGAATTGTCTGATACATTGAAGTTGAAACAGTGAAATTGTATAAGCAATCAGCTATTTGTTAAAATAGTCTCAAAAGGAATAACATATACCGTGAACAACGAGGGAAACATTAAAATTTCAGAGTAGTTGTAATCACTGCATTGATGATGGGTACATTTTAATTCGCGGTAATAGAGAAAATTGCTTGCTCATCCAGAATTTAAATGTTGAGAAGCCGTTGGTGGTAGAATTAACTAAAATGAATGCAGTGATTGGCTTGTTTTCCGACTCTAAGTTAGTTCGAAGGAATATTTTTGTGACTCCAATCAAAGTAGTTCATCCCCCCCCCCCCCAAAAAAAAAAACTTATTGGATGTCAGAAGTTTCTATCCATAATCCAACAAATCAATATTTGTTAGACAAATGGATATTATTCCGTTTCGAGGGTTCGTTGGAAAACCCTCGAAATGGATACTCTTAAGAATAGTACTTAAGAGTACTATTATTTATTTATTAAGTACTATATATTAATGAGTACTATTAAGTACTATTTATTATTTTTCTTAAGAGTGTATTATTAAGAGTACTATTAAGAACTAATAGTACTATTCTAAGAGAATAGTATTTAATAGTACGAAATGGAAAGAATAGTTCTTAATAGTACTAAGCAAAAAATAGTCATAGACATTTTTATTCCTAAAAAATAATTTTATCTTAAAAAAATCTTTTACAGACTTCTTAATGGGAGATTTCAAAATCATATATATATATATATATAAATATATACCTGTGTGGATTTATAAAATATATTTCTATCAATAATCATATAAAAACATTTTTTCAATAATTTAGTTTTTTAAAACTAATTCATAAATAAAAAAGAAGTGCAAGTAATATACTCGTTGAAATTAGAATATACTACAGTTTATGAATTTAATTGTATATTGAAATTGTATAAGTAAAATAATTTCAATCCCCAATCAAAAGAAAAAATAAACACATAAGGAAAATACATAATCTATAGTGATTGATTCAAGTGGTAATATAGTATCCATTAGTACCAATTTTATATAAAGGATCAAAAAGTAACCGTACTCACCTTTCAAGGTCAGTGAGTCTTGATGAATCTCTGAATCCTTTGGCAAATGGGTTGCTGTCAATTTTCAGCTTCGTAATCTATTAAAAAGCATAGGAAAATATAAATTGCAAGTCACATTTCTTGTAATAAGGAGTTGCCTAAGCCTAAGGTACGTAGGAAATAAAAAGTGCTGCTTAGTAACGAAAAAAGAGAAATGTTTGATTCTTAATCAGAGTTAATACGATTCATCAATAAAAATAACCAAGCCGTAACTCTTTATAGAAATGTAAATTTGTAATTACCCGAGCAACCAAAACCATTGTCTTTTCTTTATGTAATTTTTAAGGGATCACTTTATCTTCAGAAACAATTGATGATATCAATTGCTTGTTACAAATGAAGTTTTCACACACTAATTTAATGTGTATTAAATGTCATAACATTTATTACACACATTGTCACAATACCTAATAAACACAATATTTTAATATGTCAATATTACAATGTTTACCACGTTTTTGCGAATTTCAAAGCAAATTGTGTTAGTTTGAGTTGTTCATTGAACAATGTCAGTTTTGTACGCGGAAGATAATTTGTTTGGAAACTACAATTTTTAAACTGGATTCAGAAACATTACAAATCTCCAAGACCAAACTGGATATCAAAGTATGCATATTAAACGGGATTAGTAAGCTCATCATCAGATTTTAGACAATTATGTAGCGCTTATAAGATGATCAAATTATTATTATTTGTGACAGAGTTCTTCCAACAGCAGAAGAAGTAGAAGATAATCTGACATCTGTGAAAGCTGTTATAAGAAATTTTTAACGCCCATTGATTATTTATTTCTAAAATGGGTTTTCATAAATAGTAGATGCACCGGTACCTAATCTAGAATTTGATTCTATCAATTAGGTGGGAGCAATTGCGTGGGAATCGTCATAATTTAGAAACAGGAAAAACACAGAAAAGCCCCAATAATTGACCTGATACTCACAAAGGTGTCATTTTACTTAGAGGATATTGAGACCAAGACTTTTTCAACGTGGCAGTTGTAACGGTAACTTATGTCTCAAAGGACTTTCGAAATTACTAAAAACATCCATTCTTGACATATGATTGGAACATTGGAATCGTATAACAGAAGACCAAATCAATGACTTTCGAATGCTAGCTCGCAAAAGAGCAACTGTTGAGAGTATTTCCGTTGTCTACTGTGGTAAGCTGGTAAGTTCTTCATGACAGCATGATTCTGACATAAGTGATGACATCTGATGTCATCATCAATGTCAAATCATGGAACACGAAGAGCTTCATATATCTTTATTAATATCTTATAACTAGAAGAAAATGGTGGTTTTTGTTTTTACTTTACTTTTTATCAACGAAGTTTGTTAGAGTAGTTGAGGAACATTAAATAAAAATCCATGAATTAATGCTGAACATCACAACGTTAAGGATTCAGAGAGAAGGTTTCTTTAATTGTTCTGTGTCCGGATCGAATCCACGTGCATTCCAACGTGGTAACGGTGCCTCTTGAAAATATTATCGTCTTTAAAAGAATAATGTCGCATGATACTTGTTGAAAATCGCTTCTACCATATTCGAAGACTTTTAGATATTATTTTGATATTCAAATTCAACAGTTCCTGTTCCTATGACAAATCTGTGGGAATACCTAGATCAGCATGCAAGCTTAAGGACTGTCCCTTTTGGAATCTAGATGCATGATGCTCTGGTCTTCATGGCTATAGTTTCATGTCGCAACGTTCAAATTAAATCTTAGCTGATATTAGCAGCATGAATAGAATACCAGGGTCGTTAAGTGGGTGGTATGAGTTAAATATGCATTTGAGAAAACTGTTGTCGACTGACTCTTTTACATGTTTTTAGTTTGCTAAAGCCTGATTGGTGAAGCAGTTATGTATTTATCCCTTGATTCAAACAAAGACACCCAGCTTTGACGGTATTTGAACGTAGTACATTCGTAAGACCTAATGTCTGTCTGTTGAGCTTCAGTAAATTCACTCTTTTCCCTTTTAAGATCATCAAAGCGGAGCACTATTTGTTGCGGGATGAGAGGGTGACCATATTCACCCCACTGGGTTGCCGGAATTTTGTGAGTTGAAGACATGTCCACGTTAGTTTGTGACAGGTGACAGGTCCATATGATCACGTCACCTGACAGTGATTCGAAATTGCTATGCTCTTGAAGATACTCGAGTATTTCAAAGCCGTTAACCTTAAAGTACATTCCGGAACTTGCCTACACCACAATGTATGTATGTATGTCTGCTGGTGCTGTTGAGATAACGATAAGAAAATAGTTGTTGACTTCACCATTCGACTAATGTTCAGAATGAGCAACATTTGAGAGGGGGGGGGGAACTTAACCCGTGTTAATTATTTGCAGCAGTTCGAAATGCTTCCGCATCATTATGCTTGTAGATACAGTTTTACTCGCTAAAAATGTATGAACTTAAGATTAAGATTAAAATTAAATCATCAATCACGAAATGTGATTTTTGCAACATCATAGATATTGTTTTTCTCGCTATATATAACATACATTTTTTATGACTTTGATGTAACTGTGTCCGTATATTCCCATTTTTAACGTGAGGCCTAATTCGATTGCAACTTAACAGTTTAAAATAGATTCCAAACCTCTGCAAACATCAATATTCTAAGTAGTAATCGAATCTAAGAATCCTTGAACTAAAGGCCAGAAGCTAACGATTCAGCAGTTAGTTTAACTAAAGTTTTATGAGATCGTAGTTTTATAGTACATTTTATTTACCATTGTTAATCAATGCATGTATGAGTTATAGCGAACATAACAATCTCATTTTTTTAAAGATACAAATAAATGCAATTGAAGGGTACAGTGGGCACCAAATTTGACAAAAATATTGATTTTTGATTTCTTATATTATTTATTACTGCATATATCATATGCTTGTTAGTTAAAAAAAATGATTTCGATTATTTTTTAATTAATTATGAGTAAAATAAAAGTTTTCTGCATCAAAGACAATCCCCCCCCACACTGTTTATAATTTTGGTTAGTTTCGAAATTGAGAATCACTTAAAGCCTTATAAAATAGGTTATGTTTAATGGTGTTTTTAAAAATAATTTATTGACTATATATTTATTTCTTTATAAGTTTTATTAATCATCATAGTTGAATAATTAAAATTTTAATGTATTTTCCTTATTTTACACAAATTTTCCCAAAATATTTGGCTTGTATTAAAGATACAATTAATACAAGCTAAATATTTTAAATTACAATAGATAGATTATAACTTAAAAGTGTGATTTTCACAAATGGAAAAATTTTCTATTTATGAGATTTCAAAATACTCTTTGCTCAACAAATTTTATGCAAACATCACAATATTTCCCCATTTATTTTTAAGGCATATATAATTAAATTTCGTGGAAAACAAATTGAATGTATTTTTTTGCAATTTCTAATAGTTTAAATTTTTTTAAAAATATCTTTGTCAGCAATTTTTAAAAATGCTCTTAAGGTATTCGAAAATGTATTTTTTTAAACAAATTATCGAAATTTGTTTCTCAAGGAAGGAAATTATTTTTAATTAATTAAATAATAACTAGCACTAACAATTAATGAAATAATTTTTTCAAAATTAGTGAAAAAAATTTTTAGTGTCCACTGTACACTTAAAGAATTTTGCAACATTGTTAAGATGACTTTTTGAACCGAAAATTCTATCCTGTCAATTCTGCTCAAGATATTGACGATAAGAATTTTGATTTCAGAAATTGCGTGGATGATTTCTTAGTTGTAACGCGCTGAATTCTATGATCAATAACGTTTAAAAATGGCATTAATGGATATGAACGTGGTTTTTATTATAATATTGCCATTTACCATTTTGTGACGTATTTCCCATCAATTTATATTAAAAAACAAAAATGGAAGAAAATTTTATTTCGTCACGGATTTTTAGTCTTTGTAGTCAATACATCAGATAAAATTTCCGTAAATTCTATATAAATGGAAAATCATTAAAAACTATTAAAAAAATTGAATATTCTAATTTGAAAAAAGCAGGGATGGTTTTTCTATCATAAAATAAAATGCTGTACTTCCTTCCAAAATTTCTTAATTAGAATGTAACGGATGAACTACATAAAATCGCTTCTGTTGCAGTTACAGTTTTTACATGATACTTCAGAAATTAATTTAAAGAAGCACGTCAGAAGCTTGCGGAGTTTATTAACGACAACAGCCACCGATATTAATGCAATAAGGTAAGAACCGTTAATTATCCCAGCAGGCGGGATAAGTAATTGAATTTCAGTCTTTGTTTAAGTGATAACGGAAGTGAGATTTTCTTCTCTCGAGCACCCCCGCTCCACCCCTGCAGCTAAGAGAGAACAGCATGCTGTAACCACCTTCGAGGAGGGGGGTTGTCCAATTAATTGACTCATTCAATGGCTGGGGAGGGGGTGGAGAGCCAATTATTCTTCTCTTTCTCCATTAATAAGAACCTTAATTAGCGATGACGGGGCCATTTGGAATTTCGGCTTCTTTCACACCCTCCCACTCCTCCCCCGACTTTCATCTTCCGTTTTAACGTCGATTCTTATCTATCTGCAGGTCTCTTATCTTCTTCATGCTTAGGGTGGCCGGAAAAAGTGGCATAAGCACAAATATGTAAATTCCCCAGAGACTGTACTGAAAATAGAATACATTAGGGGTGCTGCCACACTATAAGGACAACTAAAGCAAGAATCTAGCAGTACCTAGAAAATAAAAGCTTAAGATTTTATTTTTGATAGTTTAAATGGATTCAACAAATTTTAAAAATTTATCATGATCTCAAAGAAAACTTTAGGAAAGGAGTCCTTTTGAATAACGTCCCAACCAAAAGGCATGTAAATTAAATCAGATCTCAAATTCAAAATAGATGATTTCAATTGCTTCCTAAAAAGTTAAAATTGCAAACGTTATGAAGAAAATACCGTTAAGGAAATCAAAACCCATTGTTCAATTTTGATTGAACATTAGATTTTCTTCCTTATTTTTTATTAAAATGGGTAAAGAAAGGAGCAGTTACTAATATTTATACATTATCTAATTGGAGTGTATATTTATTAGTGCAACTATATGCCACTAGGGGGAGTTGATATCTGAGAGGTCAGAGTTGTTATCTTCAGCTGATCTGGCTCCTACTTCCAAAATAGTTATTTGTAATTATTTACATATAAACATATCCCCGATTTACATTAAAGATAGGTTCTTAGAAAACCGTGTAAATCGAAATAGTGGATTCTTATACGTAAAACCGTGTAAATCGAAAACAAACTAAAATGTGCATAATTCAGTCATTTATTTCAATGCAAAATAAAACTAAATATATCTTAAAAACAGAAAAATAACTGTCTATCTATAAAATGACAAAAATATAAAGGTATATGTATGTAATTCATTTTATATATAGAAACGTGAAATATAAATTAAAAAATTTAACCAGAAATTTAGTTATTGTTATTTTCGTAGACTCTTAATCTTTTATTCCTGATTGGTATGATATCACTTTCATCACTCGATAGTGATTGATGCGATTCAAGTTCGATGTTAGAGGAATTAGAAGCAACTTCAGATGGGCGAACCTCGGTAGTGAAATCCGCAATTAACAATGGTGTTTCGTTTTTGATCAAATCTTTATAGACCTCCTCATATTGAGTTAAGCGTTGAGTTACCTGAAGGTTCGCTTGATGTACTGTGCCTTAAAGGTCGAAATTATCCCTTGATCAAACGGCTGCAATAAAGAAGTTGTATTCTTGGGTAAAAATACAACTTGCACATTTTCGTGATGTAAATCTTGAGGATGGCCTTGAAATTTAAAAACCGTGTAAAAGTGAAATCGAGTAAATCGGGGAATAGGTGTATTAGTAGTTATATGTCATGAAACCACTTGAAGGCATTGATTCCGGTTGGTTAATACTCTTGTAAGCAAATCATCAAGACATAAACCTCCAATGTAACTCTCGAAGGCTTGAATTCAAATTTTTTATAATAACTTTTATTTTTCATCCAATCAACTACGGTATAAAATTAATGTTGAGATTCGAACTCAGACCAAATGGATGACACACTTTAAGAGTTTGAAAGCATTTCTACACTTATATATTTCCTGGGTACTCACATAGAAGAATAAAAAAGTAGATAATAAATGAGGTCAAAGGATTAAATAGTAAAACACGATTGTCCGTGTTTCAATAGCTTCAGTCTCGGACACAAACAGATGATTACGAACAAAGATGACCCCTCATGCTTTCAGGCCTCGTAATGGCTAATCATGCCTTCCTCAGAGGAAAACTATAAAACAATGGGTGGATGTTGATGTTCTATCTTCTGCATTAAAATTTATTGGAGTGAGTGCTTGAGAGTTTTCCGTGTGTAATCCATTGTGACACATGAATATGGTCCTTTATTTATAAAGTCTTTTAGGAAGGGAGATTTTAAAATAATACCTTACAGCAGTCTTACATTGTTTGGCTGCCGATTTTATGGTATCAGAGATAAACTACTCAGTCATTAAATTACAGATTTAGTTTGGTTGTGGCAATAATGTCTCTTATTGCACACAGACATTATTTAAACTATGACCGACTTTTAAACACACTCCGATCCACTTCGAGCCTCTAAACCAGAAAGGGGATCGAACTTAGGAACTGTGGAACAGAAGACAAGAGAGATAACCAATTACATGCCAGCTGATTGTAGAAAAAATATCAGAGTTAAATTATATAAAAGAGCCTAGGACATGGTTATTTCACAAAGTATGAAACTCTAAGTCATAACAAAATCTAATGTAATGCTAAAATGTAATAATAGAAAGCATTGTATTTTAATTTATTTAATATTGGGCTATGAATAAAGAAATCCATTATTTTTTGGTGAAATTCAAGTCTCTATTTACATGGTTTTGATTAGTTTTGTGCAAATGATTTCAAACTGTTTTGTGGCTGATCTTTAGCTTCTGGACTGCTAACATGCTGATCCACTTCGGACATTTTTATGGTTTTATTGATATTTTCGACGATAGCCCTACCTGCGCGAGGTGAATGTTTAACATCAAATATACTTGAATGGAATAGAGGAAATTAAAATTACACGTAATTGGCTGTTACAGTATCGAGATCATAAACACCATCCCCTATCTTCAACTGCCTGACTTGTCTCTTCGCTTTTATCAAAGAAAAACCGTGAATGTACTGCAATTGCTTTTTGTTGACTTCCATTTTTAACACCTTGTATCTTATAATTGAATGAACCAAATAAAAAAATAGCAAAATTATCTTTTAATGCGAAATGTGATCTTTCCAACGAGCATAAATCTGAAATTGTATGATCAATACTTAACGAGATATCAAGCACTTCTGTCATCGACCGAAAATATAACGGATTCCTTTTTTCCCCAACCTAATATATTTTTTCTTATACGAATGTTCATAAACTCTTCCCTAAAAATAACAAAAATTCAAATATCAATTGCTTTAAAATTCAAATTGCATGTAAAATTGTGTTATATTTTGAATTTCCCATGATTTCTCACCATAGATTTTAGATTGAAATTCTTCCCTGACTTACTCTTATGTTCTCTGAAGCAATTTTAGAAGCCAAGCACGATTTTTGGCGCTAATTAAATTACGCCAACAGCACCTGGCCTCACTCAAAGAAGACGATCGCGATATCAAGCGTTAAAGATAAAATTAAGCCTGCGCTAGAAAAATTAAAAGCCGGCTGCAAGGGGCACCGGGCGAGTTGTTAATGGGGTAAGCAGTGATTTGTGATACTTTCTTATTCCCAAAACAACACTCACATCACTAAATCACAAGTGATTTATGATGCAGTCCCAGTGATGAAGCAGTGGAAGATTTGGGGGAAATTTTTAAGAACGAAATAAGCTGAAATATGGAATTACAAAATGGTGAAAAATAAGTAAGGTAGACCTAAATTCTTTCCGATTGTAACAAGCTATAGCAATTACGGAAGAGACGAGTGATAATTTTCTTAATTGAAAATTTAATTATAACAATTATACAATTAATTAATTACAGATTTGTAGACATTATCCTTTGAATTTTGTCTCTACAAAGCACGAAAGAGTATGTTGGCGAATTTTGTTACGTCATAAGACTTATCCTGAAACAGTTCTTCACATGAACTTGACGATTGACACTTTCATCTTAGCCATTCACACCACACCAACGGAGGAGATATGTGTTTCATTAATTTAAGACTTAGTAGCACTATCATTTGAACCAGTTTTACTCGTACTGGCTCCTAAGACTCCCAGAGGTATTAATTTGGAATGGTAACATGGAGAACATTACGACCACGACATATTTTACGTGGCCCAGTCACCATTAGTAAACCCGGGATTCGAAGTCAACACCTTCCGGTAATGAGAATGACACCCTAACCAACCACGGCCCTTCATAATTTCTAGCACGGACAAAGCAGATGACAACCAGACTTAGCCTACTCCCCCCCCCTAGATGTATCGTTTCACATGAAAGGCATTGCGAACGTAATATATTTTACGTGTCTCCACAACCATTAATGAATACGACCGATGCTACATGAAATAAATTTATCTTTACTTAATGATGAATAAGTATTTATTTTTTAATAGCGGTATCAAGAAAGAGAAATCTCCAATAATATATAAAATAACCCATCCCACTATGATACTGGCCAACATTTTCTTTCCAGCTGCTCACTGAAGAGCTCATCCCATTGACTTGTTTTTGATGGGTGGACAAAATTGCAAATTCAACATTATGGGTGAAAACGATTATTTATTTAACTCACAGACCAATTATAAGTAAAATAAAGTGACGTACACATGATCTCAACATTAATGTAATTTTATGGCTTAAAGAAAAAACCATTAATTATGAATGAAAATAAGAGTTGGAAAGTTAGAGAAAATCTTATTACGTTTAAAGAACAAGAGAAAATTGCTTGCAAGTGATGTTGAATACGCACGTAATCATCAATTACAAAAGAAAAGAAAGGAAGCAATTACAAAGACGTAATAATTAAAAGTTTTAAGTCTCTACAAGTCTTTAAACTCCAACACCATAATGGTAATGATCTTTAAGAGGAATCATTTCCAAATCATGCCAATCATTAGTCTAATGAACATTGTATTTCACACGCAGAATAAATGAAAACACCGATGAAGAAAGACTTACCAACTGGTTCTGGTAAGCGGTGACCGCCGTGAAGACCGTTTCCGGAAAGACATACGTCCGGAACTTCTCCTGTTCCAGATCCGATATCACGGAAGGGCTGTCAGGATCCAGAACCACCAGGTGGATGCGAGGCTGGTACTTGTGCATCGAATTTAGAACAATCTGTAAGGATGCATGATTAACTTAGAAAAAAAATTCTTAAGGTCTCTATAAATTTGTCTATCAAAAAGCATTGAGCAAATTTCAAAAAATAAATAAAATATAAAATTCTATGGCTTATCTTTCGCGAAAATACTCGTGATTTTAAACATGAATTTACATATTAGCTACGAGTTAATTCGTTGTTATCAAAATAATCTAATATTGAAACCGTTATTTTCATTTTAAAGCTCACATTAGGAACAATCCGTAAGAATATTTGTATTTGGCAAATTATATTTGTTAACTAACTATGAGATCATACGTTATCAATTTAAGCAAAATAGCTAAGGACAAATATTGCTGCAGATTTATATTCTGAGATTACTCTAGCAGCCATTTGTGATAATATTCCCAATTGGCTACTGAATTTATTTATCAGTTACGAGATAACTCGTAGTAGATCTCCTTATCAAAATAACCAAATATAAAAGTACATAATAGTGAATCTATCTATCTATCTATCTATCTATATATATATATATATATATAAAATCTCAGACTCACGCCGGAAGACATCTGTGAAAATACTCGTGGTGGACAATTCATATTTGCTTATGATTTGATCGGCATGGAGTTATCTTGTTGCCGATCTTCTAACCAAAATAACTGAGTATTGCAATCGGAAATGGTTGCGATAATTTGAATACATGAAAGAGCTATGCATATTGAATACATTCTAATTCATTTTGACCATATATTTTTCGCACCAATTATCTTAGATTAATCATCTGAAAAAATATGATAGTCAGATTTTTTGAATTCTCGTTTATGCGATAATTGATGAAAAAATTATGTACAATACTTATGGACTTTTTCCTCGAAAGGTCAGGGTGTGTGTGGTAAAATCGCAGACAAGGGGTGCAAAAATATTATTTCTTGAGTAAATTTCAAATAAACTCATATTAATCTATTTATTACTAAAAACTATTGTTATATAAATATTAAGGTATCATTAAAAATAAAAATACCGAGTAAAAATCAGCAAGTGTAAATAGATGCAACATGTCAGTTTTAACAGTGAAAATACTAAGAAAATAAGGATATTTTTATAAAAGCAGACTCAAGAATTCTTTGGTTGCTTCAATGTATAAAATTGTGCTGTTGCTACTTATGACACTTTGCGAAACCGTCCATCAGGGACTGAGAGAATGAAGTCAGAAAGTGCGTTTTTGAACAGAGCACCCCCATACGAAGGTGCAAGTACGACTTTGGCTTAGAGATGGAAGCACCATCTGGGTCTTCCAATTTAGAGATTGAAGCCAGAGAAGACTCATGGCATGGCTCCAAACTCCCCCAGAGGTATTAATTTGAAATAGGAACATAGGGAGGACATTGCGACCACGACATATTTTACGAGCGTGTCCCAGCCGCCATTAGTAAACACGACGAATAAAACTGTTCCACAATCCATTCTGTTGTTCTTTTTCTTTCCAATGGCGGGCACTGGGTGATTGACTCTTCGCCACAACAAGGTCAGAAATTGCTACTCATTTAATGTTACCCGGTGAGTACCTGTGAACCAAGTCACGAATGCGAGTAGCATTACCCACGTCACACCACCACAAATCTGTTTATAGAGTGAGCCACATTCATGCGTCATCTCAAGAAAGGACAAGAACTACAGTGAAAGAAAGAGAATATGTACATCCATGCCAGAGCCGGGATTCGAACCCAGGTCCTCCCCATCTGTAGTCAGGCGCGTTTATCACTAGATAGGGTAGACAGCTTCTGTTGTGGTCTTAACAGTTCATATTTTTGAATTACAATTTTGACTTAGATTCCTCATTTGAATTCTCTATTGTCAATCACTTACAACATTTTATATTGATATACTCAAATCTTAAGGCCATAATTGTAACAAAATTTAAAAAAACATGTATAATAAGATTGAACTTTTTAATAACTTATATAAAACTTAACTCAGAGGCAAGACAGCCTTATGGTGCCAGTTTATAGGCTGGTGTCTGTTTCCTTAACAGTGAGGTCTGGGTGCAACATGTATCCCGGTAAGGTTGTCGACCTAGTGCGAAACTTCTAGAAGTGTGGATGGTACTCAATGATATCAACTCACTGAAGGGATGAAAGGCTGAGTTGGCCTCACCCAGTCAGAGGTTCGTACCTGGGAACTGTGCCTAGGTAACACGAAGCTCTACCACTACGCCACTAGAATTTGGATTTTGAAATTATGAACTGAAACTCAAGTTATCTGCCACTTCTTCATTTAATAATTATAAGACATCAATTATACAATCATACTTTAAACAAGAGCCAATCTTTTGACCTATAAAATGGATGATATCATATTGGTGTTTAACAATTAGAAAGTAGAGAAAATCTGTTTTTGAAATACTTAAAAATTGCTTGAAACTATAATTCTGTTACAGTATTTATACTTCATTTCTAGCGCATATATAATTAATACAAAATGACTATGTTTTATTGAACTTATTTTATTATTTGAATCGTACTTTATTACACCGTATTTGAATACTATAATAGATGGAAATCATTGAAGATTTGCATTTTCTAAATTTTGAAGTTCAGATTGCTCTAATTTTGGAAGTAATATACAATTAATAGGTTATATATAAAAGTTATGAGAAGACAAAATATTAATTTTTAATTTAGTAATATATAATAATTTGTATTATTATGAAGGTAATAGGGAGAAATTTATAACATTAAAATTTGAACAAGATCTCTATATATCAAACACATCAAATCCAGAAAAATTGGAAAATGTATAAATTATTATTTCAATGATACGTTTTGTTGCATTGTGAAATAATTTAATATAATTTTAAATATTAATTCACATAAATTGAATTTTTTAGCTTAATTTGTATTCCATTTAAATTTAAAACCAAATCAGACTTATTTTATTCAAATTTCTGGCTGTTTTGTATTAACTTTCAGTTCTATTATAATTGGAATATTTTTCAATGGAGGCTTTGTGTAAGTTCACATTAATTCCAATTTTGCTAAAATGGAATTCAGATTACACTTTCTTTTTTATTTTATTTCAAGAGAAAGTATTTTGATTCAACTGAGGAAGCAAACTTATCTTTTAGGGGTAGCAGAACTCCCAAATATAATTAAATACGAAACATAACCAGTGATTCCAGACAAGAATAACGATGTCTGGAGTTGGAAAACTAGCACGTCTAGTCTACTTTTGATTCATTGCTCTTGCGCAGAGTTTCTAACGCATGCGCAGAACTCTGGGATAGGTCCTGTATTTTCTAACAAAGCTATTACTGTTGTTTGCTCATTAATAATTTGTCAAATCTCGTACCACAGTAATTTAAATCATTGATGGAAGCTGTTTAAAATGGGACCCAAATTTTGTGACTCTTATTGCATAGCCTTAATGCTAGACCCTATGGTGACTAATTTCACAGGACTGTCTTTACAAAATGTCCTTCAGATTAACTGTATCCCCTCGTTTTCAGTTTCTAGAAATTAACAATACTGTCACAGCTCCAGCGAAAACTATCATTCATCCTCGTTCCCATTTACAGCATGTTCTCTCCCAGCTCAACCAATGATCTCCCCTCGTACAGTTCCTCGTCAGGATTCTTCTCACAGGCAACTTGAGGTGTCCCGAACTCCTTCTCCGACCCCCGACAGGCTTCCTGCTTGCTGCAGCCAAAAAATCGTTTACTGTCTATCCCGTTACTTCCCTTCGCCATTCGCTCTTCACATGAAAAATACCCAGCACCTATCACAAGTAGTTCTAATCACCAACCACAAGAAAAATTAAATTGTATCCATTTGTGTTCAGCTCAATTATACATAAATTTCAAGTGGTTTCAAATGTCAAAGTATTCTCATACCAAATTAGGGGTAAATCATTTCTTTTTGTAAGTATTTTCCCTTATTTTGACTAAGCCTTTTATCACGTATATTAAATATTTTTAGTACAGGATAAGTTATACGTATAACAAAAATTATTATATTTTTAAGTGGGCAACAAAAAGAAAAATAATGTAAACATAAAACAATAGAAAAGAATCGCTAGAGGACCATTGCACGGGATTTGGAGATGGTCTTAGACAGCAATAGGCTATAGTGCCAACGAAGAAGATTAAACATAAAACAATGATTATAAGATTTCGCAAATGTGCATCCGGAAACATATCCAAAAGCAATGACAAAATCACATTTTGTCTCCGAGTTAATCATACTTAGCCATGCTCTTCCTCACGTAAACATTTAAATAGCAAAACAAATGCATTTAAACAACGTACATGTCCTTGCTTGTCCATTTCGTTGTTGGTCAGCTTGACCTTCTCGAAAGAGACCACCTGTTTCCGCAAATGGTCAGCCGTGAATGGCGAGTCCGGGTGAGTGTAGAGCCTCGCTGGAGAAGGAGGATCGGCCTTACCAGCCACGAGCCAAGATGACCTGTGATAGGCGTACCGGTATCGTTTCTGGTCTACCGGTACAATGTCCAACAAGACGGAGAACCTCGTACCAGGAAGTGTCAGACTGAGGCAGCTTTCAAGCCCCGTAAAAGATATTCTCAACGTTGGGAACATTCGCCTATAAAAATATAAATAAATTATTTTTCAAAAATTGATGACAATTCCTATTTTAACTGCTTAAAAATTACGTCTCAATATGAAAAATATAGTAATTAATAGGTAAAATAACTTATAAGCAAAATCATTTAAACCGAGATTCCTCAAATAATAAAATGCTTACGAACAGAATCAAATTTATAGCATTGATTCCTGATATAACCTTGTAATTTTTTTCTAAATGTAGATTACAACTATGTAGGATTGAATTAATGGGATTTATTTTAGTGTATAGAATTTCAACTAAACTTGATAAATAAATGTGGCTATCTATATAAACTAAAATCAATTTATTGTTGTTTAAAAACATTAAAGTGGTTCCAAATTCTGATTTTACTTAATGAAGAACTTATTGTTTTCGATCATCTTGGCTACAATTTAGGAGATAACTCGTAATATAGTTTTTCATATTTTATGAATTCAAGTTTTTGTCACTTATACGATATAATTATTAAATTCTTATTGTGAGTGTGTGTATATTGCTGACGTTGAATAATTTATTTTATAAAAACAGTTACCTTTTTACACAAATACACTCATAATAATATAATATATTACAGAAACATTTATTTTGGTGAAAATGTGCTTTAAGTACCCTGCTTGGCACGTTTTAAAAAACGTCATTGCTATGGTTTTTTCTGCGAATTGTAAAAAATGCACTGAAATATTAATAAAAATAATGTTTTTATTAATATTTCAGTTTGTTAATAATATTAATAAAAATTTGTTTTATTAATTCTTCAAATTTCAACTCCGGAGGTTGCCATAAAATGTGCATCAAGGATTAAAAACGTCCGGGCTACCATGCTTTGCGCATTTATGCCAAGTTGGCACGGAAGAGGACCCAAATTTTAATTCAATTTTTATTTTATAAGTAATATATTATAGAGACATTTTATATAGTCATTAATCTGTAATTGAGACATTTATTTATAAATAATTCCTTTTTATTTATGATATCGATTATTAAAAGTTTAACGATAAATATCTATTTTAAAATTTGTATAATTATTGAAACTGTATTATTTTCCATTCCTGGAAATATAATT
>JAPDSC010132312.1:26926-41045 GCA_026290005.1 Latrodectus geometricus | reverse complement strand
GGGAAAAAGGAATCCATTATTTTTTCAGTAGACGTCTGTAGTGATCGATATCTCGTGAGGTATCTATCAAACAATTTCTGATTTATGCTCGTTAGAAAGGTAACATTTGACACTAAAGTATCCTCTTGCGGTATTTTGTTTGATTAATTCAGTTACGAGTACAAGGTTTTAAAAATCGAAAACAACAAACAGAAAATTCGATACATTTTCGTTTTTCTCTTGTACCGGCGAAAAAGATAGCTAGATGGCTAAAATTGTGAAAGGTGTTTATCGTCCTATATAAGACTGTAACAACCAGTTACGTACAATTTTTGTTTTGTCGATTCCGTTCGGGTATTTTTGATGTTAGAGATGCACCTTGCATGTGGATACAGCATCATCGAAAATGTCTATAAAATATCAAAAATGATCCAAGTTAACCGCATGTCAGCAGTCGTAATGCGCAAGACCTATAAATCTACATGAAAACTGTTTTAAACCTTTTTACAAAGCGAATCTGAAAGAAGTTACAAAAAGTTCACGTAAAAATAATGGATTTCTTTTTCCCCAATCTAATATATATATATATATATATATATATATATATATATATATATTACACTTGTATAATCATATGTATTTATATCGTATCTAAGTCAAAAAATTTATATGGCACCGTTTTAAAAGGAAGAAAAAAATCTGCACATACAAATTTTTTAATCAAAACAAAAAGTAATTGCTTTTTGATTCTTCAAAAATTTCATGTTTAATGTATTAAAAAAGATTCATAATAGATATTACTATAAGAAATATCAGTAATATATATATATATAAATACATATATATATAAATAAACATTCATGCACGAAAAGATATATGGTTTGAATATGTATTTAAAATATGTATATATTTAATATATATTTAGAAGAAAGCAGTAATAATTAAATATTAAATATGCATTAGTATAGATTTGGAAAATTTCAATACATTTCGTGCATGAAGGTTTATTAAAAAAATCTGCTTTTATGAATATTTGATAAACTTGTATCAGGTAAGCAGAGAATGTGTAAAAATTGTAAATGTGTAAAAATTGTAATTGCTGTAGATTATATATATATCATTTACATTAACTATTGATATCAACATAATGTTTATATCAATAGTTAATGTAAATGATATATATATAATGTTTATTTAGTCATAATGTTTAATAGTCATAAAACATAATGCTTATTTAGTCATGGATAAATTACATAAAATACTTCAATAATTACAGAGGTCTTAAAAGTCTCAATTTTTTCCTGTTTGAACTTATTTCTCAATGTGTGCTTTGATATTTAAATATCATTCAATAAATTGTTAGTATTTACTTTATTACATTTGCATAAAAATGTGTAATCTCAAAAGCCTTTCCTTTCTTTTTTTCTTTAGTTCAAAACCTATAAGGATATGGTTTATTTGTTTTGACATAAAAAGTTATTCAGTAAAAGTTTTCCCTTTGTAAATATCAAAATCTGAAATGATCCTTAAATATCGAAATATATTTCTTTTTTGAATGGATAAAGTCTTTTTGGTATTCGTCAGGTTTATAAATATTTAAAAAATGATGAATAATGTCTACTTAAAAACTTTGACTAACATATTCATATAATAAATCGTAATTTATTGCCTAATTTTGTAAAATTGAATAGTTAATATATATTTTTTTTATTTTTGCCTTAAATTCAGAGAAAAGTATACGATAAAAATCCTTATTCTATTTAAAAATTTGCCAGTTAAATTATCATAATTAAATACATAATTTTAGTTTATTCAATCTGGTGTTAATAATTATTTAAATTATTCTTAATTTTTTTAGATACTATATTTAATTATATGTCTTTCATATATTTTAGCATATCTGACTTGTGATAAAAGATTGATCTGTTTATAAATTTCATTGATCCTGTTTCTCAATTTCGTTTATAATTCATTTTATGCGATCGAAAAGTGTTACACATGAACAATGCAATTTTTATTTTCAAATATTCATAATTTTTTTTCTGGGAGAATTATTTTCAGACTTGAACTATGTTCACAGGTCACAGCTTATAACTTATTAACACCTAATCTACAATTTGTATTTTATTCTAATAAATTTAATATTTTTCGCAATAAATTTAATTTTTCATAATAAATTTATGTTGCATTTTTATGCGATTTTTAACACTACTGGGGAAATAATGAGGCACATTTGATATTTTTAAATTACTAAAAGTGAGTTCAAACACAATTTTTCAATCCAAAATTGAGTTGGAAAAGAGGAATTTAAATTTTCTATACAACATTGAGTTCAAATTATCAAATATTTTCCAGTCGTTCTAATAATGTAAGTTCGTTATTATAAAAATAAAAAGAACTAAGTTTCAGTTAATGCTGCTATTAAATTCAAAAGCATTCAATTGAAATATATTTATATAAATTAATTATATATAAAATAGAAAAATAAAAATATGAAAATACATATTTTGCTATATCTGCATAAATAGTTATTAAATAGGAATATTTGAAATAAATAGTAAAAATTCAAAATTTGATTGACCATTTTTTAACACATATTATATAATTTTAAGATATTTTAATATTCTAATTTTATGTTCTATTATTGTTATGGGTAATATTAGAATATTTAGAACAGCATAAAAATTGCTTTTGAATATTATTAGGAAAGTTAGCACACGTATATTGCTATATAACTTTCATGATTTCCAAATTGCTTGTAATTATAAATTATGTCCAAAGTCAGTGATATTTGATATTTTATGCACACATTCTTATATAAAAATGATAAAATACGCAAAAATAAATTTAAAAGTGATTAAACTTTTAGCTAACAGAATAAAAAAGATGTTATATTTTAAATTAATCGTTTCATTTTAGATTGTGTATAATTATCCTTGTTTAAATTAGTTATAAATTATTTATTGACTCTTTTCATATATTCAAATTTATAATATTCGGAATTTTAACTTCGGAATTTATTTTGAGAATAAGAATATTCAATTGTTTTGTTGCAGTTAAAGATTTTTTTTGTGTTTTACATGACTAATCCCTTAAAGGTTTAGTTTTACTCATACCAAATATTGATTATTTAGAAATGTCACGATTTATATTTCAAAAAATCTTTCGATTTTAAACTTACATTTCAGCTATTTCCCGAAAGTATTGGTTTCAGCAGAAAATGGCATTACCCCTGGCCGGTGTATTTCAGCTGAGGGACAAATCCTCCCAATCATCAAATTTTCCAAATATCACGCAAAAAGAAAGAAGTAGAATATCCGAGCAATTTCAGGTATTTGGCTTGCGCTGCTCTTCAAAATCATTACCAAATCAACTTAGGACGTCTTTACTGCCCCGCGATTTGTTACGAGAGCGCTGTCATCCATGTGCTCGGATCGTCCGGCGAAAGTCGAGTTTTATTATTAAATCAGTGGTCTTCGACTTTGAGCTCAGCCTCGGGGAACGAACCGAAAATTGAATGGGGAAATGGGAAAATAACTCGGCGAATATATTCGAAGCAAACTTTCCGATTGATGAGATTTTATTTCCGAGCATCGAGTTTAATTGCCAGAACATAGTGATCTTTGCTGAAAGAAAAGGTTACCACAGAGACCCGAGGCGATAGGCTTTTGTTCATTTCTAGAAGACATGTCCTCAGATGCTTGTGTGATGCACATTTGATAAGCTTTTAGATAATTATTTCATTCGATTATATAATCGAGTAGTGTTGAGGTCATATTTCACGGCAGCCAAATTTAAACCTATTTGTCATAATTCAAAATATTTGGATATAATATCGATTTACACTGGCTCTGAAACTTAAGCTATATTTCTTCTATATTATTAAAGATAGATTTGCAGCATTATTGTGAAGCTTATTTTTAATTAAGAGGTTATATGGCATATAGCATTGCATTTGTTTTTAACTGAATTAATTATTCAATATTTTCAAATTATTTTTGAACACTTTATTAAAGTCTGTAGTCTTTTAGCTTGTTTTACTTCTATTTAAAGCTAAATATATATCTATTGAAATCTAACTATTATAAAGCTAAGAGATATTATACATTTGAGTAATGATTATTATATTTTTTATCAAACCTTATGACAACATTAAAGAATCCTAGTTTGTTTATTTGTCACTTTACGTTTAATTTATACACACCAGAGGTAATTTTACCTGAACCTACAGCTTGGAATAGATTCTAAAATGAAATACAAATATTCCTATCAAATGTAAAATTCGAATTTAAAACTATTGTACTGAAGAGCAGATCGGTAACCATTCAAAGGCTAACTAGGGCATAGAAAAGATAAAAAAATTGTTAGTAGGTTGTGTATTTAAGCTTTTTTGTGTCTTAGTAGGGGCCTTATTATCTGTTCAAACAAGATATTCTCAATTTAATATTTTCAGTAAAAAATATAAAAAAATATTAATTTAAAAAATCAGCAAATGTAGACAGAAAGTTGACGAAAAGCGTGACTTGAGTTTTAAAAAAATAAAGAACAATTTAAACAACTGAGTAAAATACATACCTAGATAAAAAGCGATACAAGTTTTATATGTTTACATAGTTTCCAAATATCTTCCATTTATATTAAAACAGCAAATACAGATTATTTTCTTATATTTTGATAACAAATTTTATAAACGTAATGTTTGTAAAACTATTATCATAAAAGATAGAAGAAAATATATTTGGATATAAACGATAATGATTTATTTGGTTTATATTTCAGGAGAATAAAAGAAGCTTGAAAACATAAAACTAAGATAAATAAGTTTCGAACAACAATCTCCATATTGTATCTTAACTCTTGAAATAATTATATCTGAAAATTTTTATGCATAGTTTAAGATAAATTAAAAATAAGTGAAGTGATAAGCAAAATAAAATTTTAAGTAAAATAAAAACAGGAGCATTTGTGTTATGGAAAAACTTCTGAGTACTGAAAAGATAATAAAACTGTTCCAATTGATGTAAATACTTATTTAATATTATTTTGAAATAGGCTTGCCAAGTTCTATTTAAAACCAAGATAAAACACAGTATTAGTTAGAATTGTTTCTGTTATAAATATATAAGCTTAATTTAAAAAGATTTTTGACATAAATACTGTTTCAGAAAATAACCATATATTTTTGTCACTTTATATTTCTCTCAAGTGGGGATATTATATTTTTTTCCCCGAGATAAATACTAAGGTAAAAAGAACAGGAAATACTGGAGAGATTTCTTTTCTGGTATATTTTAAAGTAGACATAAAAATAATGAAACTCTAAATAATTATAATGATTCAATGTGGTCCTTTTGGACCAATGTGGACATGTAAATTCTAGGCACTTAAAATCAATCCAAAAATGATTTTACTATTGAACTTTCCTTCTACTAGGTAACCACTAAAAATTTAAAGCATTAAATACAATGATCATGGTACATCAGTTATTTCAGTAAAGAGGCTATGTATAACAAATATATTTATTGTACAGTTTTCCAAAGTTCAGTTTCTTCTCATTGGTTTAATTTTCTTGAAGTAATTCACACTTATATTAAGTTGGAGAAAAATAAATCAATTATTTTTACGTGAACTTTATGTAACTTATTTTAGATTTGCTTGAAATAAAGTTTTAAAACTGTTTTAAAGCCGATTTTTAGGTTCTGGGCGATGCCATGATTGCTAACAAGTATTCAGCTTTCGGTAATGTTTGATAGTTTATCGACAATTTCGACTATGATGCTCCCGTGCGAGATGAATTTTTAATATCAATAACATATAAGCTGAATAGATGTATCAAAAATGCTCCTAACTGACTTTTACTGTATTGGGACCATGAACTTCATTTAAAATTTCAATCACAAAGCTTATACTTTAACCTTTATCTAAAGACAATTGTAAATTGTGCCAAATTTTACTTTTAACACTCTTTAACACATTGAACCAAGCAAAAAATAGCAAACAAATTTTTTTAGTGAGTATAACGCTGAAATCACTTGATCGACATCTTACGAGAAATTGATTGCAGTAGCTTTCTACCGAAAAATTAATGAATTACTTTTTCCTCAAACTTATTTGACTTTTTTATAGCAATAATTTGAAATATTCCAGGAAATAGTTCACATTTATACATACTTCATCTCTATATATACCTATTTTCATAGCTGATATATTTAGCTAGTTAATATATAAGCCAGTGATTCTCAACCTGTGGGGCGCGACCCCCTAGGGGGGCGCGAGCACACTAATGGGGGGGCGCGATCATATCCAAGAGAAAATGTTATTTAAAAAAATTGATTAAGTGACTGAAAGGAAAGAACACACACACACATACAAAACAAAATACATTTCGACATATTTAATAATTAACTTATTAAATTAAAACAATTTACTAAATTAAAACAAATTTAATAATTATTAGTGACTTCCTTGGGCCTGTCTTTGAGAGCAAAGTTTTTTCGAAGGAGGGTTTAATATTAGAAATAGACACTCTCAGTTCTTTTTCTATATTTAGCTGAGATCTATATTTTGTCTTCAAAGAAGTCACCATAGAAAATTCAGTTTCACAAAGGTAAAATGTTGAAAATGGTAGTAGAATGCGAAATGCCCTTGTTTTTAGTGCAGAATACTCATCATCCACTCCTGCCAAAATTCAAAGAGTGATTTATTACTAAATTGTCTTTTGGTATCGCCGCTTGCCGTGAAGTCTATGAAGGTTTCTTCCTCTTCGATTGAGAGTCCTTCGGGAGTATTTTGAAATAGATCCCTCACCCACTTGTAACTTGATATCAGTTTGTCTTC
The DNA here is from genome assembly GCA_026290005.1 of Latrodectus geometricus. NCBI lineage: Eukaryota > Metazoa > Arthropoda > Arachnida > Araneae > Theridiidae > Latrodectus > Latrodectus geometricus. Next base: position 34,229 of record JAPDSC010132312.1, on the reverse strand, counting down.
AGCAAGAAAGTACTTTTTAAAATTCTTTGCTAGCATTGCTAAATGATTTTCAATGGTTACAAAAACAACTTTTACATGTTGTTCTTCAGCCTTGTAAGTTTTAATACAATCATTCAAATTTGCAAACATTGTTAAGTTTTCTTGCTTTAAATTTCTGCTCCACAATTCCAATTTCCTACAAAAAGCATTAACTTTATCACTCGTATCAATATATATGTGTATTTGCTCCGTGAAGTTGAAGATTCGCGTTATTTAATTTCTTGAATATGTCGACCATGTAGCTCAATTTCAACACAAATAAACTGTCGCGAAAATTCTCAGCTTCCGGACTGTTTTCCTCTTCTAGGAAAACGGCGATTTCTTCTCTTAATTCATAAACACGTTGCAAAAATTTCCCTCGTGATAACCATCTTGCCTCGCAATGAAATAGTGACACTGAATGTACTGTACCCAAATAAACACTGAATGTACTGCATCCATGTCTTTAAAAGTGTGGAAAAGATTCTTGATTTCAGGGGTCTCATTTTTATATAATTTACTACGGTTACAACCGTAGTTAACACAATATTCAAACCAGGACTCATTTCTTTGGAAGCCAAAGCTTCTCTGTGGATCATGCAATGTGTCCAGACGCACTGTGGTGATTTTTGTTTCACAAGTGCTTGAATACTTTGGAATCTTCCTGACATAGAACGAGCACCATCCGTGCATATTCCGATGCAATTTTTCCATTCTATGTTTGCCTCGTTCATAAAATCATTTAAGATAGCAAATAAAGCGAGTGCTGTTGCTTTGAGTTCTATTGGTTTGCAGAAAAGTAACTCTTTTACTACTGACTCACCACAAAATCTAACATAGGCAATGAAATGAGCATCTTTATTACTATCTGTTGCCTCATCGATTTGTATTGAAAACAATTTGTAATTCAACTTCGACAAAAGCCGACACTCTACATCTTCAGCTATATCTGCAATTCGACGGGCAACAGTATCATTTGAAAGAGGTATAGACTGCATTTAATTTGCAAAATTATCTCCAAACATAATTTCTACAATATCAATCGCGGCTGGCAAAATAAGATCTTCACCAATGGTGTGAGGCTTTTTACATCTGACTATTTTATGTGAAACTTTGTAAGAGGCAATTAAAGCTTTTTCATTCACAGACAAAGTTTTTTTAAACAATGATTTTTGCTTTTCATATGATTTTAATTTTAATTCGAAGAATTCTCTGGGTTTGTTTACGTACTCATTATGAAGCATTTCCAAATGACGTTTAAGTTTATTAGGTTTCATGCTGTCTGCCACCAACATTTTTGAGCAAATGATACACAGGGGCCTTTCTTCTTCATTTACTTCAGTACTAGTGAACCCAAAATTTAAGTATTCTTGAGAATATTTTCTTGATTTTATTTTCGGAACCACGCTTATCTGTGTACTTGTTGATGCTTGTCTATCGTCTAATGCTCGCTTACTCCTGCTTAAAAATTTATCCATGATTCTGCATAAGTCTGCTGCCGTGAATATTTATTACGGTGAATTGCAATTGCACGAAAATATATTTAATATACACATCCAGAATAGATTCAATAGCGATAGAAGGATCAACTCGAATGAGATTGTCTGGAATTGAAATTGGCGTCATAGAACTTTCTCCTTCTCCCTATGAGAAAACATTTGTTCACATCTGCGCACGCTCCTGGCTTAATTTTTTGCTGACCAGACAAATTCCAGACAATTCCAAACTTCTCGCGAAACCGTGAGAATGCCGAGACATAGCGGGACGCAAGAGCAATAAAAAAGCATAGGATTCTTGTTTTTTCAATGCTGAGGATCGGTGTTGCAAAATGTCAATAAATTTTGGTATTCTTGGTAATTTGTAAAGTTTAAAATTAAGGTTGTAGTGTAAGTTTAGCGCCAAAATACTCAAAATACATTATTATTGTATATATTTTTTTGTATGCGGTGGGGAAGGGGGCGCGATGAAAATTATGATTGAAAATTGGGCCGTGAATACTAAAAGGTTGAGAAACACTGATATAAGCTATTTCTGTTACCTATAATGCCGAATTTACTATCGAAAGTTTAGCGCTCTGTTCAACTGTTGTTCGATTTTCTTCTCAATTTGAAAGTTTGCAGTGGTTCATAATAAATTGTTAATAAAATGTCTTAGTCTGTTCATAGACTTTGTATCTAAAAATTAACAATTGAGTGACAAATAAATTACCTGGGGTAATATCTCGTTAGTAATTGAATTCATACGTGAAGCTTCACAAACACCAACAATCTGATGAAGTTTCAGTCTCGTTTTGCAACGGCATGCATGGTTTGAAGCCTAAAAAGAAGCAGAGGAAATTTCAGATCCTTCTAAGTAATATATTATTGTATCAAGCAACAAAAAATCTGAAAAACAACAAATTGTGGTTGTAACTTAAGTTAAAAGGAGACATTTTGGTAAATTTGACGCTTTCTTTTACCAAAGAGAATAAATAACTCTAATGACAATGTGCATTTGTCACGAAAAATTCCCTCATTTTCGTGTTCATATATTTAGATTGAGTTCAATTAATAATGCTGAGTTTTCAAAATCCTTTAATAGTAAGTATTTGTGTATAAATCTGGAGGGTTCTACAGAAAATATATTCATGCTTATATATAATCTAGAATAGGGCATCATATATATACAAATTACATGAAACTATTTTCTAAACCTTACATCAACTCTATCACATTTCTTGCCGAATACTTTACCAAATAAATATTTCAATAATCATGATAATGGATGTTGTGTGGCGTTTAAGTACACATGATTATATTAAAAATCGTGATAGGGATAACTATACGAAGAGAGATTCATGAATGATCAGTCAAGAAAACAATTTTTTATTTTTTTCTCACCTCATATATTTATACTTTGAAATCACTGCAGTATTATTGGGGTAATCATCAAGTTTAGGTAAAAATGAAGTGAAATACGTTTTGGTAAAATTAAGTGAAAAAAAGAATGACTTCGATGTTAACCTTATTATATTCAAATGTTCCTTTTTTAAATACTCTTTATTTATGACAAATTAGTATGACATGTGCAAGGGATTTATTCAGCTTAGTGAGTACATAAATAATTGAATATATATATATATATATATATATATATATATATATATATACACTAACCAGCTCAACAGTTTGTGTGATTGGCTCCTACTTTGAGCTCAGAGTGTTAGCGGTTTCTAGTCCAGTTTAAACTGTGGGACAAGGCTTCATTGGATCTGTACAAAAAATGTTTGTCATACGATAAACCTGAAAAATTCACAGAAATCTTTAGTTGTTGAAATAAAACTATTTATTGATGTTTAAGTAAAAGAGTAAGCTATATTCGAAAAAGTGTTGATCTTTTTTTATCAAGGAAAGCAAACAATTGTAATGTTAATATGCAGTTTGTACAAAAAGTATATGAGTATTGATACGCATTTACACATTTAATTTGTATATATGCTCTTATACATAGTATTGTATATAACTTAAGATTATTCATTTTTTTCTTTTATTATTTAACAATTTAAACACATTTCTTGTTATATTTGTACTATAAATGCAATTGGTTACACAGATCTGAAAATACGTATAATATTATATTTTTAAAAAACTTTTTCTTGAAGGCATTTTTTAAATTATGACAACAATTATGGCAGCATGATAAGTCACTTTAGGATCAGAAAATACGTTTTGGGGTTGAAATTATGAATTACATGATTTTTAATGATAATATGCGAATGTTGTAACTGATTTCTGCTACGCTAACAATTCAACAATCTTCTTCTTGAGTTAAAAATATGGAAAACCTTGTAGAAACTAGAAACAAGTATATCCTAAATAATCAGTCCTTGATCTAAAATTACTACAATTACTTTTTGCAAACATACTTTTATAGATCTTCTAGCATTTAAGTTAAAATATTGCTTTGTAATTTTTATTAATTCTATTTTTTAATGAAAATTATTTTTGAACAATGTTTCTTCAAAATTTCAAAAGCGTTGGGTTTGAAATTATGACATTTAAGAATATTTCTTCAATGGAAATGTTCATAGTATCTTATTAAAATACTAAATTGTTTTTTCATATAAGAATTTATGAAATTTTTTTTTCATATAAAAAGGATAATAATGCTTTTAAGACGAATTTAGTTATAATATTAATTAATAAATAACTGGAACATTATGATAATTTTTACATTGAGATGCATTTATAAAATTAAATGCAAGAATAAATTTTTCTGAGTCATTTTGAATACAATAAAAAAGTAATTATTAAAATCATAAATTGCATTTCCTCATTTGTCATTTAATGATTATTGATATACTAGACAATATAAATCAATTAATAAACTTTAGTTACGTTCAATATATCTATTCATACATTTTTTGTAATTCCATATTTATTTTTGGTGAATACCATAATTTAATAAAAGATCAATTAATTATATAAGATTATACCAACGGTGCACTGACTAAAGTACATTTATGAAAACTAACTGATCAATCAATAAATATATGAAACACATATTTTTAGGTGTGTTAATATATATCTAAAATTTATTTTATTACTTTACATTCACAAATTTATTTTTGTATTTTACATTCACAATTTTTTAATTTGAAAAAGCATTATCATTAGTTATTATAATTTTTGAAATAAAAATACTTTGTATGATTTTTAGTTTGATTAAGAATGTTAGCTGAGGAATCAATTATTTTTTAAAATAAATGGCCAAAATATAGAGCACAAAATTTGATGACTAATCAGGCAATTAATTACTAACTTATTTAATAGAAAAACTGTCTCATTTAAAATAAAGCAGCAAGGTAGGATATGTAGCACAATGTAATCATTCAAAACTCTTTTACACTCCTTGCTGCCAAATACCAGAGATATGGTGTTGAAAATTACGTGAATTTCCTTCAAGCTATATTTGAAAATTGTTTCTAGACTTTTCTTTGATTTTCTTAAATTACAATAAACTGCAAGCAGACTTGCTCTTGTAATGTTAAAAATCTTCACAGCCGGCATCTTCCCTTTTTCTTATTTTATACTTCCTAATTTATATAATTTCTAATTTTTTAATTATATACTAATTATATAATTTATAATTATATATTCCATCAAAGCAAATGTAATTATTTTTTATTTATTAAAAACTTTATTATAATATTATTTAAATTTTAATAACAAATGTTTGAACTTATTTAAATATTCAAGTAGTTTGTTTTTCACTTTCAATTTATAAGCTTTTCCTTCTTCATTCAAATGACGATTATTAATTTTCTCACTGAGGTAGAAAATTTTCATCCTATGCATATATTTTATACTTGTATTCCCAAAAGATATTTGAAATGGAAATAATATGCTAAATTTTAAAATCCTCTACAGTCTTATCATTTTTCATAGCTAAAGTTACAGGAAACTGCATTGAAAAATGATCTGCGCCTTCCCCGTGTCTTCCTTTCTTTTTCTATTCACTGTTAAGATGGCAAAAGACTCATAACAGAAACTCCTAGCCTCTCTTCAGTAGTTAAGCGACTTGCAAAAAGATAAAATACAACACTTTTTTTTTTTAATTTCCTTTTTCTGGAATATTCTTAAGTTTTACGCGAAAATGGGCATTCTCAACTTTAAAAATATTTTAACATAATAAGTTATTATTTCTTCTTTCTATACTAGTTCAACAAGCTGGAAAAGGCAACGAATTTGAAATATGATTTTCACGGCTGGCATCTCCATAACGATCAAGCCAATTAAAAATTCAGATCTATTAGAACATCCACTTTTTTCCCCTGCAGAGAAACGAGCGCCGCCATTTGCATTTTATCGAGAACTGCCTCTCCCTAATAGTTTAGGCCTTTGAATGACAAATGGTGCTGCCGCTCCAAGTGGCGCATTTTTTAAAACTAACGAATATCCAAGGAATCCCTGACAGATTATCTCTGTCTAGGAACTTTTCATTCTTTCTTTTTTTTTTCGCCCATCTCCATCTCCAGAGCGGATGGTACTTTCATTAAATGTCCTGGAGGGCTGATTTTACCAAACCGTTCTAAATGCTGTTACGTTAACGATCTCCTTTTTCATCGACTGTCATCCCCATGGGAGAGTGGGTGTTCGATAGATACAGCTATTATTTCGAAAAGAACAAAGGAGCAGTTCTTGGGCCCCTCCGGGCACAGGGATATTTTTTTCAAACGAATTCTGAATGTTAAGTGACTTGTTTCGGCAGAAAACAATTCGCATTTGACAGTTTGGGTTTGTCTTTGTTGTTGATCTTTTGTATTTTGCTTTAAGTATTGTGACTTTAATGGAGCTCGTAATTAGCATGCTATTTATATGCCCCCGCTCGGCTGAGTATCATTTCGTTTACATTTTTCTTTCTCGCGATGTCGTCCTCGCTATTAAATGATCATTTAAATTTCTGAAAATAAAACGATAATATATTGCTCTTATTATCTGTCAGTTATTTTAATTTGATTCCAGATGATTATTGATTGGATGATGAATTCATCATCGTTAATTCCTTTAATATATCAATTTGTGGTATTTATGCAAAATTATTTCTCTTTTTTAAATGACCTGTTCAATTTTCAAAATGATGTATAAAGATTTATTATTATTATTATCTGTTAGTTACTTTACTTTGGCAACAAATCGTTATTTATTAAAAGATGAATCTATCTCTGAATCAGGGACAATTCTTTTGAAGCATTATTATGCAAATATGTGGAGACATTTTTGGCTATTAAGTAATCAATTTTTCAAATTGACACAATAATAGAGAATAATGGTGATTTATTTTAATACTGTATTTATACTTACTGTTTTTTATAGTACTGAGTTAAATATTTCAGCTCCTTTAATAGCAGATTTACGATTAAAAATATCGTAGTTAAGTTTAAAATTAGTTTTCAGTTAAAAAAAGTATTTTCATTGTGTACAATTTTAATTTTGTTAGGTCTTATTATTTTTGCTTAAACATGGAAAATAATATTTCAATTATTATATTTCAATTATTATTTCAATTATTATTATTATTATATTTCAATTATTATTTGAAATTTTAATTTGCATTGAAAAACCTTAAAAATAAAGAATATGCATCAAAATATTAAAAATTTGTGCTTTAAGAATTAAAAGTTTTTAAAAAGGTTTTCGCTAAAATTATCAAAAATTTAAAGCAATCTTAAAATCTTTGACTAAAAGTAAAAAACAAACTTGATATATATATATATATATATATATATATATATATATATATATAT
>JAPDSC010132312.1:2623-26826 GCA_026290005.1 Latrodectus geometricus | reverse complement strand
TATAAACTTCGTAATCACTTTAATAAATATTTTCTGAATATCTCATGAATATCTCATGCTGAATATCTCATACTTAGTGTTAAGAAATAAAAACTATTTTTTAAATAATGAAAAGGATTTAATAATTGTGTGAAATTTGAAAATTATTAGAGACTAATACACACAATACATTCAAAAAAATTGATAGCCGCATAACAACCAAATATAATTTTACAGTATATAATTAAGATTTTTACTAGGAAATATAAATTGTTATAATAATAAAATCTAATATCAATTAATAAAGAGCTCAATAATGGTGAATCTTTCTAAGGTTTAAATATGAAAAATAACTAACATGTATATTAATATCTACATCTGACTGAGCTCAGAATAATAAGATACTGTGTCTTAATTCAAATTGATGTTATTGAAAAATAAACTTAATTTATGATTGGTAATTTAGGTGAAATAATGCAATAATTCAAATTTATAAAATATACAATTCCTTAGCAATGTAAAATATACTTAACAAACTATAAATTTTATACTGTACAATTTTTATATTATTAATATTTATTTTATATAATAATGAATTTTTTGAGAAGCACATTTTAATACACAATATAGAATGATATGTTAGAAATTTTTTAACATAATCTTGAGTCATTTGAAATCTGTCTTTTGAATCAATACAAAACAGGACTTGCTTAGACAATTTTAAGTTTTTGTAAGAAGCATTGCTTATCTTACTAATCATCAATCAGCATAGTGCTGTTAAATATTCCCAATTAATACATATTAATCAAATAATTAAAACACAAAACTTCTTTATATAGGAATATAAAGAGTGCAAACAACATACTAAATTAATTTTCATTTATGGTGTAAAAGAAAAATACCGTGATTTATTCCATCGGAAAAATAAAAAAATGGAAAGTACTAAAAACATTAAGACCGGGAACTTTAAGCCCGAACATCAGTTTCGATAATACCTTAGAGATCCGTGATTTTATAAGTGTCTCTAGAATCGTTAGGGAACAAGTCATCTTCTTTCTTTTCTTTTTATCTATGCCAGTCACTTATCCGAAGCATCTGTTACTAGAAGAAGAAAATAAAGAGAGATGCTATCAAACTATTTTCTGAAGCACTGTTTTTATTTCTGGCCTTTTCGATTTCAAAAGTAATTCTAAAACTTCATTTCTTTTACTTGGCGACAAAACTTGCTCAATGTGGCGGAGGGCGTTGATAGTCGCTAATGTCACCCAAGTGCTAGAAGACTTTTCGGAATATCAGCCGTTTGTTCCTTACGCCTTATTGGGTCCTCGTCGCTCCAGCCTAATGGAGCGTCGGGACACATATATACTCCATTGATTCCGAAGTAACTCGAGAGAATACAAGTATATAACGGAGTTTTCAAGAAATTGTTCGTCTAATTTTATTCTGTGAAAGATTCGCTGGAAGAAAAGAATTCTTTATCCAGCCGAAGTTAAAATCAATCTAATCAGGTTTGTGATTTTAACTCGTATCGCTCTTATGAGCCTTGGTATAATTAACGACTGAATTTTCGAAGTTAACTTCATTCGACGGAATGGCAACAGCAACTAAATCAAAGTCTAAGATGTTTTGTCGCATTGTAGCACTTAAATCAGATTGTTACAAATATTTATCACGTGGAATGCAATAAATTTTTCTGTTAGCTGGCATATACTTTGTCAGAATTTATCTCGTTATGGAAAAATCACATAACAGGGTTTATATCATGAAAATTGTTATAATGTTATTTATGAACATAATTTAATTTTCAAACACATCAATTGAAATTTATTAATCAATGGGTATTCAGCCGATCCATATATTTTAATAAAGCATTTAATCAGAAAAATAGAATTTATTTAAACTTAGGAATTTAGAAAAATTCATTTTATGGAAGCAATTTTTAACTACTGAAGTTAGTTCCACAAATAAACTTTAGATTATTCTACTAAGTTTCTGATAATTTATAATATAAGATTTTAACATAATATATTTTGATAATCTCTTATCAAAATATGTGTGGTACAAAAAATATAAACTTTTTAATAAAAAGGAAACTATTTAACACGCGCGCTTTACATTTATTCAATTTTTATAAATCTTTACATTACGAGTTAGAGTCCCTATAAACGTTTACCTGATGTGTGATAGTGGAGGAGGATATTATGTTTCGATTTTGAGTTATTCCAAATCTGTGTTGCATCATCATTGATATGATCTTTCACATGAAACTTCTCAGTATACTTATCCACGAATAAGTTATGACCAGCAGTCATAAAATTTCTAAAATTTAACATATAACTTAAAAAGTGGTCTTTAAGCAAACAAGTAATTCAAATATCTGCAAAGAGAATGTTCTTTCATTTGCAGAAAGAAAATTGTTTCTTGAAATTTTTTCTTAAAAAAAAATTTAGAATTTCTTGAAAAAATTGTTATGCCAAGATATAATCTAGATCTCAGTTTCTATTGGTCAATGAATAATAGATGTAGCTTTTATGCTTTTCGTATACACTTCTGATAAAGATGGTGATTGAGAATTTTTATGAGTGTTCATTTTGCGAAATTTGAATGACGTTTAACATTTAATGAATTATTTAAAGGAAGATACTTTTTTTATTTCTAATGGCGGCACCCTTGAGCAAGTAAGTACACTAGCCTATTTGCCGCAACAAGGCTGGACACTGCTACTCATTTTATCGTTACCCGGTGCGCACCTGTGAACCAAGTCACGGAGGTATGAGTAGCACCGCCTACTCCACACCACCACAAACCCATTTTATAGGGTGAGCCACATTCATCCATCATCCGAGGAAAGGACAAGAAACACAGAGTGAAAGAGAAAGTACATCCATGCTCGAGCCGGGATTCGAACCCAGGTCCTCCTCATCCATAGTCAGTTACGCTAATCACTAGACAGGTTGGGTGGCAAAGGTAGATACTACATGGTGATATTTAAATGCCTTAAAACAGCTTTTAACAATGATGTGATTCGTTATTTGATATAAAAATTATTGATATAATATTTAAAACCACTTGCATAATCAAACGTAATTTCAACTAAAAGAATTTTCATTCTACATAAAATATGTGCAATGCATTACTATAGCAGTTTCTCAACAAGAACTTGGGATAGTGTCTTTCTCAGCTAAATGAAAATTTTCATTTCTTACCACTACTAAACAAAAGAGAATATGCATTGCTTCTTAGACTATATAATCTCATCAAGACAAAATATTTGGAAAATTTCTTTGTTTTCTACATGAAGATATCAGAATGTATGTAAACTTTGACAAAAGTGTAAATGTTTCAAAGCGTAGAAGAATAGAAAGCTAATTTTAATCTATTATGCGGCGCTATTTTGTGTTACAGTAACTTGTGATATAATCAAACACACTTTATTTGATTTCCCTATAGATTATATTTCCAATTCTAATTTCATTGATTTTCTGTGCCTATTTCTTATTAGAGGTCAACCTAGGACTTTACTAAATGTCATGGTCAAGATATATAATTCTTCTGTCTACCTGGTATTGGAGTTTTTGTATGTAGAAGTGTGTTTTAAATGCGGGAAACAGTTTTTAACAGATTACGCTTCCTTTCAATTTCTTATAACTCCACTTTCATGTATACAAAAAAGTGAGAAAACTTTTGATGTGAAAGAGACCGTATAATGAGATGAATCCGCTATTTGAAATCTTGGAATTATTGGTCAATACATAAAATTTCCGTTTTTTTCAGGAGCATAAAAAGGCTTTTCTGTCGATCTTATCTCTTTCTGGTAATCAATGTCAATAAGTTATTTTATTCTTACTTTTGATCTGTTATTAAGAAACAAAAAAGGAATTTTTTAGTAAAGAATTTGAGATAAACATTTCATGATTTTTCCTAAAGACATCAAAAACTATTTACTAGAGGGAAAGTCATTCTGGATAATACTGAGTTGATGTAAATTTTATTTTTAAATAATTTCTGTGAATACTATTAAATAATTTAATTACAGATTTAGGTTTCTATTTTTTGCGTGGATTATCGGTATTTACAACCACCAAACCTAAGCATTATTTTTTGCATTAATTTATTTCATATTTTCCAAGGTTTCTCAGTGTTTAATATTTCAGTGTTTTTGTCAACAAGATCTTATATGAAAAAACTTGAGAAATTTTTAGACTACAATATCACCATTTTATTCAACAAACACTGTTTTTAAGGAAAATTACTTTAATATCTAGACACTATACTCCAGGATGCTATTATGTAAACAACGAATGAGAATTCTGAATTTTCATAGCTCACACACACTTCTTATTAAAATGGGTTTTGGAAAATTGTAAAACATATTAAATATGCTCAAACGGCCACACACCTGTGTGCCTTTTCAGTATAGGTACTTCTTGCTAAATATTGCGCTCTTGATCTGTTTTTCTCCTAAACGTCGATCACTTTAAGAAAACAGTGAAATCTTTTGCGTGGTAAAAAATGAAATCAAAGATTTCACGAATTTTTCATAGGTGTCCACAAAAATTTACTTCCAGGCGTCCATCACAGCTGAAATGAGTACTTACAGTGAGGATGGTCGATTTGGTGGCTACGTAATCTGAGCTCAAATTCATGCCAAATATGTTGTATAGGATTTAGATCAGGGATCTGAAAAAGCCAGAAATGGGCCTCCCCCCTTGCATTGCCATAGAGATGGGAATTGAGAATAGGGGTTGTCCAAAATGTCCACAGACATCTCAGATTTCATGCTTTTAAACACAGGAACTAACTGAACCAGTCCAAATGACGAGAAACTCCCCTATACTATTATACTGCCAGGACCAAATTTAACAATCGACGAAATGTTGTAACTAAAAAAACGTTCGCTGGTCATCCCCCAAACCCAGGTTTTTCAATCCGACTGCTATCATGTAAAACTAGACCCATCACTTTAATAAACAGTTTTCCATATGTCTATAGTCCAATGACAATGACCATTGCAATCGATGAGTGGAGTAATGTACGGATTGTGAGTGGTTGCATGGTCATGAAATCCTAAGTTGTTTAACTCTCAGCGAGTAGTCTTGCTTCTAGCACTTCTAACACCTGGATATCTTAAGAATTCCTCAGAAATTCCAACCCACCAGGATTTGTTATTGTGTTACACTACACTTTTCAGAGTTCTGCGGTTGCGTTTATTTTCCCTACCACAACGTTTCACTCCTGCGACGTTTTTACTTCATAAATACATTGCTCATAGTGGATTTAGGCTTTTTTAGAATGTCAGAAATCCCACGAACTGAATTCTTTCAAAAATAGCATCGCATTATACTGCCACGATCAAACTCATCACAAATTTATCAATCATAAAATCATGTAAATAATATGAATCATAAAAATTACCTATATATATTACATGAAATTATAATAATCTTTAAAAACAGCTTATAAAATAATAATATGTAGATCAAATTTTAGTACTTTTATTATTGAAGCCAGAATATAATGCATGGAAAAGTTAGATGTTAATCACTAAGCAATTTATTTGCTTGTAATAAATTGATTATCTATAGTTAGAATAATTTCATTGGAATAACAGTGAGTATCAGTTGTCAGAAATTTCTAAAGCAAATTATTTATTTTAACTATCTTAGTTTGTAATTATTTACTTTTCAGTGTATTTTTTGACATATAAACACATTAGACGTTTATTAAAAAATAAAATAAAAAAAATTAATGCAGAAAAAAATATCCTTTAAAATTTCTATCATGGAAAATCAACAATAATACATTAAAATAAATTTTCAGAATTAAAATTTATTTTTATTAAAATATTTTAGGACATTTTAACAAAAACATATTAAAGGGTCCTGCGAGGTTTTTGAAAGAATAAAAGGAAACAAGAGACAAAGTAAAGCAAGTTATGTTTTGACATAAAAATAAACACTAATCTAATTTATAAAAGCCCTATTTAGAGTTCTGGTCTAAAGGTGTCATTAAATCCAATAAAGAAGCTATCTTTTCGCTATTTTCTTAAAAAATGAGCTTTTTAATCAATATGCCCTACAGGCCAATGAGATTATAAATTCATTTTATCTGATAAAAAATTTTCGTAGTAAAAAGGTGATAAGAAATTTTGGGTTTCAAATAATCCATTTCTTTTTTATTATTAAAACTACTTTTATCTGGGTTTCTTGAATTTCAAAAATATTATAAAATTTGATAGTTTAAAATATTTAAATAACGACAAATATGCATCAAATGCAAAAGAAAAGTAAATGTTACCTCGCCCATTTTAATGACTGAAACATATGTTTTAAAATCAATAGATTCCAATATAACATATGTCTTCCCATTTCAAATAAACTCCCCAAGTTTAAATATTGACATGAACTCAGTTTCCGCTTTCTTTTCTTTAATGATACAAGAAACATTAAAGGCTCGTACTTAATTACGAGACTGTAATAAAGATATGTTAAGAAGTTATTGTTAAACGGGAAATAAGATATTTTGTTTGTTGCTGTATATTTGAATAAAAATGGTAACTTCAAAAGTATTGTGGCTTAGTTCATTTTGCTAATCATTCTTTAGAAAGATTTACATTAACCACATTTAGAAATTACACAGAAGGGACTAGAAGTATTTTTGACATTTTGCATATTTTTAATTAAAACGAAATGGCAAACAGAGTTTGCGGTGAAATAATTTCTTAATAATATCCAAGTAACTTATATGTTATATCAAGTTTTGGTAAAGAAAAGAGAAGCAATTTTATAAAACAATTACTTTTAAACTTCAATTAAATATTAGGTAATTTTGCAAGGAATACTTTTGGTCCTTTATTTAATGATTGAAATGCGATATTGTTTAAATGAATGATAAAAAAATATTGTTTTGCCATACACTTGAAAATATTTTATCAATAATAATCATATTTTAAGAATTGTTTGTACAGAATTACTACTCCTGCAGAAATGCTCCAACAAGAATTAAACAATTTTTTTGTAGTATTTTTTATAAAATTGTACAAATGTCCTCAGGATATGATGATTAAGAAATTTCTGGGTATCTATAAAAAGTATTTTAGGATTTAAAAGTTCATAAAATAATAAAAATTTAAAAGAATCCAGTGACTTCAATGGTTAACTAAAATATATACATGAATAAAATTATTAGATTAAACGTATTTTATATTTTATTAATAGTTGATGTTATGTAATGCCGATTTACTAGAAATGTAAATTTTCAGCACTTCAAATGGTAGAAATGATAAATAGTGGGACACCCAGTAGATATGTCATTAAAATCCCGAAAGCTGGTCTTAGTAATTTAGAAGAGGGACTAAGCACAAGATCCCTAGATTTGATCTGCTACTTCAGAGGTATCATTTCTCATGGAAGACATTTGCGACCATGATATACTTAAATCAGTAGTCATTAGCGAATACGACAGATCTTCGATTAAGTCGGGATACAAACTGACTACCTTTTTGATTGCGGAAATGAATGCCCTGACCAACCAGAGCACCTCAGCTTAATATTTTATGAAATACAATAGATCAAAATGTTGCAGGTATTTTAAAGAAACACTTTACAGATTTGAATTAATCAATAAGCAAATTTTATAAAACTTGATTTTTTGAAATAAATTATCATTTTTTCATTCAAGGAATAGCTTACCAGTTTGTTAATTGTGAAGAAAAATTTAATTAATGTTCTTGATAATAAAACTGTGAAAGCATCAACGTTTCGATAAGAAGTTATCTGTTAGAAATCAAATCAAATGACTAGAGGTTAAGCTTGCTTCAGATACATTGGCTTATACAGATACTCATAAAAAGTGAAACAGGTTAATAACACATGTGACTTATGAATAATAAGTATCTATGGTTTTGGTTCTATTTATGGTTCTATATATACAGCTGTATAAGTTAACTTTAATTAGTATGACACAGTTCCACAAATAGGGTTTGAATGTTAATAAATAATGTAAACTCAAACGTTTTTTCTGTTCCCTAACAATGGTTCTAATTTCAAAAATATTACGTATCCATTGAAATTTTTTTCTTTATTACCAATAATAAATTATGAAGCGATACAAGTAATATAATCTCCAAAACAGAATTATTTAAATTTTACTATTAAGCAAATCTTAATCATTATTATTATGCAATGCATGAGCTTATAAATAAAGGTTATTACATACGTAAAAAAAATCCAAAAGACATAAATAGTATACTTTCATTTAATTTAAAAGTAATTTTTTTACGTAAAATATATTCTAACTAAATTTTAAACAAAAAAAAAAACTTTAGACATTAATATTTCATGAAAAAAAAATTATTCCATTTCCACATTTACAGGAGAAAATTATGCACATACACTTGTATAGACATGAATAGACAATATATAGACATGAATATTCTTACTAAGCATTCAAAGTGTAACTATAATACCATAAAACGCTATATTAAATTTTCTTTTGATAAAAAATTTGAATCCTATTAATAATTTTTGTAACTGGTAGGATTCATGTAAATTAAATATTACTTTATGTTATTCAAAATTACGTATGAAATTATATTGTTATCGTTTGCTTTTTTTTTTAAGTATTTTCTAATATGTTAATAGCTTTTAAAATATATTTATTGTTTTTTATATTTCGTACGAATAATTATTTTATTTTACATGCAATTCGATTGATTGTTGCACATATGTTGTTACCATCCTTTCTAAGACATTAATGATCACCTTCAAACTACATTTATTTACATAAATGCTAACATTTCAACGCTTAATGTTTAATGATTTTCACTACCAGTTTTTATTTTATGATAAGCATAATATAAGCATTAGATAAATACAATTTAAATACTGCAGTTTGACCAGAAGTACCACGACTGTAAACATAATCCACGAATAAATTCAAAATAAATATTAACTATTTACAAATAAATTTTTTAAAAGGGCTTAGATAAAAAATAATGCATTTTTATTCCCTTTATAACCAATTCCTCTTTGAAGTATGAAAAAATGAGAAATACATGAATTGTCACTTATGCTTATTTTGAAAAATAAATACTTTACAGATTCTTTTCTGAAATGATCTTTTTCTGAAATGACCATAGATTCGAAATAATCAGAGCATTTAAAATATTTAAAACATCATATTTAGAATATTTATAAAATACCTTTAATATACATTTTTAAGCATATTTCATGTATATTTTGTTTAATAAAAATGCCTTTTACATAAAATTATTTTTAATTAATTTATAGATTTATGAACTGATAATTCTACTCAAAATTGTAAGGATTATTTTTAACAAAAGGAATTCATATCATTTAATTATATTTAAGATCATTTTTAATTAAAAAATAATTTGTTGAATACTAGAGATTGAATTCATAGCATTATTTATTTTTTAATTTTATATTTCTTTTTATATCAGTCGCGAATTGTTTAATTGTTTCTTTTGAAGTGTTTAATTTTTTGCTAATGAGATAATTATTTAATTTAAAAATGTAATTTTCAATGATTCAAATGTACAAATTTAATTAGCTTAAAATATTTTAAATCAGTCTTTGATATTTCTTTAGTCCTGTTCAATTGTAATTTTTTGTTAGAACAAAGCTATTAAATTTTCTAAAAATGACATAAATTAAATTCAGACACGCACACACACATATATATACATATATATGCAATATGTGTGTATTTTACCACAGCTCGTTAAAAAGAAAAAAAAATTAAAATGATTATACAAATTATTCTCTTTGAAAAATTTGACTACACATTAAAACCCCTTTTCTTTTAGAATCATTAGCGAAAGTAGAAAATTAAATTAAACTTATGTTTTAAATATTTTATGCCAGTTTTTTTCAAAAATATTCGGATATTCTGTGTTAGTATGAAATATTGTTCTGTTCGATCAGATATTTCAATCCGTAATTTAAAATCTCAGCTGGTATATTCAGTTACTGCGTGACCTTCAATCACGTTTCCGTCAATCAAACAGTTCGTTAATATAACACTCATTTCGTGCATGAGTGTTTGTAACGGATTTGAATCCGTTTTTAGCGATAAGTTCTAGTCACGTGTAAATGTGTAAAAATTGACAGTAGAGTGTGATAACAATTTAAATTTTTCATAGGTGAATATCTTTTATCGAAATTTTATGTTCTAAATTTTTGTGCTTCTTTTAAATAAAGTTGAATTTTCAATAAACTGATGAAAGTGAGCAAATTTTTTATATATTCTTGACAGCATTTTGAAATTAAAAACTTTTAATAATAGTATTTCTAAAAGATAGCATCAACAGCTCATATTTTTTATTAATTAATTAATGTAATTTTCTTAAAATTTCAGCCTGTATATCCATTTTTGTTTCAAAAAGTATAAATAATCATTTTTCCTTTTAAATTAATTATAATTAAATAGTACAGATATTTAACGAAATTGTATGAGTAAATAGATGGTTATATTTAGTATAACTAAAACAATGCATTAATTTTTATTATACATTTTATCATTGCTTTGAAATTTTATGAAACTATTATTATATAAAATTTGTTCAATTTATTTTATAAAAACGAGGTATCCGAAGAATCTATCTAAGGGATTAAAAAAAATGATATTTTGTTTTCAAATTACAATATACTAAATAAGACCTCAGAAAATTTATTTCATTTTGAATCTTGCACATATGAGAACAATGTTTTATTAGGTTATAAATGAACGACAATTTATTAGGTAAACATAATTTTCCCTCAGATGATATAGACTATTTGGTAATTACTGTATCGTGACACTGTAATATGCAAATAGCTAAAGCATTCGCAAGGGAGAGAGAGAGAAAGAGAGAGACCTTTTTTAGAGCTGCAATCTTACCTCCCACCAGGTATTTTAGGTCTTATCAGAAGTTTAGTTCATATTTTGCTATTGTGTGAGAGTACTAAAAACTTTTATACATATATAAGGATAAATATGCATGTAGTGAAGAACACCAAACTTAGATCTGGCACTTTTATGTAGTTTTCGCAATAGGTATTGGTAAATTTTTATTGTTTATTTAATTTAAAATGTTATAATCAAGTATTCTACAAACTTTTGGGATTTATAAACTTACATAATTATTTTAATCACAAGAGTTCACTCATTTTATATGATAATGATTAAAAATTATCGAGAAAAATTAAAATACGTTGGATCTTATAAATATAACACAATATATGTCACTGCTAAATGAAAAAAACCAATATATGAATCAGAAAATTTATATAAAAAATGATATTCAGTCTAGATAAAGGAAAATATGTATACAAGAATATTAGTTTTATTTCATAAGAAAACATATTATCAAAAATATTAAATAAAGTTTGAATAATCTTTATTTTGCTCCAATATTTATTATTCGAATTAGACGGAAAATCATAGTTCATTTTGAAGACGAATATATCAAAACGTATAACGGAAATGCACTAAAATTTTAAATTAAAGCTATGAATTTTAGAACGCTTAGTAATAGAAAAACTTCAGAATCTACAAATTACATGGGTGCAATTCTCTCTTAAATGAGTTCCACAAAAACTATTTAAAATTTGCTTTAAAAATTAAAGTCATTAAAATGTTTCTATCTTAAAGTATAATTCATCATATTTGTTGCCGTCCAACTTGTCTAGTGGTTAGCGTACCTGACTACAGATGTGTAGGATTCGGCTCGAATCCTGGCACGGGCATGGATGTGCTTTCTCTTTCTTTCTTGTCTTTTCTATGTGTGTGAATGGTTGCTTGCCCTATAAACGGGTACCTATGGCATGTGTGTACTGAGAAAGTCGCACTCCACACCAAATATGGTTCAGTTGGAAAAGTGGAGCAGAGCACCCCATATTGCCAGCCTGACTGGCACACGACAACAACATCATATTTGTAACATTTTTCTTAATAGGTATTTTGATTTCTAAATATTATTTTCTATAAAAATAATTTTTTGAAATGGGGAGGTTTTTAGTGTATAATTTTCACGAAATTTAAAAGAATAATTTTGTGGTTGATTTCCTTCAATTATGGAGAATATATCTTTGGTAAATTTGATTCTAACAGAATTAATTTATTCGCTTATTAAAAATTTTCCATTTTCAATAAATGGATGAAAATTAGTAAAATTTTTAGTTACTTATTTACAGCAGTATTTAAAATTATTATCTCATTTATTCACAAACACACACATAAAACATAACATCAATCATTTATTTTCTGTCATTTATGCCTTGCTTAAAGTGTATTTTTATAATTAAGTAAGGCTACAATTTCTAAAGTTGTAATATCCTTTCGCTTAAATAATAATTATTTTTCCCTTAAAACGATGTTTTTTAAAATGCAACAAATTTTTAATAAATTTGTAAAAAATTCCTTTTTAATAGTTATTTAACGTAAATAAATATTAACAAAATGATCATTTTAAATATACAAGGTATCATATGTTATATGAAATTTTATAAATATGTTATTTTGGTACAAAAGTTATTTAACTTATTTCATAAAACCAAAATAACATAAAAATTCTTATTCAAATTTTTCTGATACTTCATTTCAATGAAAAAATTGTGACCTAGTTGACATAATATTTTACGGGAATAGGTAGGATAACTTTTGGACATTTCTCAAATTACTTTACCAAACTCAGAAGTAAAACTTGATTTTTGAATCTTACACTATGACGTGAACACTCCAAAATATCTTTGGACATGCATGAAGGAGCGCAGAGGGTCAGCAAAATTTCCTCTCTAAAGTCCTTTTTTGACTCTTTTTTTTACACCGAACTTCTCAGTCGTGAATGGATTGCAAAAGTTGCAGAGGATGTTTTCCTTACCTTGAATGATGTATGAAAAAAAATCAGGAAAAAGAGAGATAATGTTTAAAAGTAAGACGAACCTATAGTGAAGAGCTCTTTTATAATGTGCACCGGATATTCTTTTTCTTTCCTTCGCTTGAGTGGTGTCAGAAACAGAAGCATCTTCCTTTTCTAAAGAAAAGCTTAAAGAAGAGTGCTTATAGTTTCGTCTCTGTGTGTGTGATTTACGAGTCTTACGTTTCACATTATAATTCTAACATATCCTTGGGTGTTACTGAAATGATAACAATGACGTCCTATAGTATTTGTTCTTGTGAAATTTATCTGGACAAAATTATATGTCATGCATTTTACTGACTGAAGTATATTTCTTAAATTTTTAAGCAAACAACTTAAATATTTTTAGTTAATTCTATGATATTTAAAGTTATGCTTTGAGGTAATTTAGAGCTCATTATACAAAATTAGTTAATGAAATTAATATATAGTTTGTTTTCACTAGAGATTTGTTTTGAATTTATATAAAATATTTTCTTCATTTACATAAACCACTCCCAATGAAAATATAATTCAGATAAAATTGTGTTATATATCATATTACCCAGAATTTAGTTTTTAAGGTAATTAAAATACAATGAAAGGCTTTTAAATTAAATCTAACTGTTTCATAAATATAAGTAAATTTACATACAAATACTAAATTAGTTTTAAAAATAATCTCATATTATTAAAAATTTTATTTAATATAATGTGTAAATGATAAATCAGAACAAGTAAAATTCTTTGTAATCTGAAAATTCTTAAATAGAAATTCCGATATATTTTATAATACTAATTTGCTAATTATTGTAAATATAAATTCTATCATAAATATTGAATTTTATAGGAAACACTATTATAACTTTTTTGTATCAATAAAATGCTTTCTAGGAAGTTAACGATTTTAATAGAAGTAATTACTTACTGTAATATGAAGATTTGAAATTTATTGATTGATCTAGCTTGATACCTCTAAAAGTTTTAATTTTATTTTGCGAAGGTTTTATTAACAATGTAAAGAAATAAATTTTCCATTTAGGAAATTGCATTCAGTTATTAAGGACCTCAATGATTTACTAATTGCAATTTAAAAGTATTAAATTTCAAAATTACTTCAGTAAATATCCAGAAGTGATATTTCATTCTTGAACGTATATCCTACGATTGTTTATAAAATTATATTAATGATGCCGAAAGTCAAGAGATATTTTCTTTTTCTAGGGAAGAAAATAATGTTTTGGAGTCAGACAATCATTGTAAACACCACGCACATCATTCTCCATAATTTATCTATATGGGAAATTATTATTATACATATTTCTATCACATTGTTTTGTAAAATATCTTTCCCATTTCTTTATTAAAAAATATTATATAATATTTATTATTTCTATTTCTAAAATTTTACATAGTGTAGTATATAAATGAAATTCTAATTGTTGTAGAAGGGCTCTTTTGAACATTCACTGAATATCACAAGATAATTATTTATACATTGTATTCATTTATTTCAAATGTTAAACCTCAGAAATCTACAAAGTTCAAAATCCGTTAGAAGTGTAGAGAGAGAGAGAGAACTCAACTTCTATCTTTGATATTATTCAACAAACATTAAAATCTGAGGCATTATACACTGAAAAGTGTATTCTCATTAGCAGACCAAAAAGAGATCTTTTTGTCATTAGTTTCATGCTGCATGAAAGAAATCAAATAAATTCCTAAATACTCACGTCGTATAATTTGTATACGAAAAGAACTTATATATCCTGTCATTCATAAGTAATTGAGATCAAACTAGAATATTCTCCAATGAAAAAGTGGGTCGTACGTCTGGACATGGAAAGTCTATTATTTGATATTAATTATAACACCAACTACAATTTCTTTAAAACATAGTTCAATACACGATAATAAAGGTCTTATAAAAAGCTCAAAATTAATTACCTGATTGTACAAAGATATCTTAGTTAAAATTCCTAAAATGACATTTCATGTGTCAAAATAACTTATCATTTATTTATATTATTTAATAAATCTATTAAAAAGTTCATATCAGACCAAAAGAAATTTTCAAAAGTACGTAAAACATCATATTTTTAAAATAAACTTGCACTTGAGATTTATTTTTACAGATTTTTTTCATTTTCTCAAAGTTTTGTTAAAACACTGAAAACATTTTGAATTACAGAATATTTTATTAAAAAGAAAAGACAATAATTTTTAATTCTCAAGGAAAAATGCTCACTTCATATTTTAACCAACGAAACTTATTTTTTTAAATATACAATTTTATGTAATTTATAAAGAATAAAAGAACAAAATAGGATTTTATGTTATTTGTATATTTTAATAAATGTTTATAGAATTGTTCTCTTTTGCATTATACTTTAATAAGCATTTGTAGTTTTGTAGTTTAGATTTTATTTAGGAAATCTAAGCCTATTGCTTTGAGCAAAAGAATGTTATTTAGCATTTTAAGTCTTATTTTTTAACAACATACTTATTGTTAATTTATGAAATTTGTATTCATTTTCATATGAAAGGAAAATATGATATACCTCATGGATATGACAGATACTTGATTTTCTTGATCTTCATAAGGGCTTGTGTTGAAAATTCTTTTCTTTATGATTTTACAGGGGAAATAAGAAATTTTACTGGAATAAAAATCTTTGAAATTTGCAATTTAATACATACTTATTGTACACAATAAAGTGAATTGTAATCACGTTAATTATTTATTGTTGTTGTTTCTGGTGACATTTGGCAACGCCAAGCCCGCCCGTTGGATACTAGGCAAATGAAGTCAGACCGAGAGCTTCTTTCGTTTATTAATAGAGCACCTTCATACGAAGGTGGAAGTACGACTTTTGGCTTATAGATGGCAGCACCATCTGAGTCTTCCAATTTAGAGATTGAAACCAGTAGAGACCCAAAGTCTGGCTCCAACCACCCCGAGAGGTATTAATTTGTTTTTGGAAACATGGAGGACATTGTAACCAGACATATTTTACGTGCTCCAGTCGCAAATAGTGAACACAACTGATCTTCGGTTAAGCCGAGATTCGAACTCATCACCCTTTGGTAACGAGAACGACTCTCTAACCAACCAGGTCACCTCTGCCAAAATAGATTACTTAGAATCATTAAAATTTAATTTAACAGAAGTAATTAGTATTTATTTTATTTTAAAATAGTAAATGTCTTCTTATTAACTGATTAATTGATTAAATTTAATCTGTGTCTGGAATTAAATAGATTTTATTTTATAAATGTCATATAAGTATATAAGACAGATATATTGTTTTATGATGTAATGTTATAGTTACTTTTACATATATTATTATTAAACCATTTTAAAATTTTGTTTAGTTATAAATGGTTTTATTATACATTTATAGGAAGAAATACATTTCTATACATATACATTGCAAGTTTTTTCTATTGCAAGTATATTTAAGTTCTAGAATTTATTAAATAATTAGCAAAGATAAGGAAAAAAATGTATAAAAAAATATAACTTTTCAAATTGTTCATTTTGATAGACATCTAAGGATTAGATTCTATCCGCCATTTAAGAATTTTTTAGTTTGCTTCTGCAGCAAATTATCCAACAAAAACGTTAATGAACTTCTTTGAGAATCTAATTACCATTTTCTTCACTATTGTAATTTCATTCTTCTAAATTAATTCTTTTTAGATAATTTCTTGAATCATTTCGTTGAAAAATTTCGAGCTCAAAGTATAATTTAGAATAAGTTAGAAAGTTAATTTTTTTGTTATGAGCTTATTTTGAGTATTAATCGCATTAGCTCTTATCGTCTTTACTTGTTCAAAATAACATTTTATGTAGGATATATATAAGTATATAGATAGCTTTACTATATACGAATGACATTAATAATTTAAATTTTGAATTATTCTTAAGTGATCACTTGATTTCTAATACGGAAACCTTTGATTCAAAATTTTATATTAGTAAATGTAAAAACACTTGACCATGATTAATTAAACTGTGTTATGTATCAAAAGATTAGGAGCTTATATATATATGAATGATACATATGAAGCTTATATAGGTTATGAATAAAATTCGAGAAAGTTTGAGGCAAATAAGTCTAAGCACTTATCGCAAATTCGCAATCTCTATAATTGGCAATCTTCTAATTTAAGCATATCGACATTCTGTAAATTTTAAATTAAATAATGAATTTTAAAATCTTCTTCGATTTCATTATTGATAAATTATGAAAAGTGTAAAAGTTGAAAAATTGTAAATTGACACCATTCAATTATTATCGTTGATTACGTATCTTCTTTTAGATAAAATATATTTTACGAGCACTAACTTAAGTCTTTTAGATAAATATACACTTTCAGTGTCCATTTGTATTAATTTTTAAATCAATATCTGCAATAAAGTTAGTTACTTATTTGAAAATGTTTGGCTTCATTTTAGCAAGAAATAACAACCCGCTAATTAAATATAATGTTAATGTTTCATCTACATTGTATATTAAATATGTGATGAAAACTTAAATAAAAGACACTATTTCTCTTTAGCATTTATACAGCTTTTTAAATATATATTAGACATTTTTAAATTTACATCATTGTAGAATGATGATATAAATAAAAAAAGTACTTCTTTATAAAATACTTCATTTAAAAATACTTTGTAACGAAATAAAAGTTTTAGTTCATACAAGTACGGGAATAAAAACCTTAACTTAATGCAATTTGTTTTAAGTTATAAGAAAATATATATATAAAAAATCTCCTCTGTTAAATCATTAACCTTCAAGGCAAAATAGGGCATTATGTCGATTAGTCATTATCTTTTTCTCCAGGTAAAAAAAAGCAAAAAATTGAAAAGTAATATCTGCAAACACAGACACATTTTTTAAAGTTTATCATTAATTTTATACAAGACTGCTTAAATCCTTGATGTAAAAAATTAAGTAATAGCCTTAATTTTCAAAGATTGCTCATATTGTTTTTTTATCCATTTATATTCTACGTATTGTGTAAATCACGTTTATCAATAAAAAGTTCATCTCTTATTCTAAGAAACAAAAGTGTTAAATCTATAAAAACCCATTAAGATGTCAAAGTTATTAAGCCACACATCGAAAGGGCTAAATTATTCAGATGAAAAATTCCTCGTTGAACTATTAGGAATAGTTAAGTAACTTTTAAATCAGTATAAAAGCTCAATATATAATTCAACACCAGAATCATGAGTTATTGCTTCTGAAACTATTTCTGAATGAGTAAAATATTTATATTTCGCTAAAATACAGCACCTTGTAAAGCGATGAAGATCATATTCGAGCACGTAGTGAAGTTTAAAGTATATGAGTCATTTATTCACTACATAATTAAGGATTTCATTTAGTGCACCACTGATCATGGAAAGCAGTGAATAAAGAAAAGTGTATTAATCCCTCTCACACTGTAATTGCATCCATTCCTTGATTTTGAAAATTTACATTAAGAATTAATCTTTAACTTTTCAAAGATGTATCGTTTGTCATGCAAAATGAATTTACTTCATGTCAAAAAGTAATAGAAGATTTACAGCAATTACACTTGAGAATAGTAACTCTATATGTGCTTAAGGTATATAAATATATTAACGTGTTGAGACACTAAGATGAGATTGATTATAGGCAAATTTTTAGTGGTATCAGTTAACTACAACTACAGTTAACTAAAATTAGCTAATGGTTTCCATCAAATATAAAGATTGGAATATTAATGTTTGAGGTTAGCTTTACCTAAAAGTTTCTTAAGAATTATTTTAGTAAATTATCTATAACATTTAATTCTTTTCATTAATTTAATTAATTAATGTGCAGCTGCCTACTCTGTCTAGTGTTCAGCATTCCTAACTGCGGATAGGGAGGTCTGGGTTCGAGTCCCAGTCGGAGCATGGATGTACTTTCCCTTTCTCTCTCTCCTGTCTTTGTCCTTTCCTTGTATGAATGGGTTATGAATGGTTGTCTACCCTATAAACGAGTTCCTATGGCATGTTTGTACTGAGGAAGTCGGACTCCACACCCAATTGCGGTTAAGTTGAAAGAGTGGAGCAGCGCTGCCACACTGGCTGGCTCTCGACAAAAAAAAAAAAAAAAAATAATAATAAAATAAAAAAAAATAATGTGCAGAATTTTATTTTTTATAAAACGTGTTAATGAATAATATGCCATAAAGTTTGCTTTTAACAGTGGAAAACTATTTAAACCTTTATTATTTAGAATAAATGTGGAAATAATAATTTTAAAAGATAATTATTATAACAATTTTAACTAATATCCAAAAATTGAAAAATCTAATAAAAATAAGTAATAAATGGAAAAATATTTATTATTATATGTATCAATGTTATAAAGACATTTTTGGAATTTTTTTTAAGAATAATGTTTAAAAATTCTTTGTTTTTGCAGGTGCAACCTGCAAGACCTAGTGGTGTCATCGACATTTTTTTTATTCCCTGTTCGTGTGAAGTAGTCACGTTTCGCATGTCTTCTAGAATAGAAATGTAATTTGAGTGATAAGAAGTTACAATCTATAAATACAATTTGATCGCAGTTGATGAACTTGCTCGATAAGTAATGACAGATAAAAATTTTCATATGGAAATAGATATCCGGAAGTGATAAGTTTTGATCGTCAAATATTTTTCGTAACAATAAAACTTTTAGCATCATTTTTATTTTAATCAATATAAGGACAATACATTTTAAAAGCATTTCATTAGTTTTGATGGAAACCATAATAAGAAAAGCTATACTTAAAACACAAATAATATAGCTTTTGGTTTCAAATAGTTTTAAATAAAAGATTTAATTAAAGTTAATTTCTTCCTAAAAGAGTTTTACTTAATATTAGATACTATTAAAATTATTAGTTGAAAATAATTGCTGAAAGTCTTAAGTTTTAGATAAATTGAATTTTAGTTAATGAAAATGGATTTCATCTTCTGACAATAATATATTAATATATAGATATACCATAATTGGAAATTAAACTTTATAAATAGATTTGGAATTTTTATATTTTACTTTGAATAATATATTAAAAGGATAAAATTAATTTTTAATCTACTGTGAAAAATATTAATAATTTCTTTTAAGTTTTATGTGAAATGATGTTCGTTTAATTTCCCTGTTAATGCTGGTTACATATGGAAGTAAATAATAAAATTATAAAATATTCCCTACATAAAGTAAGCATTTCAAATTTTAGTAATCGAGATCCATTGATGTTGTTCATAGTAATGAAAATGGAAGACCTTTCTGTTATAAACGCGCAGACACTGGATGATGCGTTACATACTGAATGTGCTGTGCTAGTTTGTGATGTGGCTGGGCCATTCTTCACTGCCATGCGCACAATTTGCCTGTCATCACGTGAAGTGGTGCACTGAGGTGGATGCGATCGACACGTCGTACCGCCTGCATCCAACGATTATATACCCGCATTACAATTGTTTGGTTTCATCCAACACGACTACCAATTTCCCTGAAGGATAATCCACAATATCGATAGGCCACTATCCTTCATCTGGCGAACTTGGATACTTGATCAAAAAATCATCGCTGTTTTCTACGAGACAAAATTGATCATTTTTTTGGGGGGGGGGGGAAACACAATTGCCAAATTTGAAATCGTCAAAATCTTCAAGGTTTAAAATAGCGTTTTGAAGTGGCTCCACATGTGCGCTTAATATGCGTCTGCGCTGATATTCTGGTCATTTGCATACCTCACCTCCACTAATGCATATTGTAAATTTCATATTATTTGCATATTTCCTTCAGGGTATTGAACTTAAGGTGGCCAACATATTATATGAAACTGTTTTCATTATTTGTATTAATCACAAAATATCTGTTTTGAGTTTTTATTACATTGGAATTAAAAATTAAAAAAAAGAAATTACAAATATTTTGAATTTTTTACTATAAAACTACATTTTGAAAGTATTAAATATAATTTAGACCCTTTTTCCTATAAAACAATTTCAAATAAACTTATCGACTATGTTGCTTTTATAAAAGTTTTCTAGATTTTTTAAAATTAATTTTGAACAATGAAAAAATTATAAAAGATAGAATTAGAATTACTAAAATAGTTGTAAATCAAAATTTATCATTTTTATGTTTTGAAAATTATTGCTATTAATAATATAATCACGATCAAATAACTTCTTAAATAAGTATTTGATGGCTTTGTACATGCTCATATCCTGGATTTTGATGCTTTTATGAGCTATATGCTATTTTTATAGATTATGTTGAATAAAAATAGTATAATTTATATCCTCTTGAGAGTTATTTATATGGATAGAAAGAAATGCTGTACATAAATTATTTACATCTAGAAAGATATTAAATTTTCCAAGAGAATGTATTTATTAAAATAGCTTATGTGACCTTACATATTATTCAGATAAATTATCTATATTGTCAAGAGAAATGAAAATAAAGATAATAAATGATTACATAGTGGCAGTATTAGAAAGCTTTGATTTACATTGCAGACAATGATTTATATTTGCGTTTCTAAGTGTCTCATAGTGATAAAACTGAGATATTTTGCATTAATATTTTTTCAGTTGTTCTATAAAATGTAATTCAAATGTTCGACTAAAAATGATAAAAATATTTTTATAACCATAAATTTATCATTTGCAATTGTTAGAGCCTTTTCTGGGTTTAATTTATTTTATTTATACGTTTAATTATAAAAATAAATGTAATTTCTTCGATAAAATAAGCATAATTTTTTTGATATAAAATTATGCCTATTTTGTTATGAATAGAATTTTAGGAATTATGATATAATCTTATGAGTAAACATATTATATAATTATTTTTGTAAGTACATTTAAATAATTGGAAGAAGACTCCAGTAATTTCTGATAATGAAACCAATAATTTCCATAATAATTATTGTAATTACGGAATAAATAAGTATTTTATGGCAAAAAAATATTGTAACAGGAAGCTTAAAATTCTGTAATTGGTAGTAGTTTTATGAAGTCACAGGGGAGATATTTCCAAGATTGATTATGTATTTTGTAGGATTTTTTAATGACAGCTTTTCAAAGATAAATTAACAAAGTATAAATTTGAGCCCCATATTTTATGAGATAAAAATTACAAAATAATGAAGATGCATATTTTGTTTTAGTAAAAAAGGCTGGCTAAAATATAGACTTGTTTATATGGCGCATATAATGAATTAAAGCTATTTTAAACACATATTTTTATTAAGATAAATTTCTTTAAAAAATTATATTAAAATTTAGATTATAAAATATAATATGCAAATCATATTCGATCTTTGAGGCTGCAGAATACGGGAATTGAGAAAAAATATAATTACAAGCTTATTGCCACACACAATTTTTGAAGGATAAATGGGGATATAGAATAATTGGGAGAAAAAGCTGCTTTCGCGAAATGCACATTTAACATCTATAACACTTAAAAGTTTTTTAAGCATCACCATATTTTGCTTTACTCTAAAGAATGTATTATGAGTATCTGATGAATATTGGGCCTGAATATTGAATCTGATTTCTATACAATGGAGGAATATCCTTACTTCAAGCTTTAATTTCAAGAAAACTTAGGTAACAAAACACAATAATTTTTATATATTGAAGGATAATACCTCGAAAATTTTGAAAATTTTTTGATTATTCTTTGACATCATCCTTTCACAACATATGACTTCCTGGAAGGTCAAAATGCCCTATGAATATTTAGCCTGCATAGACTTTCTAATTATGGTTATCTCTAACTAACTGAAAGAACTCAGAGAATCTTCTAACTTGTCTTCCCTTTTCTAAACTATAAGTTGTATAATATTAATTTGGGGAGAAAGTAATCCATTATTTTTTCGGTAGACGACTGTAGTGATCAATATCTCGTGAGGTATCTATCAAACAATTTCAGATTTATGCTCGTTGGAAAGGTGACATTTGACACAAAAATATCCTCTTGCGGTTTTTTGTTTGATTAATTCAGTTACGAGTACAAGGTTTTAAAAATAGAAAACAACAAACAGAAATTTCGATACATTTTCGTTTTTCTCTTGTAACGGCGAAAAAGATAGCCGGGTAGCTAAAATTGTGAAAGGTGTTTATCGTCCTATATAAGACTGTAACAACCAGTTACGTACAATTTTTGTTTCGTCGATTCCGTTCGGGTGTTTTTGATGTTAGAGATGCACCTCGCATGTGGATACAGCATCGTCGAAAATGTCTGTAAAATATCAAAAATGATCGAAGTTAACCGCATGTCAGCAGTCGTAACGCGCAAAACCTAAAAATCTACATGAAAGCTGTTTTAAACCTTTTTAAAAGTGAATCCAAAAGAAGTTACATAAAGTTCACGTAAAAATAATGGATTTCTTTTTCCCCATACTAATATTTCTACTATAGTGAAATTCAATGGCTCAATAGATCCTCGCTACTTCCTGCAAGACCAGCAAAATAAAGTCTCGCTGACGTCAGATATTGTCTGAGAGGATGATCACATTCTTCCTCACAGGATTGCTGAAGTTTCATAGATTGAGAAATTTTAATCAGTAACGTCCAAAGTAATTCGGCTGGTGTGGCATCGATGTGAAGAAGAGGGTAACAGTTTAGGTTTCAAACACCTGATTCAAACTCGTTCAAAATTTCAAGGTTTTTGACGATAGGCTATTATTCTTAACCTGTTAACCTTATCACACAGTCCAAGGCTTACCTGTACCATTACTTATATATACTGTTACAATGAGTCCCAGTGGTTCAACAGCTTCACGCCACTTCTATTTAAAATCCGCAAAATAAAGCATAAATTGAAAGAGGTAGTGACTCGGAAAGTGACTATATTCTCATTCACTGAATCGCTTGAGCTCCGTAAGTTGGAGAAGTATCCAAATTTATCCGTGATTACGAAAGTCCTTCCGCTGGTATGGCTTGGGTGTGAAGAGAAAGGTGCCAACTCAGTTGTTGAACATATCTGACCATGACTCAAAATTACGAGGCGCTTAGTAACACTCGAGTATTCTAAACCCGTTAAACTTAGATACAGTCCAAAACTCATTAATACTTCTATATGTGTAAGTATATTATTGCTATCAACTGTGTATTCTAATTAACTTTTGCTACTATTTTCTGTGTTTAAAAAAGTCGCTACTCAAAATGAAAAAAATAACATATAGAGTTACAAAATTAATAACAGAATTACTACAATATATATACATTGTAATTCATATATATATATATATATATATATATATATATATATATATATATATA
>JAPDSC010132307.1:0-16334 GCA_026290005.1 Latrodectus geometricus | reverse complement strand
TATTAATCATCAACAAATTCAATTTGAATTTGTTGAAGTTTAATAAACGGTATAATGGTAAAATAGAGTATTATTAGAAGTGAAAGACCCTGAGTTCGATTCCAGCCATTGAATTGGAACAGGAGACTGGTAGTGCTTTCTTCTGCATGCACATCAGTCATGGTGAGTGCTTGGGAATTTTCTGAGATTTGTTCTTTGGAATATTGACTAATGTTCTCTATGAAAAGTCCTTCCAGAAGACAAGTAGAACAATACATATCTGATTTTTAAATACCTTACAACGGTCCTTTGCTAACAACCTCGTCAGAGGTTGGAATCAAACCTATGAACTATTAAACAAAAAGTTTGACCATTCTGCGAGAAATTCAGCCCACATGCGTAGAGTAATTGTGGACAAAACAAGGATGTTTAAGAATAAATGTATATATATATATATATATATATATATATATATATATATATATATAAGCTTTAATGTTATTTAAAATTTCAAATATAATATTTGTGTTTAGTTGTTTGCATGTTTCAATGAGTGTCTGATTATTTTTAAAAATTTATTTATTTCTAATAATAAATCTTAATAAAATTGATCTCAAAATCATGAATATAATATGAACTATCAGAATTCAATTTTGCAGATTGTAAAAAAACATTTTTAGGTTCTCTGTTCAAATTATAAATTCATAAATAAATTTTAATTTTTAATAAATAAATAAATAACTTGTATCTTACTATTTAGTTATTAATTAAATTTACAGATAATTAAAAATTTGCTTATTGAAAATTAGTTTTTAGATCCTAATTATTATCCTTAATTAATAAATCCATGTATTACGTATTTAAAATTAGAAAGACATAATTGCTTCTTCCAAATCATTGTATAAACTTAATTATTTAAACTACATAATAATTTTCAAGATTTATGTTAAATTCAACTATAGCTTAAAAATAAAATATTTATTTTGAGCTTGTGATATAGATTAACCACCTAATCACGATTAAAACTCAGATTAAATGCATAGGAAATTTTATAAGAAACTGAATTTATTAATCCGAATTAATTTTCATTATATTCACATTTTAATTAAAAATTCAATTCGAAATTGGTACAAATATATAATTTGATTAAATGAGGAAAAAAAAACTATAAAATTTCTCATTAATTAAAAAATTAAATGCAGAAAAACAGCAAACTGTACAATTATTTTTCTTAATTAATAAAATATTTTATTTTTAAGCATTACAATGAAATGATTATGTTTTAAGTTATATGATGATAGATACCCCAAAGTAATCTCAAATTAATTAAATTTTTTCTAAAAATATAGTATTCGGGTATTTACTAAAATAAATTCTTCAAAAATTTCTCAAATTATTGACACGTAACGTATGCATTATTACCCACATCAATGGGCAATTTTATTTTTCGTTAAAAATTATTTCCATTTTTACACAAACAGATACGAAGTTAAAGAGAAAAGTGACAATTCTAAAACTAAACTGCATTTTCAGAATATTTTCTTTAAATATTTTAAAAATGTTTAAAAAAAATCAGAACACCATATGTGATTGGGTTTTATTTTATTTTCACAAATGCAGCTAAAATATCGCTGGAATTGTTGATTACCGAATTCTGAAACTGTTTCAAGTTTCAGAAATGCAAGTGATTTTTCCCTCTTAGCATCTAATCTTATTTAAGACTTGTCAAAGCAAATAAAATAGACTAACGAAATGCTTAAAACAAAATACCCGCAAGGATTTTGAATGTTTGAAATAAAGCTCTAGTGATATAATATCCAATTTTTAGCTAATCTTATTGTGTCTTGTAACATATTTATTTATAATACATATATGACAGAAAATTTCTTTTAAATATTACAAAAACTTATAACACTTCATATATTTGAAACATAATGTTTTCGATTTAAAAATATCCGTTATTAATAATTAATCTATTTTTTCTTAATTAAAAATTGTGCCATACTATAAATAAATTCGAAGTTTTTATAAATAGTTTACAGAAGCCATAAGTAATAATATTCCTTTAAAATATACATGCAATATGCTTTTGACTCAGACAGAAATAGTATCAAATCATCAGCAATGAAAAGAGAAATGAAAGAAAAAATATTGTCTAATATTAGTTTGGGGAAAAAGTTATCCATTATTTTTTCGATAGACGTCTGTAGTGATCGCTATCTCGTGAGGTATCTATCAAACAATTTGAGATTTATGCTCATTGTAAAGTTGACATTTGACACTAAAATATTCTGTTGCGGTTTTTGGTTTGATTCATTCAGTTACGAGTACAAGGTTTTAAAAATGGAAGACAACAAACAGAAAATTCGATACATTTTCGTTTTTCTCTTGTAACGGCTAAAAAGATAGCAGGGTGGCTAAAATCGTGAAAGTTGTTTATCGTCCTATATATAACTGTAACAACCAGTTACGCACAATTTTGGTTTCGTCGATTTCGTTTGGGTATTTGGATACTAAAGATGCACCTCGCATGGATACAACATCGTCGAGAATGTCTATAAAATATCAAAAATTATCAAACTTGACAGCATGTCAGCAGTCGTAGCTTCGCACAAGACCAAAAAATGTACATGAAAACTGTTTTATACCTTTTTACAAAGCAAATCTGAAAGAAGTTACAAAAAGTTCACGTAAAAATAATGGATTTCTTTTTCCCCAACCTAATATAAATAGTTAATGATAAATATTTTTCTTTAATGCTATGCGCTTTTTTTGTTAAAAGAGTTATCTATATTTTAAGAAAATAATCCCCCATGACACATCGTGTCCTTATAGTTGGATAGTGCACTTCCAAGTGAGGGTTCTTAGGTTCGATTCCAGTTAATGTTGAACAACTTGGATGAAGGTTTTACCTTCTGTAAGTACGTCTCTCGGGGTGAGTGCTTGGGAGTTAACCGGGTGTCTTTTTCAACCCGTTAATAGGGCTGTTTATCTGAAAATCCTCCCGAAAGAGAAGTATATGGTGGGTACGAAAATGCATTACAACAACACTTGACCATTAGGATATAATGCAGTATCAAAGATATTGGTTTAAATACATTTAATTATAATTTTATTTCAAATGCTCAGAACAGAATGAAATCAATAATTTGAAGTTTCTGATAAACGGTTGTTTCTTGCATTAATCAATTGTAATTATGTTTTTGTTAGTCCTTTAAATATTAAAAATCATGAAAAGTATAGTTTAAGTAGGATTTGATTGAATGAGAAATATATATTAGGTTGGGTAAAAAGAAATCTATTATTTTTACGTGAACTTCATGTAACTTCTTTTGGATTCACTTTGTAAAAAGGTTTAAAACAGCTTTCATGTAGATTTTTAGGTCTTGCGCGTTACGACTGCTGACATGCGGTTAACTTCGATCATTTTTGATATTTTATAGACATTTTCAACGATGCTGTATCCACATGCGAGGTGCATCTCTAACATCAAAAATACCCGAAGACGAAACAAAAATTGTTCGTAACTGGTTGTTACAGTCTTATATAGGACGATAAACACCTTTCACAATTTTAGCCAACCGGCTATCTTTTTCACCGTTACAAGAGAAAAACTAAAATGTATCGAATTTTCGGTTTGTTGTCTTCCATTTTTAAAGCTTTGAATTCGTAACTGAATGAATCAAACAAAAAACCGCAAGATTATATTTTAGTGTCAAATGTCACCTTTCCAACGAGCATAAATCTGAAATTGTTTGATAGATACCTCATGAGATAGCGATCACTACAGACGTCTACCGAAAAAATAATGGATTACTTTTTCCCCCAACTAATATATACTTAAGAATCTCTGTGAACTTGCAGAAGATATGGATGCTGGCTTATTTGTCAAGACAGGTATTTGGGAATTTTTTGGGTTTTTTTCCCTTGCGAGACGTGAATACGGATCACTATGAAAAAAAAATCTTGGTGACCAATTACCCAGTGTCCAATAAAATGCATTACAACAGCTTTAGGACAGATCAGTAACTCTAATGGGAGCAATTTGACTCCTTTCGAGAAATAACAATTTAGCGACATTTTTATATTGTTTACCCCAATGATATATGTAACTTTATCAAGAATTAACAGAACATAATAAGCATGTAAAGAAATTTTCTTAAAAATATTATGAAGGAACAGAAATTTAAGAAAATATACTACAAAAAAATAAGAGCTATACTTGAAATTTTAAAATATAATTGTAAGGTAACGGATAAGATTTCCCTAATCAAATTTTAAAATTCCAGTTCATAGCATTAGTTTACGAAATGAATCAAAGTTATAAAATAATAAACCTTAGAATTTTCCATTGAATAATTTTAATTTGTGAAATCTATATAATGAAATATATAAGATCTCCTAACACTGAATATTTTTTATAATATATAATAATATAATATATAATTTTTATAATATAATAAAATATATTTTTAAAAGTTTTCAAGTTGCTTAATATATACTTATCTATGGTATAATAAAAACCGAATATGTTCGGACAGAAATAATATATATATGAGCCGTTTATTTTGAAAGTGGCCTAACTCCATTTATCTTCAAATAGAGATATTTAAGGGTTTGCGTTTCAATGAATTTAAAAATATACGTATATGATACTTATGAGTCATACTGTTCAAGTGTATCTAAGGGTGTTACTTTTATTTATTTATTTATTTTTAATTTTTTTTTTAATTTTATTTATTTATTTTTTTGTTTTTTGATATATATATATATATTGCATTTAGAGTAAAATAGATTTGACGTTTAGAGTAATTTAAGCAATTTGCTTGATTCATCTATCATTTCACGTGTAAAAGATATTACACAGAAGTAGTGTATCAGTAATAACATCGCTCTGTAAACGCCTTCGCATTCGAATCAGGAATTTATCTCAAGATAAATTGCATTAATCGGATAGAAACGCACTTACCCCACCCCTATAAATAAAGTTGAGAAGTATAACGCAACAAAAAAGCAAACAGAAATGGCTTTACAGGAATGGTTCCTATTGATTTTTCTCTTTTTCCAAAGCGTACTCAAGTTATTTATTTCTGGGGAAAGAACACAGGAACTTAGAGATGGTCTTGTTATTTAAGCATGGTCATGAAATATTGCAATGATTTATTGTTTTATTAAAATAAATGGCTAAAATGCAGCATAATTGTTGTTTTGCTTACCGCCATTTTGTTCTATTTACTTCAATTATTTTCTTAACGACAATTCTCCTTTTTAATATCTAAATACGCAGTTAATTTTTGTGTTTTGCCAAAACAAAAATTAACATCTTAAACAGAAAAATAAAGGTTTCTTAAAAAGGAAGTTATAGTAAACTTATACGAATAAATATGCTGTGCAAAATTAGGTCTATAAAATGAAAATGTTATTTATTTCCAAAAATAATAATTTTTTTCATATGAATCCATATTACATGTATTAGATAATACTAAATAAGCATGTTTTATTACATATATTAGGTTGGGGAAAAAGTAATCCATTATTTTTTCGGTAGACGTCTGTAGTGATCAATATCTCTTGAGGTATCTATCAAACAATTTCAAATTTATGCTCGTTAGAAAGGTGACATTTGACACCAAAATATATTCTTGCGGTTTTTTGTTTGATTCATTCAGTTCAAAGTTTTAAAAATGGAAGACAGAAAATTCGATACATTTTCGTTTTACTCTTGTAACGGCGAAAAAGATAGCCGGGTGGCTAAAATTGTGAAAGGTGTTTATCGTCCTATATAACACTGTAACAACCAGTTACGTACAATTTCTGTTTCGTCGATTCCGTTCGGGTATTTTTGATGTTAGAGATGCACCTCGCATGTGGATTCAGCATCGTCGAAAATGTCTATAAAATATCAAAAATGATCGAAGTTAACCGCCTGTCAGCAGTCGTAACGCGCAAGACCTAAAAATCTTCATGAAAGTTGCTTTAAACCATTTTACAAAGTGAATCCAAAAGAAGTTACATAAAGTTCACGTAAAAATAATGGATTTCTTTTTCCTCAAACTAATATATATATTTTATGTATATACCGGGTAATTTTAAATTGTTTTTACAAATTAAGAGAGGTGGTAGTACCCCTCCAGACAAGCAATAATTACAAAGAAATATATAAGCATTCAACTTTGAGAGGCAGAAAAGAGGAATTCTCACCTGAACATACAACGGTGTTGGGTAAGCGAATGAATAATACCAAAAGTTTCACAGTCATATTTGTTGTTAAGGGAAAACCTCACAGCAAATGCTCAAAATGCCGACCACGTGTGTCGTTGCACAGTTGTTCAACAGCGATGATATGACTGGCGTACCCTCTCGAAGATTACTGATGTCGTGTTAATTTTGCTCGCGGCAACAACAATTCTGATAACGAGATTTTCATCTGAATCCACAGACGCCCCATACACTAAATATTTCATATGCCTCTAGAAAAAAAGTCCAGTGGATTGAGGTCCGGTGAGCGAGTAGGCCAAGTCATAGATCCGCTATCTTCAATCCATCGTGCGGGATAACATTCACGAGAATTTTCGGACGATGTTATCCAAATAATACAGAAGCGATGATGTTGCACTGTTTTTAAAGGACAATATCTACTCTCGTTGGCTTTCTCCGGTAACCAAAAAGAGCAAAATGCTGCTTCTTCTTTTTGGAAATTTGCATACGGTAAATTCGAGATAGATTCTTGGTGCGTTTCTACTTTTCTACCTTTTAGAGTGGAATGCGACTCTATGTTCCTATGTAATTGTTGCTTGTATGAGTATTATCACCCCTCTTAATCAATTTAGCATCACCATATATATATATATATATATATATATATACCGAATTTAACAATTTTATTTGCATAGCATACATGTTTTTGTAATATGGGAAAAAAACGGAATCCTCAAACTTAAAATATGCAATGATCGAAAGAAATAAGAGTTGTACACTTTTTGAAGCTGTAACGGATATTTCTGAGACATACGTTCTTACATTTATTGACACAAGTGTGCGAAGTTCTATTTTCTTCTTCTGTCAATACAAGCTGAAGCATGCATTTCTTTTAAAAGACATCAACCAAAAAACTTGGAAATCTTCTTGCTGGTTTTTATTTGCAAAACTATTTTCTAGCGCTTAAATGTCTGAAAATTTTAACACTCTAAAAATAGTTTTAAATTACTTTGACCATAAAGGGTTTTGACCATAGTGGAATAACATACTTCTGTTTAAATAAAAACAAATTAAAAGTTTATGTAAAAAAAATCTATTTGGATTATATTATTTTACTTCTGTGTTTAAAACAAAAGGAAATTAAATTAAAATCTTTATCAAACTTAGTAGGATGTAGTGCCCAAATATATATTATCCAAATATATTCATTAACTTACTGTGTAAGTATTATTTAAATATAAAGTAATTATAGAAATTATACATTACCCACGCAAATGAAAATATTATTAATATTGAGACTTTTAGCAATATTTTCCTACATATTAAACTCATTTCTGTGAAAATATATTGGAATAATATAAAACAAATTACTTATTTTATTTTTTTGCGTATAATTTGATGGAAAAAATAGGAAACAATTTTAAGAGTGCAGAATTTTTTTAATGCATACAAAAATACATATTGCAAACCGGAAATTATGCCTAAATTGGTTTTACATATTTAATTTACTTTTACAATTTCCGGTTGAATATCAAAAGCTTTATTTTTCTGTGGCCTGGTTCATTAGAGGGTCGTTCTTATCACCGGAAGGTGGTGAGTTCGAATCCAGGCTCATCTGGAGGTCCGTCGTGTTCACTAATGGCAACTGGGGCCCGTAAAATATGTCGTGATCACAATGTCTATGTTCCCAATACAAATCAATACCTCTGGGGGTGTTAGGAGCCAGGCGTTGGGTCTTCTCTCACTTCCTATCTCTAAATTGGAAGACACAGATGGTGTTGCTATCTATGAGCCAAATTTGTACTTTCACCTTGTTTTCAAAAAGGAAGGCGCTCTTTCTGTCTTCATTCGTCCAGTCCCGGATGGCCGGGCTTAGTTATATGTAACAACAACAACCTAATTTTGCACGAAAATATCAGTCATCATCTTAATAATTCCGATATTATTTGCCATGTTTCTCGTCTCTCCTGGTCACTTTAATTACCAGGCTTCACCCCTACGTAATTTTTGAATTTGTATTACTAACAAATATTAGGTTAGGGAAAAAGAAATCCATTATTTTTACGTGAACTTTCTGTAACTTCTTTTGGATTCACTTTGTAAAAAGGTTTAAAACAGCTTTCTTGTAGATTTTTAGGTCTTGCGCGTTACGACTGCTGACATGCGGTTAACTTCGATCATTTTTGATATTTTATAGACATTTTCGATGATGCTGAATCCACATGCGAGGTGCATCTCTAACATCAAAAATACCCAAACGGAATCGACGAAACAAAAATTGTACGTAACTGGTTGTTAGAGTCTTATATAGGACGATAAACACCTTTCACAATTTTAGCCACTCGGCTATCTTTTCGCCGTTACAAGAGAAAAACGAAAATGTATCGAATTTTCTGTTTGTTGTCTTCCATTTTTAAAACCTTGTTCTCATAACTGAATGAATCAAACAAAAAACCGCAAGAGAATATTTTAGTGTCAAATGTCACGTTTTCAACGAGCATAAATCTGAAATTGTTTGATAGATTCCTCACGAGATATCGATCACTACAGACGTCTACCGAAAAAATAATGGTTTACTTTTCCCCCAACCTAACAATATTAAGCAAATTAAAAAAACATTTATTAGAAAACATTTAGAGTAGCATTTATTTGGAAAACATCTGGAATTCTCCTTTTTAAGATCATTCACAAGCATCCGTAAAAGATAAAGAAGGGTATTGTCGTATTTCAAATGTAATGCAAATTGATGAATAAATTCAACATTGATTGTTGTTTATTTCGAATACCAATGCAACAATCAATATGTTTTAAGATTTCTATTTACAGAATATATTACAAAAAGCATTTTAACAGAATATAAAATCACATTTCTTAATAAAATTGTTAGATTTGTTTGTTTCAGAGCTACATTTGAATTTGAAGATTTTAACATGAAATTTACTCCTAAATACCTTGACCAAAAGGATTCAACTTCTATTTCACTTTTGTATTATATAAAAATCAACAGAGGTCGCAGTTGTTGTTCTCGTGGTAGAGAGGAAGCAGTTTCCAAAGCTGGCCTTGTAGAGAATGTTTTTGCTTAGAGAACATAAGCACGTTGAAGTCTCGTGGAGTCCATTCTTTCTCCTATATACTTATTATTTTTCGCTATTAGCTATACTGGCCACCAAAAATTAAGAAACAACATGTTTTTCAAAGCTCACTATGAATAAATGGCACTAAAAGTTATAGTTTATATAAATAATTAGATCGAACTTTAGGGGAAATCACTAGCTACCCCTATTTTTTTAGAAAAAAAGTGGTATAAATGATTGTTGGAAAAATGAGCAAACATCAGGCTTTGATAATTACGCGTGTTGCTATTGTTAGCAAATTCGTTGACAATAGTCAGTAGAATCTCTCAATGTCAGAGAAAAGCCATTTGCCTAATTCATTAATTAATTAAATTTTTAAATTAAGTGTCAAGCGGTTGGAAATGGGAATATCACAGGCTGATGCTGCTAGGCGCCTTAATGTTCTCGCAGTGAGTTCCATTGTACATAGACTCAATATTAATACAAAGATTCTGTGTTGAGATATTCCAGGCTGATCATAAACTACAAAAGCTGAAAAATACCATTTTATAGCTGTTTTGGAGAAGCATTTCTGTATCTCAACTTGTTTGAAACCACTCTGTAGCCTCAGGAAGAAGAAAATCCGTTAGTACAGTACGAAGGCATCTTCATCAATCAGGTCTCTATGCAATGTGACCAGTTGTGTGTACCTCCCTCACCAGACGACAGAGAGTGGCCTGCTTATCCTAGGCAAGAAAATATGTTTCCTGGATGAAATGGCGATGGGCTTCTGTACTTTTTATTGACGAATTCAGATTCAAACGAGAGAGCAACTCAGGACGTGTGCTGATCAAGAGAGAACAAAACACAAGTTACCATCAATCCAACACTGTGGAAAGACACAGTTACCAAGGTGATGAGATAACGGTTTGGGCAGGGATCTTACTCGGTGGTCACACTGACCTGCATGTGTTTCAGGAAGGAACTATAACTGGTGTGAGATATTAAAATGACAA
Organism: Latrodectus geometricus; assembly: GCA_026290005.1. Taxonomy (NCBI): domain Eukaryota; kingdom Metazoa; phylum Arthropoda; class Arachnida; order Araneae; family Theridiidae; genus Latrodectus; species Latrodectus geometricus. The sequence continues at coordinate 6,088 of JAPDSC010132307.1, read as the reverse complement.
CCTTGATCCATATGTCCTCCCATACGCCAGTGACATTGCCAATAAATAAATTTATTCTGGTGGATGATAATACACAGCCTCATCGAACTGTAGTTGTTGAGGAATATCTTGAGGGTCTTGATTAGGAGCGAATGGAATGGTCAGTTCGATCTCCAGACCTGAATCCCATAGAGACACTTTGAGACTATCTTGGTAGGCAGGTATTTTAATTGTATAATGTTTCGAATGAAATGCGTATCCTAGAAAGTTTTAATTCTTAATTCAGAAAAAATATCAGGTTAATAAAATATTTCATTTTGTTTCGGTAACACACTAGATTTTTCTAACATTTTCAAGGAGGAATGTAAAATATTGACATTCTTTTAAAATTAAACATAACTGGAAGTATCTTGACCAATGCACTGTTTTCTGTAACATTTTTTTTTCAAAACTTCTGGTTAGTAGGATATTTTGCCTTTTAAACTCAACAAGGGGTGGAAGTAACGGCACCTTACACTGTGGGGTATCCAGTGAGTGTGCCATCGATGATCTGAGAGTGCGTGGGTCCTTATAGTTTAGGAGCAGGTCAGACTTGCCCAATCACCTCCTGAGGTATCTTTTCAAATGGAAAACATTGCGACAATGCCATGTTTAATATACCCCATACGCCATTAGCTTACACGACAGATCATCGATTGGATCGAGAACTGAAACCACTAGCTTCTGACAATAAGAGCGATGCCCCAACCCACCGGCCACCACGGATACATCTTCTCTAACATCGAAGCACTTATCAGTCAGTCAGAAATAATTGTTTAGTAAGATCACTCTTTATTAAATTGTTTTCGGTTCAATTGCTAAACAATTTTTAATGGTAATATAAAAGGCAGAAATGAGTTCAAAATGATTGCGTTATTATAATGCTTCTACGTCATAAATCTATATCGCCTTTAAAATGTCTTGATAAAAACTATGTCTCTATTTTATATCTTTAAATATATTTACTTTTTATCGTACTGCATCATTCAAATAGAAGTTCACTTTAAAGGATTCTCTAAATATGCAGGTAATTTAGAAATTAAAGTGATTCATCCTATTAAGTATTAATTACTTAAAAAAAAGGACATGCTCTTGAAAGATATTTAAGTTAAAGCTTAGGATTTACTGTTCTTTGGTATGGGATATCTTTCAAAAAAAAGTTTTAATCTCCCTGTATCCAATTGCTTGCCAAATAGGAAATCCAATGCTGGAAAATGTCAGCCTCTTACAACACAGCAAACAACTCGAATCCAATGTAACGGATCCGTTCATGTTTACTTCAATAAACAAGATGCCTTAGAAAGTTTCAATGTTTGTCAAAGGAAGTCCCCCCCCCTCTCCGAAGCAGCAAAGAATCTGCTTGTAAGACCCAGGGGCATAGAGAGGCTGATTTTTTTGTGAGCTCTACTTGTTGATTCAACTTATTGATCCTCCCACACCCCACGCTCTTTCTCCAGGGAAATATTTTCAATAAAAAGCTATGGTTCACATAAAAATATTATAAAAATTATTTATTTAACGTGCAAATTTAGTTATTTTTTCTAAATTGTAACTCATTTTTCAATGCAAACCTAAAAAAAACCATGAAGCATGACAAACATATTGCTGGGATCTTCTGTAATTATTAATAAAAAAATTTATGACTGTCGTTTATCCCCCTGGTGCAGGAAAGCCCACACCAGGTCCAGAAGATCTGGCATAGGGTAGTATGCAGCTTCTTTTTTGGAGAGAAGCGACAAGGACAGAAGACTGACTTGACCTCTGAACACACAGGGCATATGCACCCGTTTATAGGGTAAACAACCATTCATACAACGAAAGGACAAAGACAGGATAGTGAGAGAGAGAGAAAGTACATCCATGCCGGAACGGGGATTCGAACTCAGACCTTCCTATCCGCAGTCAGGCATGCTAACCACTAGACAGAGTAGACGGCAAACTTATGACTTTGAAAGTAAAGAAAATATAAAATTTTTTCAATACCAAAATGTTTTTCATTGTATTGAAAAATATTTCTTCAAAATGTTTCTCAATGCCAACCTGAAACCATTAAATTATTTAAATTTATTTACCCAGAAGAAAATTGATTTTGTTTTTTGTAAACTGCATAAAAATATCGTAAATGGAATACTCCTTTACAACATACAGTGGGCCGTGGTGACCTGGTTGTTAGGGCATCGTTCTCGTTACCGGAAGGTAGTGAGTTCAAATCCCGGCTTAACTGAAGATCCATCGTGTTCATTAATGACGACTAGAGCACGTAAAATATGGCGGGTCGCAATGTTCTCCATGTTCCCAAATCAAATTAATACCTCTGGGGACGGTTGGAACCCCAGGCTATGGGTCTTCTCTGGCGTCAATCTCTAAATTGGAAGACCCAGATGGTGCTGCCATCTATGAACCAGAGTCATATTTCCACCTTCGTATGAGGGTGCTCTATTCAAAAACGGATGACACTCATTTTGACTTCATTCGCGCAATCTTTGACACGCGGGCTTGGCTTTACCAAGTGTCATTAGTAACATCAAGAACACACAATTTCATTTTTTTTCAAAAAATAAATTATAATATTTATTTATAAATTTCTATTGTTATCCTTTTATTCGTGAGATAATTTATGTAGAATCCAAAATGGAAATTATTTTTCAATAATTATATCAATATTATATTATAAAATTTTAAAAGGGTATGTGAAATAAAACCAAAAGAATATTTAATAATTACGTGTAATGCTGAAGAATATATTATACTTTGTCTAAAAATTTAATTCCTTTAAAAACATATTTGAAGGTAACTAGGAAATAACCTCTATTTATAAAACGAAATATGCATAAAATAAGAATCATCAATATTAATTCAGGAATATATTACTTACATTTTTCATAGTTTATATTAGTTATATTCATTTCTTCATAGAAAAATCTAAAGATAAGTACAAGTATATAAAATTGAAAACAACCATTACTTGAGATCCAATTCATCATATTAATCTCTAATCCGTGATAAACCTGAATAAACAATTTCGTAATCTAGCTGTCTTGTGACTTTTTGCAGTTTCAATTTTGACACTGCACTCAAATTATGCATTTTTGTTTTCGTAAAATGTTTATTTTATTCAAAACTACTTGTAAATCGTCAGGCATAGTCAGTGATATCTATTCAACGTTTACTTCTGAGCTCCTAGTTGTTCTTACGGCTATCTCTCTCTCTCTCTCTCTCTCTAAATAATCCTGCCGGACTCTATTCCAAGCCTCTCTATAATAGAAAAATTACCAGCAAGGGATGCTATAAAATGATAAGAGAAAAATTACCAGCAAGGGATGCTATAACATGATAAGAGATGAGACAAATAAATTCATAGGTCTATGCCTAGAACCAAGAAAGAAGATGTCTGACTATCAAGGGCAAAATCTTGATTTTTTCCGACTATTACCAAACTCGACAGATTTGAAATTCAGTCAATAAGCACAAATGCATCTTGGGAAACTTACGACACATAAGATTTCATATAAGTTCGCAGTGGCCTGGTTGGTTCGAACACTCGTTCTTCTCATCAAGCCACAGAGTTCGATCTCGGATCCAATCAAAGATTCACCGTGTTTGCTAATGGTGGCTGAGACACGTTAATTATGTCGTGGTCGCAATGTCTTCCATGTGAAATGATACCTCTGGGGTGGCAGGCCAAGTGTTTGATCCCTGCTTCTAAATTACGAATACCCATTTTCGGGGATTCGATGGTACATCCATTGAGTGTCCTTCTATATAAGGTACCATCATTTCAGCCAACATCAGTGCTGAAAGAAGGAGATCCTAGTAGCCAGGCATTATGCAACAATAACTAATTTCAAATAGTCAGTCAATAAAGACAAACACATACTCAACTTCATAGTCAATAAAGACAAATGCATCTGTGGACAATCAGAATCTGCTGATCACCTAGTATTTTCTAGTTATTATATAACGAAATAAGCCGCCCAACTTATCTAGTGGTTAGCGTAACTGACCACGGATGGGGAGGACCTGGGTTCGAATCTCGGCTCGGGCATGGATGTACTTTCTCTTTCTTTCTCTTTATGTTTCTTGTTCTTTCCTCAGATGATGGATGAATATGGTCTGCCCTATAAACGGGTTTGTGGTGGTGTGGCGAGGGCGATGCTATTCGTACCTCCGCAACTTGGTTCACAGGGGCCCACCGGGTAACGATAAAATGAGTAGCAGTTTCCGGCCTTGTTGCGGCAAATGGGCTAATGTACTTACTTGCTCAAGGGTGCCTGCCATTAGATATAAAAAATATATATAATGAAATAAGGAATATAGTTTCCGTCTGTGTTTGGGAATTCGGTATGCAATTTTTTAAGACTATATATTATTTTTATTAGTTGAAAGTTCTTCTGGTAATTTCTGTATTTTTTCATTTTTTGATCTTACATAGTTTTAGATCCTTCTTCGACTCATGACCTTTGAATTCGTCATTCTTTCATTCGATTTTTTTTAAAAAAAAATTTAGAAATTACTCATTTTTTATTTTGTTCCACACCCGTTTGACTATGAAAGTATTCGGTATGCTATAAGCCATTAGTTTTGCAAATTTCAGAAATAAAAAGGAAATCACATTAAACTTGCATAAATTGAAATGCATTTGATTTCATCTCTTCATTTTTTCCCCTAATCTGTTACGCAATGATCACGAAAATATAAGCCCATAAATTTTCATTCTCATCTTGATCTTTTTAAAAATATCCTCCTAACTGCAGTTTCTTTGCAATTTCTGCAAATTTGATTACACAGTTGTAAAAAGTTCTAGGAGACTTCTTCGAAGAACTACTTTGTGATGTTCATGTAGTAAGGTAAACGAATCCTAAGAAATACTGATTTAATATTTATGTCTAGAATCACAGTTGGAACAACTAAATCTAATTATTGTACGTGTGAAAAATCATAAACATTCCCTTAAAGTGCAGATGCACTTATGATATATACACCTACTTCCACTAACAGGTGGCCATTTTAGGTGTTTTTCCTGTGATAGTGGCAGAAAATCTATCCCATTTGTAAAAAATGCTGCACCGTCCAGCTTCACCGCATCATATGCTGGGGGGCAACGGACCTTTGGGGGGGGGGGGCTTATTATCTAATCTCCTGACTATCATAGATTTTTTGGTGGTCAACAACATTCTGGAGCCCGTTTGACATATAATTTTGATATTTATATCACAATTACAGATAAATATTGTTATATATATATATATATTTCAGTTTGAATTTTGTAAATATTGTTATTACAGAATTAAGGTAAATATTAATATTTTTTACGAATTTTCAATGTTAGTATATAAGTATAACATATATTAAAGGGAAAAATGTTTTCAACTTTAAATTAGGTGTTATCATCGACATACGCTTGATGAAGATTCTTAACCATTTGTGAACAAAATAATAAAAAAAACAAGCACAGAAATAAAATAAACTCTGATTGAATTACAAAAATGTGAGTGATTTAATTTATGGCTGATACTTCTAAAATAATTTCTTTGAGGCTTGAGATATTTTGTTTGTGTAATAAATATATAAATAAACAATTAAATTTAATCAGTGTTATAATGCAAAAAAGCAACTCAAAACAAAAAAGCATATGCAAAAAAGCAACTCAGCTACTTTGAACTGATTTCACTAATAATGGTAGAAAAAGGCATTCTTCTCGAGTACAAAAGGTAACTGACTCGATACCTGTTTTTGTTGTTACTTATGACACTTGGCGAAGCCAACCCCTCCCGTCAGGGACTGGGCGAATGAAGTAAGAAAAAGCGTCTTCCGTTTTTTGAATAGAACACCCTCATTCTAAGGTGGAAGTACGACTTTCGGTTCATAGATGGCAACACCATCTGGGTTTCACAATTTAGATATTGAAGCCAGAAAAGACCCATAGCTTGGCTCCACCCCCCCCAATAATAAATTAATTTGGAATGGAAACATGGAAAACATTGCGACCACATATTATATTTTTTATATTAATCTATATTTTACGTATCTCAGTCACCATTAATTAGTAAGCATGAAGGATCTTCGGCTA
>JAPDSC010132303.1:0-13469 GCA_026290005.1 Latrodectus geometricus | reverse complement strand
TATATCATATTATAAATTTAAGAATATCAAAACTAAATAGTTACTTACAAATATTATAGAATATAATAAAAACTAAATTAATAGTACTAAATAAAAAATATATATAATTGAATATCAAAAATAATGTTTAAGATAATTTATTATTTATTTGAAGAAAATAAATCCTTATAAAATGACTTTTCTTTTGAATAAATATAAAGTGCTTAAGTAAAATAAAATTATTATATTTTAATTAATATTTCAGTTTGTTTATTATTAGTAAATATACTAGTTACTATTATTGAATTAAATGATATTATTATAATTTAGTTCAACTACTTTAATTACAATTATTTTTCCTAGTGTCTGTGAGTATGGAAAAGACAATATAAATAGTAAGACTTTGGTTTTAATGAGTTTATTTGACACAATATAACATTTTTATTGATGATGACAAAATAATCAATTTTCGTAAATCTTATAGCTTAATAATAGTGTCAATAGAAAATAAATTATTGAAGCATAAGTTTGTTTCTGAGAAAGTAAAAAACAAAGATTTCTAGGGTTGATAACATGAAAGAAATGCAATTACTGAAGGAATGCTATAGTATTAAAGCTATAAAAGTGCCATAAGGTTTGTTTTGACACAATCAGTGTCAAATAATAATTTTTGTTTCATACAAAAACTTTATTAATTACTAGTATATTTTCTAATTGTACGACTTCATGAACAAAATCTGATTTGTAGTTATTAATTTGAAATGAACATGAATAAGGGAATCTCGAAACATAGTTATACAATTTTCATTTCCTCTAGAAATTAATCTTATTTTATAAATAATATTTTAGATTAAATTATATGTGTTTATTTCTGATTATTTAGTTTTGATTTTTTTTTAAATTGAAATTTTAGATAGAATAAATAAGACAAAGTGTGAAAATAAAAATAAATCTAAGAAATCATTTTAATCTCTATTTCATTTCATTAAAAAAAACTAAATCAAACAGACATTGTTTCATACAAAATAGTATAGAATTATTCAATAAATGCAACTTGTAATTAATGTATATTTTGAATGATCTAAACTACAAAATAAAGTTAAAATTTTAATTAATACATGATTTAAACAAATTCAACATGTCTAACCTACGAAACTCATTCAAAAAATAATTTATCAAAATGTTTTATTGCAAAACTATTTTGTGACTTCAAATTAATCTCTGCTGTTTCCAATATCAAGTTCTACTTAATTTGATGAATTTTTTTCATTATTAAAATTAAATGTTTTATAAACCTCTTGAGCAAATTAGCATAAAAATTTTATAATGCAATTATGTAACAAACATTTTTATAAATCATTGATTGTAAAATATACTTAAACTACTTTTTTGAACATTTGTAGAAATTTACTGAGCAATTTCTGAAATTTTAAATAAGTGTTAAATTTAATCACTAAGTTTTTTATTATCATAATTTTATTTATCAGATAATAATGGTTTATTATAAACTTGTAAAACAGTCACTAAGTAATCTAAAAATTTATAATAATATTAATAATGTTACATCTAACTTTTGATACAACTATGGAACAATATTTGTTATCAGTTTAACTTATTACATTTTTCACTTAAAATATCACAAATTAAATATCATATATTAATATAAAACTAATAATATTATAAAATAAAGTTTGTGAATTAACAACTGTAATAAAAGTAAATGAAATATTAAATTCAAAATGAAATTATACTTAATTCTAAAATTTTAAAATAATACAGTTTTTTGTTATTGAATTGTTAATTTCACTTATTATTTATTAGTTCCTTGCTATCTAATTTATTTAATAATATTATATAAAATATAACTGATGTATCGATATGCATACAAAATTTATGGAAATATTAGGAACCATTTCTATTTTTTATCATTTAGATGGATCAATGTAACTCAATGTGCGTGTGGGGGAAATCCAACTGAGGAACCGACAATCTAATTTAAAATTCTATTTTATTTTAAAAACTTTTATTCAATTTCTTGAAAACAACTTATTGGTTAATGGTTATTTACACTACATGGGGCATCGGACAATATGAATTTGACATATTGTCATAAAAAATTTTTATTGAGTAAAAAAAATCAATTAGATGAAGGTTTAACCAAGATTGCTTTAAGGTAATAAATACTTTCCTAGAAGGAAAAGTAACTCCTTATACAATTCTCAGATACTTGTATTAATATTTTGTATTGTTGCAATAATTATTCCAATTGACTCAGTGCTAACAAGGACTATGTATAAATTATTAAAGTTTACAATTTTCACATTTAGAATTTTGGAGATACAGGTGATTAAATTGTTAGTCTATTTAAAATTGAAGACAGTTATGTATCATTAAAAATTGTGCTGGGAAGATAATTATATCAACATTTGCAATATGTAAAGAATGGCTGCAATAATAATTTCAATAAATACATGCTTCATAAATTAGATAAAAAAGTTCAATCCTGTTCAAAATATCTGTATAGAAATATCATAAAAATAAATGATGTTTTAAAAGAAACTTTATTTTACAGAGAAGTATTTTCATCATAAATTACTAAAATTTATAACAAACGGACAATTAAAAATCATGTTTATGTATGTGCGTATATAGATAAATTTGATAGCTATATTTTCATGTCAGGCATATTTCCTCTATTGAAGGAGTTTGCGATTGAGTACGTTTTTTGCTTATTAAAAAGCGATATATCTTCCAGAAAACAAAGTATAATTGTTGCATTTAGCCTGTAAACCTTTTAATGAAGATTATAAAGGTTAAATAAAGTGAATTTGGAACAGCTTCTTCTGAATAAAAGTGACCTCAAATGCAAGACAGCACTTCAGAAAAACTCATTTTTTACAAAATACTGAAAAGAACCACCGAAAAACAAATGCAGATTATTAGATAAGAAGCCTATTTTTGTCAAGCGTTAATTTATCATCAGTAATATGAAAGCTCATTGGAGAAAGGAGATATGATAGATTATCATTCGAAAAAAAATTATCAATACCTTCAATGAAGAAAAAATTTATGTCTTAGACAAAGAAGTATCAATTCAGGGGAACATGAGTTTTGGTTAAAGATGAAACCCATTTTCTTAAACAAGGATTCTTCTCAATATTTATCATATCAACTACTAGAGATCCATCTGGAAACAACGTGCTCCAGCAGTTAAGACTGCTCGCAGGTGTTATGGGATTACTTTACATCTGGAGTATCTTGATGCTTAATTGAATTGAAGAAATGAGGAATTTCAGAAATTATATTTCAGTACTAAAAGTCCAATTTGAAGTTCAAATTCAAGCTTTCACAGATGGTATAATAATAGATTGAGTAAATTTAACTTTTTAGCTCGTAAGGAGGCAATATAATTTCTTTGAATTCAAGCACTATTGTATTAAATCCGAGCTTTAAACTACATCTTTAAGCCACAAGGGTAAAAAAATCAAAAAAATGATTTCTTAGCAGAAGTAATATAAATACAAATAAGAATAATTTAAAAAATTACTTAAATATTATCTTATTTTTTTATTTAAGTAAAGAATTACTAATATATATATAAATAAATTTTTGTATAATTGACAACATTTTAAAAAAATGTAATAAATAGAAGAATAAAAAATGATTAAAGAGAAAAATTACAGAGAGGTACACAAACAGTTTTCATGAAGCAAAAAACTACGATTTTTAGATATGGAAACAAAAAAATAGTATGCAGCATTTTTCAGGAAGGAAATAGTTTAATAGCAATTAAAATATGATAAATATTTTGTAACAGTGAATACTATGACTCAAAAATATATTTAGCTGTATCGGTTGCTTTAAAATAGGTGAGTAATCTTATAAGGAAGCAGAATCATTAAAAGTCCTCAAAATAAGATTTCCAGACTATGGAATCTATGTTTGGAAATTGAAATGCTCTTCAAAGATTGGGACAAGATCATATTTCTGTAAAACCATAAAATGACAATCAATGTTTAAAATTAACGCTGAAGAAACTCTCACTATGAATACAGATTCATTGCTACAAAACTTTCAGTGGACAGATGTGTAAGGTAATGGACTTTTAAGATCAAAATGCTCGTAACTGACTCCACAATGTAAATCTGTATGCTCTCAGACTTATGGCTTATACTTCATCGCTAAGGAATCATTGTGAATCAAGAATACCATTGAGGGGAACGAGATAACAGGAGCAATATAAGCGTGTCATTCACTTTATTGTGTGATATGAGAATAAGCTGATTCTCATCTGAAGATAATATGGTACTTCAGTTAGGTTTGGTAAAGATAGTTCGGTGGTCTGACCATTGTTTCTAACAACACCCGTACCGAACCTTTGATTATCAGAATGGAAATTAAAAACTTAGGGATACAAACATGAGGTCTTTTGTCCTGATGTGTTTATTTAGACTACAGCAGTTAAGGATAAATCCATTCTTATAAATGATATTACCAATCTATATCGTGCTGTACTAGTGGAAAACCTATTAGAATAAGGATTTTATTAAATATATTTGCCATTATTTTTCCAGTTCCCAGATATAAACACAATAGAATGTATTTTAGACCTAGGCAAAAAAGATGCTAATCCCTCACTACTCAGCTTAATAGTTCAGCAATTGGAAATCTCTCTTTTATATAAGTGATAACGAATATTATATTCCTTTACAGATAATTTCTTATTTTTAATCTTTTTTTCTCTTCATTATAAATTTCTTTACAAAAAAATTTATTTCAAATCCAAGATGTGTAACATTGCAACGTGAAATTATATTCTTTAATGAAACTCAGTTTTCCACGATAAATCATATTTTCTGCTGATATAATATACACGGTATATTATGTAACACACAATATACACGTTCATATATTTTCATATAAAGTATAGACTAAGTAAACAATTAAAGAAATTTTGGTTAAACGGTTTAGTCAAAGTAGCTCAAATGTTCGAAAAAAATAAATAATATTTAATTCATATTTCCTAATCCATTACGATAAACTCAAAAAAAGAGTCTAACTTATATCAGTGAGATTGAAGCATATTCATCTAAAATAATTGCACATTTTTCAAATGATGGATCTTTTCATAAAGATAACACATAAAGTTGATACTTATTTACGTCATTATATTGAAAGCACGTAAATACACCATACCGTTTATGCTCATCTTGCTTTTGTTTAGATTCACTAAATATATATCTTAGTTTTATTTTCTAATCATCATAAATTTAAAAGATTTTACAAGGCGTTTAAATAGTGGTGATAAGTATAGATGAAGTAGATAACTATTTGTGAAGTACCCTACAATAATACATTATCAACTTAAATTGAAATACTTGGTATTAGTTGCATTTTGTGTGTAAAAAATACTGGCAAATTAATTATACCAAAAATAATATGTTGTATGTAAATGAATATTCCTACGTTGTATCAAACACTGGTAACAAATGTTTTCTTTTAGTTTTAATGGCATCCTTTACACGTTTTGGCATGAATTTCATTAACATAAATTGTAATATTTTGAGTTGTCATTTGATATTTAATGCTTATAACTGTCTCATATTTTTCTTTTAATTAAACAATCCAAACAATTCATGTGTTTCTTCACAATGTTTCATAAATTTTTCCTGAGATTCAAATTTGAAAAATTACCAAGCCAATACAACTTTTTTTTTTGAGAAAATTTCTTTACTTGGCTTAGAATGATGATAGGGAACCAAATATTATCAAAACACATACATAAGAAAGAAAACTTTTGAAATCTGCAGTTTGCAGTTTTTTATCTACATGAGAAAACATATTTTAGTGGAATACATTGTAAGAATTTTTGTGAAATATTTATAAGCTAGTACTACGTTATAAAATATAGACTTTTACAATGCGAAAATAAATTATAATATTCTTACTATATGTGATTATAGTATATGTAAAATAATTAGTAGTAAGTATACACTCTAAAATTAGTTAATAAGAAAAATCAAATGTATGAATTTTTTGCTCTAAAAGCAATCAAATGATAAATTAGTAGTGTTTTTGTAGAACAACGTTGCGAAGTATGCATGTAACATTGCAATGACGTTAATTAATAATATTTTATGCAATAACTGGCACATATCTGTTCATGTTGAATTGTAACTAGTAATAACAAAACCGTTATATCACCTATACTGATTTCTTAATTGACAATGGTATTAAATTGAATCTTCTAGTGCATATATTAAAAGTTTCATTTTAAAACATCAACCTAATACGTATCTTAAGCAAAATGTAAGAGCAAAAAGCACTTTTGATCATAAAATTGCTTAAAATAATTATTCTGTGAGTAACGAGCATCGTTTGCTACACGTGTAATGTAATTAATTAGCAACAAAAATTAATTTACAAATTAAATGTATTGTTAAAAACTAAATTAATTTAAAATACAAATTAAATTAAACGTAAGTTATGTTTTTGTTTTATATTAAGAGCTATAAAATTCTTTTAATTCTAAACAATTATTTAAGTTATAAGTAAACATACTAAAGCAATTTGCAGAAAGTTATTATTTCATGTAATTTGAATAAAATGATTTTAATGTATAAAATAATATTCTTACAATGAAATTAATGTAATAATAAAACAATAATACATGACATCAAACATTATCTTTATACTACACATTAAACTGAGCAATATTAAAACACTTCTTATTTTCTAAGAGGAAATAAAACTTTCGCTAGTTTTTAAAACGCTCTAAGTAAATTTATTTATTTCACTCCACAATTACTGCTAACAATAGCTCCGGGCCACGTTGCAAGTCCAGCACTTTTCAGAACCACTATTGTATGTTTTTCCCATCTCTTCTTTTTGTTTGGTGTGGGGGTGGAGAGTGCTTTTTATACTCCCTTGACCCGTGTCCGTATCACAAAAAAGCAATTTAATTTCTACTCCCGGAGAAAATAAAAAATGAAATAAAAGTGTTTAGATATTTTTTAGATTTGTTTCCTCTTACTTTTCGCTTGTTTAAAGAAAAGAGGTAAATTGAATTCCTAGGCCACCCTTCCGTGCAGTGGCAAGCGTTTTCAGTTGTTTCGAAATGTAATTTTGGGTGATCGTATAAAAAGTAGCACTGTTTGCTTCTTCTGCAAAACAGTTTCCTTCGAGAGTTAAAGAATCATCAAGGAAAGGTGTTTTAGTAGCCTGGTTTATCTTTTCGTCTTTAACTGTGCTGTCTAATCGCTTTGAAAAGTAAATAATGTTGGAAAGCGTCTTCGTATGTGTATTTATGTAATAGTTTCCTGGACACGAGGAAAAATATTTTCTCTTGAAAACAATAATTACTTACCTATAGACATCACTTTCTGTTTAAATGATTGTTTCATATTCAGTAAAAGAATTATGCTGAATTACGTTTTGTCATTCATGAATGTGACTTGAATGCAAATGAAATGATTTAAGTAATAACATATCCTGCATTATAAATATGCATCATTTTTTCACAATAAGATGTTCACTGCAAAAGACTACATGATGTTATAAAGGCAGAAGATACATTAAACTTATCTAATTCGGTCATTAATCTGAAATGTTTTTGCAGTATTCATAAATAACTAATAAAATCAAAGTTATAAAAAAATTTTTTTTTATTTAAACTGAAGAAAAAGTTTTTAGATTTCATGGAGATTACATGACGATTGTTATTTTATTAGTTTAGAGTATAAATACATTTCCTCATTGGTGTATTGCAAAATTGATAATAAAAAAATCTTTCATTATATTTTAAGCATTTTTATCAAGTACAAAATTAATTTATAATTGTTTACATATAATCTATGAAAACTTCAACAGAAGTTAAACCAGAAAATTTCGAAGACGTTAGCATTTTGTTCTTTTTTTTTCACATCAAGTAACATTATAATTATATATATATTTAAAAAGGTATTTCAGTTTCAAATACTCACTCATTTATTCAATTAAATTCTTAAAAAAGATCACAGAAAAAGATTCAAGATTATTTTATATAGCAAATATTTATAATGATTTTATCGAAGATGATCTCATAAATTATATTGAATATTTCTAGTGCAATGCTAACGCTTAAAGTAGTTTTTATTAAGAAATTATTTCATTAAAGACTTCATAAGAAATTAATATTACCTATCAAATTTTCAAATACTTTCTGTCTCATAAAGTGAATAGTAATACTGTTTTAATTAATAATGTAGTGCAATTAACATGTTAATAATTAGAAACTTTTCTTAAAATAAAATAGCTAAAAGTTTTCAATCATATAAACTTGAAAATTTTTAAAAAAATGAAATCAAATCTTATAGTCCCAAATAAAAAATGATTTTATACATTTCTAGTAGTCAATTTTCTAAAAAGTTATCTTTCTTTCAATGTAATCCATTCACACTACACACATTAGTTTAAAGTTAAATTGTATTTAACTTAAAACTGATAATTAAATTGGATTTAACTTAAAACTGATTTAGCTAAATTGGATTTAACTTAAAACCGAGCACAATGAAAACAGCGTTCATACTATTTTACTCTTGAAACTTAGTAGGAACTTATTTTTGAGGCTTACATACTGTTTGTTGATATTTCATATGTATTTTTGAATTTATATTGTTGAGTTTGCTTATAAAAGATTTATCGACCAAGATGACGGTAATAAAGATATGACAACTCAAATGAGCAATATGAAATTAAAGAATGACATTGATAAATATACTTTTTCTAAACCCTTACATAATTTTGTGGTGCTTAGTGCATATTTTTATAAATATCTGTGTTTAGTCATTTTTGCATTTATTTATTAGTATTATAGATTATTTGATTAGCTTCAGCTATGTTAACCAACACTCTCAACAATAGGAAAAAATAAGATAATATTAACTCAACTGAAATGTACTTAAATTAGTTCAATAATCTGATTTAAGATAAATCTTATTTTAGTTCGGACTTATTCAAATCACAAATAACTATCAGGAAAAATTTACTTGTAACTTAATTACGCTCACAAATCAGCACGAATGAGACATTAGCAAAATAATTTGTAATATAATATTCAGCATATCATATGTAAATCATTGACGAGAATAACAAATATTGATCTCTCAATTTTACAGTTATTTTAACAAAAAGAATTTGATGATTAATAATAACTATGAGGCAAATTTTAAATATAAGTTTATTATAGAAAAGCATATAAATGGAAATCACTCAAACTGATTAGATAGTTACAATTTTCGATCTTATGATAATAATGTGTATAATAATAATGTTAATAGTGAATATTATGAGAATGTGGTTGAAATGGATTGATCTAATTTTAATTTGATATTCAGGTTAAAATGTACCACATTATTTTATTTGACTGGAATTTATCTTTAAAAGCTTAATTCTCTAATTAGAAGATCAAATGTGAATCACAATACAATTAAATAGCGACTTATATATGTTTGCCTTACCTTACTCCCTAAACTCTCTTTCCAAGTATACTTAACTAATCTCAAGGGGAAATAGTTGGTTAGAAAATTTATTTCACCACATATAATACTTCTTGGAATAATAATTTAAGATTGAACAGCATATTTATGAAACAAATTAAATAATTAAATGCGAGATTTAATTCCATGTAAGCATTTAACTTATAATTTGTTACCTTATACTAAAATCGTTTTAATATTAATCAAAGAGTATAGTTTTGTGCTTTATTTCTGTAATTGATAAATTTTATCTTATTTTAATAATTTATAGCTGTTGAAAATACTAAGATAATTCCTTAATTTAAATTTCTCATAAATGTTGCCTAAATTAATTTATAAGTAATAAAAAAAAACTATTCTAAAATGTTGCCTTTGTTTTCAAAATTAAGAAAAATCACATATATTAAGCTGAAGAATGAAATAAGTAAATGAAATTTAATATTATTGTGAGGCAAGGAAAATTCTAAATATTTAAATATTCAAAAAATGAAGCAGTAATACAAATACTTTATTAAAACGAATCATAAAATACGAATTAGAAATTAAGATTGCCTATTTAATTTATGATTCAGATGTGAAGAGTCTAAAATACATAACCGATTTATTTAGCAATGTCCTTAAGATACAATTGGTCGAAAGACAGAGAGTTATTAGAAAACTAAATGTAATTCGAAGAGGAGCTGAGGTAGCTTAAAATGACTAGGTGAAAGATTTATTGTTATCGCATATTTTGGCACCCATTTTCAAGTAAAAGTTTTGGATTTAGAAGATTCAATTAAGAATAAATGAGCAACTACTTTACGAACACTGGTGGTTTTTATCCTCCATTATGAATCTAAATGAATGGAAAGCAAAACCAATTTAAATTTTATCATTTCTGGTTACCATCGAGGTTTGTTGTCGTATATCATATTTCATTGAAAACATCATGAAGATCATTGATATGTGAAGCAAATGCTTATTTATCTTCTACATGTTACAGAAGAGAACCTTAAAGTATGCATGTACAAACGCAATGGGCAACTGATGAGTAAATGGATGTTTTCTTTTGAACAAGATAAGTCTAATTTCCAAATGGCTGCATCATACTCGTTCATTTAGAAAGACATATGGCAAACATTTTCATCAAGTAAATATACGTTAAGAAATTGGTATGGAGAAATACAATCGCATTTCAGATGGTATCTCTTCAATTAAATACATAATTTTCTATTTTAATCAATGGAATCTTGAATACTCATACCTGTAAGAGTAATACATTTGAGGTATACACTTATGCCGAAGCGAAATATTATTTATAATAGTAAACATTTTGAATCATAAAACGCTCAGTTAAACACTATCAGACTTCACTGAACATATATTTGTAATTGTATCCAAGTGGCTTGAACATTGATTTTGAAGATATTTGAAGCATTGAAGATTAAAAGATATTTGAAGATTTGAAGATATTTGAAGATATTGAAGATATTTGAAGCAACACTACGTGTTGAACGAAAGCTTTGACCCTCCTATTTCGGTTTCAACGTTTATCTTAGGCAAGGATGTTAAGAGATATGGAATTCGCAATAACCTGTAGGTAACGGTGGACTCATTTCTTTTTATGAACATCAAGTGAGAAATTGTGTTTATCAAAGAAGTGAAAATGGAGCGATAAGAAATCGAAAAAGAGCTCAATCGATTCCTTTCATCTTCACATCCTTATCATAGTCGAAATTGCTTTATAAAAGCTTGATTTACATTTAATCTCGAATCAGTTGAATGCATATATAGCAACATCACTCAATGGTGAAAATTAATTATATATATTTTATACAGTATTTTATATATCATATTCTATATATTGATTTTCTTTTTCTATTAAACTAATAAATCCGATTTGTCAATTTTATACGAGGGTCACTCTGAAATTTTTAAGATACAACTTGGTTTTTAAAGCTATACTTACAAAACTTTTGTGTTCAAAGTAGTCTCCTCCAGCATCAATGCACATTTGTAGATGAATTTTCTACACATTAAACGCCTCAAACCATTTATTTCTTGGAATAGATGAAAAAAAAAATGCATTTATAGACACATCAATCTCCTCTTCTGAATGAAAACGACGTCCGCGTAAGTTCTTTTTTAGAGTAATAAATAACCAAAAGTTGCACATAGCTAGATCAGGTGAATACGGTGGATGTTCGATCATTTTGATTTGTTTTTGTTTAAGAAAATCAACTGTTAATGTTAAGATGCATTGTTATGGTGAAGCATTAGTCCCCTAACATTCAGTTCTTATAGAATTTCTGGTAGACATTTAGCGGTATACCAGTTTGCTGTTACTGTCTTCTTTCCTTCCAACTTGATGGCTTTGACCAATCCCGTACTTCTGAAGAAAACGGCATACATCCTTTTTTTCAGTGCGCGTTGTTTTTTCACCATTGTTGGCGTGGGATCCTTTTCAAAGACCCATACTTTGCTTTCTTGACGTGTTGGAACGTCAAAAAATGGTATGTACGTTTCATCACCTGTTACAATTTTAGAAATGATGCGGTGGCCATCATCATTTAGCATATTAAGAGTTTCTTTACTGATTCTGACACGCTCCTCTTTTTGGTGCAAAGTTAGATTATGAGGAACCCAACGGCAAATGTTAAGTCCCTTCTGTATCATTTGATAGGCACAGCGATTGTCATCCAGTAACATTTTTCGTATGGCAGACACATTATCCGGGATTACTGCCGACGGCGGCTTTCCTGTGTGTTCTTCATCCTGAAAAAAATTGCGACCTCTTCTAAATTCTCTAAACCATCTGAATACACTAGCACGAGCTGAAGATTCATGATCAAGTGCTAATTGCAACCGTTGAACGCATTCTTCTTGATTTAATCCTGCTTTAAAATCGTAGAAAATCATAGCGCGAAAATGTTCTTGCGTCAACTCCATTTTCTCTTCTGTTTAAAATTTATTCTATGCTAAACAAGTTGAAGTAAGTCAGTAAAAAATCGTCTTCTGTGTTAAAATACTTTGTATTTTAAAATTTAACATTCATTTTTTTTTTTTTTTTTTTTTTTTTTTTTTTGTAAATTCGCGTCTACGTATATCTCAAAAGTTTCAGAGTAACCCTCGTATTAATACTAATTTTTAAAAATACAAAAATTCTTTATTTATTTCATACGTTTTAGGTGTTTAACTTGTTATTTGTTGTAAAATGCGCTACAATTTCATTTAAATCCAATACACAAATTTTAGAATTTTTTAATTTTTAAAAACATATATAAATTTGAGAATTGTAAATATTTAAGGATAAGTTTTTCAAATTAGTCAGTATAAAACAGGAAAAAAAAATTTTTTTTGATGCAATATTAAGTATTAATTCTAATATTCTTATAAACTGAATAAGTCTTTTCTATTGCGCTTCTGATCTGAACTTTGTACCTTTAATTAGAAAATAATCTTAAAGTTCTATCGAAATAAAACTTTATAGCTACTATCCTTTAAATCCCTTATAACTCTAAATTTACTTTTATTGCCAATAAAATGCTCTACGTCTAGTTCTGAACACTTACCATTTATTCTCAAAACGAGACTTAAAACTATTTTCTCTTCATTAATCTCTAAGAAAATGACTTCTCTTCCTTCAATCATCATTTAGCTCTTTAGAATCAGAATGAATTTTTAGAGTAGTTCTCTTGCAACACTCCCCAGGAGTCCTATATAAATCAGACACCCAATTTTTGTTGAAAAAAACAAAAGTTACTTTCTGCAGTAGCTATAAAACAAACCATATTAATCAAGGAGAAAATAAAGAACCCTCGTCCCCAATCGCCCCTTAGTGCCCCGGAAAACAACCCGGGATTCTACCTTAGGGGGTGGTGTTCAGCAAGTATCGCTTGCTGTAAGATTCTCAAACTTAGCTTTCTACGTTCCCCTATCTTAAACAGGAAGGAGCACTTATCGTAAATTTTCCGACTCGTTTCGAGAACTTTCCTC
>JAPDSC010132297.1:0-39667 GCA_026290005.1 Latrodectus geometricus | reverse complement strand
TATATATATAAATAGATAAAAAGAGATTTTTATAATACCCAATCAAAGAATTTGTTTCACCAAAATTAATGATTTTTCATCAAAGACCAAGACAAATTTGCACTGAAAATAACCATCCCTGTCGGGTACAAACGTAGGGTTGTTAATTGCACGAAAACCCCCGATAACTAATTAGAAATTCTCTTTAATACGACAATTCCTTAAAAATCTAGCACGACCCACCAAAATTGCAAAAGAGGACACATTAATTAATACGCCGAAACCATGCATTTCGAGCATGAAATATTCACAAGAAAACTGCGCCACGCATTTTAAGACATTAGTCTGTTTCGGAAAAAAGGAAAGTCCATCACAAATATTTAATTCCATTCATATGTGCCCAGGCATTGCTTAAACTCTCTCCGGGAATAATTCCGGAAAACTTTATCATCGGGTCGGGCAGCACGTGGGATTAGAGTGAGGAAAGATTCCGGCAAAAACCCCGGCTCAGTCGTCGTCTCCTTTCTTGCTCTATAATTCAAAGGAATTGCGAGAGAGGATGAGCTACTCAAGTATTCTAATATGAAATGAGGATGGAGAAGCGGGGAAGGGCGGGCGTTCCATAAAATATTCAGCTTAGGAAAGGAACTGTTATCCTGGAAAAGGGAGGAAACAACTTGGTGGAGTTGACTTGTAACGATCCAGCACGAGATACAAAGGTTAACGATAAGGCGGGAGGATAAAATCAACCAATCACTTTCTGCGAAATAAAAGACTTTGCAAACTCAAAGGTTTCTCGGTGCGTACGAGAAAATTTGTATTGAATTATATATTTAATTTCTAAGGTTTTGATAGAAATTACACCCGAACAGTAAAATGACTCGTTTCTAGAAAGTACAAAGATTCTTAACATCGGCCATGTATTTCTATTTGAAAGTACTTTTCAGATACTAGACGGATTCATGAGTCGCCAGGGTGGAAAATTCCTTAGCACCCTGTCTCCAAATGGGAATGTAAAAAGGGGATTGGTTTGGTTTCCTTTTCATATTTTTTTTCCGCACGAAGCTGAGATGGACCTGGGCCTACAATTGAATGCAAATTCCGAACTGCTGCAAACAACCCCTCCCAAAGCAAGATTGAACTCACAAATTTTGAGCCGAAAATCAGAGAGCTAAACATTCTGTTGCCCGTTCAATTCAATAAGAAGAAAACAAACATCTAGCATTCGTTTTTCAACTACGTCTGGAACAGAACTAAGAACCTCTAACACCAAAGACTGCAGTTCTACCACTATGTCATGGAGAGTCTATCCAGGTGAACAAGCATTTAACAGTTCAGTGTATCTTAGCTGAAACTACATTAAGCACCATTAAAATAATAATTATTTTAGTATTTTATTCAAAGTAGTTGAGATTATAAATTTTGAAATCGCAAATTGTTAGCCATGCTCACGAATTCGAATAACTTCGATTTGCAAAAGAGTAGACTGAAACAAATAAAGGTTAAATCTTTAATTTTACAAGACAGAAAAGTGAAAGAGTGTCAATTTTAAGAATTTTAAGATAAAAAAGGTATTTGCTCCATCTTCTGTAAAAAATTATAAAGTAAAGTAGATACCTAAAAAAAAGATGAAAATAAATTCTAATTAAAAATTGGTTAATTAGTTTTTTATTCCATGGTCCCTTTTTGCAAGCGAAAGCTAACTTGAGCAGGATCTAAAATTTAAAGTGCATTCCGATCTCGTTTACAACATCCACGATTACAGAATAAATAATACGAACTATTGAATTGAAGGAACCACTGAAATAAAATAAATTGAAAAAGATGTTATTGTATAAAATAATAAACGGAAAAACAGAATGAACAGAATTTTAAATTATGTTAATACGGCTTTTTTTCCCCCCAGCATTTCGATATCCTGACAGTAACAAGCATAACTATTATCCACAACGTAGGACACTCAAAGAATTTTGCAGGATAATGAATCACATACTCCTTCTATTCACAAGGAAGACCAGGAAAATTCTAAAGCACAAACCGTAAAAAATGTATCTAGCAGAAACATGAAACACTGTGGTTTGACAGATGGTATACAAATCTTACATTTTTCACTTTCTTCAAATGGAACAACTGTTTCATTTTCAGCTTATTTTTACAGAGTACAGTTGTTATTCTGACCACCACCTATTTCAGACGTCAAAAGCAAATGTAATAGTGATACGTGGCGCTAGGGCGTGACAAGTGTTATAATGCGGAAAGTATCTCGGATCACGAGCATCAGTATTTCGAATTTAGTTTGATTTTGTCGTTCTACTGTCATTTTTTGGCACAAAACCAGTAATCAGACTGAACCACAACAAAGTATACACGTCACAAATGAAGAATGATTGTTAAACTGAAGACGCAGTCGTTACTGTTGGTTCATTCGGTAGTATTTCGATTGTTATTTAGTTTAAAAATTGTTCACCTTCAGCTGTTGGGGTCAAAATGCACGGTGGCTGGAGTAATTGTATCACAGAAAATAAACGACTGTTGAAGGTAAATAGTATCACTCATCATGAATGAGTAAACATTGCTGTGACGGTGTCCGTGGAACCGATGTGCTGAAGTTGAGTATATAAAATAAATAGACAACACATAGATTTGTGCGTATGTTGATTGTACGACAAACAGATTATGAATTGGTTACACTAAATTTTTTATGTATCATAAATGTATTACATAGTACAATTAAATTTGAAGGTCAGAAGCACTTACATATGAGAATATCAGCTTAAGATTGTAAAGTAACATGAGAGTGCATTAAGTAATATAACAGAATGATATCGTAGATTTTATTAGAATAGGGGATGGCAAAGCTACACTTACTCAAGCCAAACAGCATACTGTACATCTCATACAATAAATCAGCCTATAGTACCTTAAATAATCATATAGATTTGAAAAAAATTAGATTATCATATAGTCATTACCTAAGTCAAGAAATTTGATGTCTAGCATTACAAGCCCTGCGTCCGAGATTTGTGAAGGTATGAAATTCGCTAAAAATGAGCTTTATCTTTTCAGTTGAAATTCCAGTTTATACATACGTTATTCTCAACAAACGTTATGTTTTGAGGGTATACTTGAAGCAATAACCTGTAATAAAACTTAGCATAATCCAACAAGACTTCCTACCAAAAAGTAACGTTAATAAAATATGGAGATAGTCTCATTCCTTAAGGCTTATTTACTCCAGTTCAAATTCCTTGATGAATCTTACTTTGAAATATCTCCAGATCTTTAAACGAGAATCAGGAATAAAAGTTATGGGTTGAAGATACACAGGCAAGCCAAACTATCAGCTTGTTCATAGCCCGAAATCTGATAATAGCCTAGAATCCAGACCAAAATAATTTAGCAATTATTTCCAAGTCTGTACAAAGGTTATATGCATTCAAGTATAAATTTTGATTCAACAGACTTTTTTCCCCAGTGCCTTGAATGTCATTTAACTATTTGAATAGATAGTTGTATGTTTATGTCTTACTCTTCAAGTAATAAGTTCCTGAACACTGTCTAGTATTGATAGGATTTCAACCTCGATTATCATACGTAACTCTCCTAATTCAACTAAAATATCGAGATCAAACCTGAAACTTCACACATCAGATACAGAAGAGCTACTGATTTTCACATCATCGGTATAAATAGTTACATCACATCCATCAATACATTGTCACTATTTCAGTTATTCTTGGTTAAAGAGAATGCTTGGTTGTTAAAATAAAATACAGGACATTAAACCATATTTTGATTCATTAAAATGGACAAAAATTTTGTACATCTGATCAAAATTACAACTGTATACCTGTAAGGTTTGAATGACCAATGAAATCAATAGCTTTAAGTCTTATACCTCTCATCATAATTTCTACAATTATGTGTTCATTTAACACATGTATGACTGATAATTCACTATATTAAATTCCAATATTCAATAGATATCATATAGTTAAACAGAATTCTCCATTTATTATTTTCTCTAACTGAACTACATATTTTTAGAGTATTTTTCTTCTAAAGATTACGAGTCTTTCTTTATCTGTTAATGCTAGTTTAATTTAAGCATTCCCTACCATACAATATGATATGCCAAAAAAGAGTCATGTATTTGTCTTGAAATATTATATTTAGACGTTAATAAACTTTTTAAAATATGATAAATATCAATCAACTTTGTATAATCTATTATCAGTTTCAAGTTAAGCATTATTACCATTAACGATCACAGCACTTAGATACGTTAACTGAGCAAAGCTCTCAAAAGTATAAGAATTTATTTGCATTTGTAGTGAAAGGGGATTATGTGCTCTAATTGTTACTGTCATACATTTAATGATCTTTTATGAATGATCAGTCCAATGTATCTGACTCCAGAAAAACAAGTCCCTGTAACTAACTTTACTTCCTCCAATAAAATTGAAGTCATCAACATATACTCACAATTGTATCAATCTCTAAGAAATTATGCATCTAGTTATAATTTAGACATCTAATAATATTTTCAATGCCAATATTAAAAAACAAGCACGATCACCCTGTTTCTGGCCTTTTTGAATATAGAATGCCTCCAATAGATTAGATCTAACTCTAATTCGCCAGTTTACTCTTTTTAGTGTAGTCTCATTCTAGAAAGATCTAACAATTTTCAAGGAAATTCAAATTCGAAAGAATTTTAAAGAGCTTTCGAAAATTTCTACAAAGCAACTTTAAAAGAGGCGAATGGTAAATATTATGTTCTAAAACTTTTTAGATAGTTTATCTAACAGAGTGAATCTAATGAATAGTAGATTTTCCAGTTTGTAATCCATATTGGTAGTTGTCGATTAGTGTAGATACATACAATAGTAACCTATTATATATTTTATAAAATGTGAATGAAGAATTTAAATAAAACATTTTAAAAGAGTGATACCTCGATAGCTGTAACATTTCAATCTGTTACCTTTTCTGGACGGGTGAAGACCTTTCTATTTATTAAGCATTAGCTCCATAGTCTAAATATTAAGTTAAGCTTCAAATATAGCCCTAAGGTCATTAAGAATAATCTCTGGTTGAAGGCTATCTGGTGCAATAGTTCTAGATACTCAATCGATTATTTAAATTTAGATTCTTAATCTCTCTCTCTTGTCGCTTTACTTAAGGATAGAGCATCAAGTTCCAGAGTTCGAATATTTTCAAAATAACATTATGTTAAAAATATAGAAATGCTATTTTAAACCATATGCCAAGAACATAAACTAAACATCATTAAAATCTTTGAGCAATCTCAGTAGTCTTAAAGAAAAATACAAACGATTCACAATACTTGAATTTTTGGGCTACATCCATCCACGATGTCACCTCCATCAGTTGTAATGAACAAAAGAATTATAAAAATTGAATGTTTGTTTTCTCATACAACACTTTAAAGAGAATACTGCTTAAAAATTATATTTTTCTTCAAACGCGAGGAAAGTATTTATTATTCCCTAATGTATAAGCGATAAATAATGGTTTTAAGGAATGAAAAAATATCATTCCTCTGCAAACAATTCCCATTTCGTTTTTAATGATCATCGTTCAATCTGAAAAGAAATTAACTTTTTTTTTCTTTTCTTAAAAGCAAATAAATATATCAGCGAATAGCATTGCTAAATGTTGGCGATATTTCAAATTACGCATTCAATTCGCTGGAATATTCACCGCCAAAAATACACATTGGCGAGGGGTACAAAAGCTGGAGAAAAAAAAAACCACCCACGGATCATTATTAAGTTTCATCTCATAAGAAATGTGGGCCAAATCTTTAAAAATTCCCTCACTGTCAGGAGCCTAACCTTCCTCTTTCCTTCCCCCCACAATTCTTTTGAAAGTAAATAAAAATTTTGTTGAGGGCGAATATTTTTCTAAAAAAAATACAGGAAAAGATATTCGAGATTCCAGAATGCCGCTTTATGATATCCAAAAATGAAAGGAAAAGAGTAAAAAAAAAAATAGTATTCCTCCTTATTTTATTATTATTATTTTTGGCCTCGTCCAAAATATTGATTTTTGCATTAAATTTAGATTAGAAGCAATAACCGGGAAGGGACCTCAAACGGCGATCTGGTTAGTTTCATAGGGAAAAAGGTCCCCTGTAAGCAGATGGAAGGAAAAACTTTATTCATTACCCATTTCAAGAGAAATTGGGTTTTGAATGCTTAAGTAACGAATTAAGATCCACTGCAACCGTAACTGAGATGCATATTAAGTACCAGTGATCAATGGATTGGAAGAATCTAAGCACTATATGGATTATTGGAAGAAAAAAAAATTTTTACGATCTGAGCTACAACAGAAAAAAAAATTTCCGATTTCCTTAATGCAAAGAATGTATGTATTCTTTTTTTCATTTGACTTGTTTTTATCGGAAGTAAAAGAATTGTTTCTGTATTAGATTTGTTACTTCATTGAATTGATATCGAAACGAAAGCAATCAAAATCAACAACCCGAAAACAATACATTTATTTAAAAATGTATAGAAAAAGTTTTAAGTACGAAAAAATAAATCTTGTTAAGTTTATTCTGAATTTATTGTTCGGATAGAGAATTTTCTTCCATATATATGAAGATTCAAACGCTCGATATCAGTCGTATAAGAAACTATTTTCATTACTTTCATCATTAAAAGAAATCTAAATTTTAATAATTTTCATGTCATCGGGGAAAATAAGTGTTTTCTTCAATCGCTCATAAGGGTTAATTCTTTCAAGAAGGTAACTTTTAAATGTGATTTCAAACATCAAAGCTCGCGCTCTCTGTGAATATGTGATAGGACAATGCTCTTTAGAGTGGAAGGTCTTAATCACTGTTGAACAACTGAGGTGGACATTACGCTTCTGCGTTCAACACGCACGTCTGTCTCGGTTGGGGTCTAGGGTTCAGCATTTAGCGCGTCGATCTATGATTACTTTTTGCACGAGGGCTAATTCAACCGAAAGCTTAAAATAGATTCAGAATCATTATAAATATTCAAACCAAACATGGAACCAAACTGAAGAACTAGTAAATCCACGGGAAGTGTCCGGGTTTTTAACCCGGACAAGTGAATATGGTCACCATCTATGAAAAACCTTTCTAAATGCGAAACTGGGAGATTTTCAAAACATCTTCAAACTTTTGGCTGTTACAACAAGATGTTAAATATATACGCTGGAAGTGAGAGTCGGATCCACATCCAAGTAAACTGAAGGTAACTGCCATGTTTTTGGCATACCGAAAGATGAATATATAGAAAGAAATAGATTATACCGACAGACAGATAAATACGAGATTTAATCGGGAAAATACAAAAAAATGTATCGTGAATTAAATCTTGCTAAAACTTATTTTAACACCTAAGAGTGGATAGTCTTAACATTTGAAGGCAGCTGTAAGATATTTGAGCATCAGCCTCATTTTTTCTTTCCGGGAGAACTTACCATAGATTGTGGGATGTGTTTAAATGTCGTAAGTAAGAAAACCCGAAAAATTCCTGAGAAGAGGTAGAAGTTCAAAACCCCTCACATGTTATTCAGTATTATAGCTGAGATTGAAACCGGGACCTTTCCGTTGCGGAGAGCACAATACTACTAATAGGCCAGAGAGCTCCTAAACAGTTTTGTTTTCTTGAATCTTAATTAATTAGCAAAAAAATAGCAATCAAACATTCCGTTTTACAAATGAATGAGATACCACAATTGAGAAAACAATTCTAATTCATTGTCCAGATATAGTAAGATACTATTTAGTCTTGATATACAAGAATTTAATATTATATATTAGGTTGGGGAAAAAGAAATCCATTGTTTTTACGTGAACTTTATGTAACTTCTTTTGGATTCACTTTGTAAAAAGGTTTAAAACAGTTTTCATGAAGATTTTTAGGTCTTGTGCGAAGCTACGACTGCTGACATGCTGTCAAGTTTGATAATTTTTGATATTTTATAGACATTTTCGACGATGCTGTATCCACATGCGAGGTGCGACGAAACAAAAATTGTACGTAACTGGTTGTTACAGTCTTATGTAGGACGATAAACACCTATCACAATTTTAGCCACCCGGCTATCTTTTTCGCCGTTACAAGAGAAAAACGAAAATGTATCGAATTTTCTGTTTGTTGTCTTCCATTTTTAAAACCTTGTACTCGTAACTGAATTAATCAAACAAAAAACAGCAAGAGGATATTTTAGTGTCAAATGTCACCTTTCCAACGAGCATAAATCTGAAATTGTTTGATATATACCCGATATCGATCACTACAGACGTCTACCGAAAAAATAATGGATTACTTTTTCCCCAAACTAATATATACTTTATACTTTTAATATATTATATATACTTTTTGAATATTCAATAGAGATGTAATATTAAAATTTATTTAACCCTTTGGGTACATTTGACCAGTGAGACTTGTGATCCGTTTACTTCAACATAATAGTCTTCAAATAAATCAATATTCAAAGGGTTAAGAAATATGACATTTTTTAGGGCAGGACGAACATTTTACGGTAATAAAGCATTTATTTCCGTTTTTGAGCTCACAATTTACAGTAAAAATAAAGAACATTTTGAAATACATATAAAATCCGATTTTTGATTATTTGTCTACCAAAGATAAAAAAAATTTTCAAGGTCTCTTCAAAACCAATAACGAAATATTCTCAAAACGGAAAAAGGAAATCTATTTCATACAGGCCGTCAAAAAGTTCATTCTTTACAAGGAAAAAATACGGGATGAAAAAATATATCCAGAATATTACGCAGGTAGCGAGTAATTTTTCTGGAAGTCAGCTTTTGACAGGAAGGACGTTTAATTGCTGTATTCGTATAGAAAATACTCAACCTAAATAAAAACATTTGGAGAATTTGTACATTCAATAATTGGCTCTTTCAGATTTAATATATGAGAAATAAAATGACACTTGCCGCCCAACCTGTCTAGTGGTTAGCGTACCTGACTACAGATGGGTGGGACCTGGATTCGAATCCTGGCTAGGGCATGGATGTACTTTCTCTCTCTCTCTCTTTCTTGTCTTTGTCCTTTCTGTGTGAGTGTGTGAATGGTTGCCTACCCTATAAACGGGTACCTATGGCATGTGTGTACTGAGGAAGTCGGACTCCACACCAAATATGGTTCAATTGGAAAAGTGGAGCAGCGCACCCCATATTGCCAGCCTGGCTGGCACACGACAACAACAACAACAACAAAATTACACTTTCATTTCTTTTTGTTTCATAGAAACATCATTAAAGATCTGGCAAAAAATAAATTTAAAAAATGCCCGAATGACACAGAAATTCAGATTTAGAGATAAACATTCTTTGCTTGTTTAATCTTTTAAAATCAATAAATGAAGATGTACATATGTAAAGTATAGCGTGCCAAGCCTTCCAGCTTTCGTGAGCTTCCAGTGGAAAACGTGTGCTTAACTTTCGAAGAAAAATCGCGATTTGGAAGAATAATAATATTTATTTATTTACTTAGCTTTATTCAAAATTCTGTTTTGCATCATGGATTGATGTCTCGAGGATGAATCAGTAAAGGAAAATCGGTCGAATGGTAGAACGACTGACTGTTATAAAGTAGTAATTGAATTGGCTTTATATTAATACTCTCTTTAGCAGCGTTCTAATGGATTTCCTATCAGCTATCAATTGGCAAGAAGTGTATAAAGCCTGATGTTTGCATATATATATATATTTTTTTTTTCAAATATATCCGTTCGTTTCCATCCAAGATAGTGGAGCTAGCATTTTGCATAAATTTACATAAGTTCGTTTTCATCATTAATATAAACCAGGGGTGTCCAAGACGTCGACCGCGGTCGACTGGTAGACCACGAAGATATTTTAGGTAGTCCACGGGACAATCCCGATAATGACCTCGGATATTAACAATTTAATTTATGACTTATGAGATAGAATCAATGAATTATTTAAAATAAAAATTTACTACAGTCTACGTTTTAAAGCCCAAAACAAACTGAGCAAAGATTTACGATTTAAAGATTGATGATTAAAGGTTTACGATTTAAAACCTACGGACATGATGAGCGCGATTAAAACATTCAAAAGAACTATAGAAAAATATAAAACTCAATTAAGAAAACATGAATTAAGAAATTTCAAAAACATGGAGGAAGAGTGCATCCATAATCCAAACCGAGACTTCGAAGATTTCGCTTAATACTTACTTGTTTTGTTTGAAGAATTTGAAAGAAGATTCGCTGACTTAATTAGGTTGAAAGAAATACTCAATTTTATGATATTTCCATTTAAATGAAAATGTAGACATTGATGGAATCTGAGGAAACGTTTCCAAATATTTACAAATTGATTTTGTATTTGAAATCATACTTTGGATCGAGGTATCTTTGCGAATCTGCTTTTTCAACCATGAACAAAAAACAAACATTGGTCGCATTTAACAGATGAGCATTTAATTTCGTGTTTATGCATTGCAATAAGCTCGTACCAGCCACAATATGATAAACTTGTCGCAGATATACGGTGCCAAATTTCAACTAAACGAAGAGAAAAGGATGGCCAGTTTTTGATGTATGAATACTTTGATTATTTTCGTTAGTAAATTTTTATTTTGTAAATATGAAGTTTTTTTTAGAAAAATTACATAATTTACCATTTTTTTCTTGTTACCGAAAATAAATATGTACGTTAATTTAGCTCTGACATTGGTAGACCGCTTTCGAATTTTTAAATGTGGAGAAGACCCCGGATCCCAAAAGTTTGGACACCCTTGATATAAACTATAATTTTTTTTATTGGTAATATCATTTTTTTATAGTGAGTTTCGAAAAACATATTGCTTCTTAACTTTTGGAGGCCAGAGTAATAATTTCGTAACAATTTTTAAAATTATGATCATGATACTAAGAATAATGAAAGTCATTGTTCCCAGAATTAAGCAAAGTTGATACATGCCTCTGCCGGAAATCATTGGTTTGAAAACGCTTATAGATCTTAAAAGCTCTATAGGATCTGAAGTCCTTTCGTTGATGTGATGATACGTGGATATGAAGTCTGAAGTGTTCAAACACTAATATCGTCTCAAACCGTGATTCAAAATGACGTCAGTGATTATCGGCTAAAAAATTCTAAAATAAACAGCCAAAAATTTGGAACAATATGCAATACGAAACAATGAGACCTATTGATCATTTTTTCGATCTCCTCTACAGTATCTATTCGAATCTTAGAAACAATCATAAATATTACATATGGGCTAAGAAAACTATCAACTGTATTTCAGCTCCGTATTGTTTTTTTCAGCACACTTGTTAGAGTTTGATTATACTTGCAAAAGTACTACATAAAAAGACGAAATTCTTAGGATTGCCAGGAACTGGAATCGATATTTGATTCAATACAAATATCTTTGCCCGTTAAATGTTTCATAGTGTCCAATGTCACTAGGAAGATTCCGGTTGAAATTTGCACACAAGGGTGAAACTTCAATTAACGATTTGTAACTCGACAGTGGATCAACGAGGTTGACATTGTTGAGCAGATTCAGTCGGCAGAAACATATAATCGGAAATTTAGCCCAATGATACCATTAATAAAAACATAACTTAAATAGTTCCACTTGAATTATCTAAAATTATAAAATATATAGTCAAAATTAAATTATTAGGGTAAATAAAGAAGAAAATATGTTATCCGCACTCAAAATTCGCTTTTCAACTATTCAACACTTTAAGGTGTTGAAGCACAGCAAATATACATAAGTTTTTTCTTTTTCTCTTCAAAGGCTCAAATATTATCAACTAATTATAGACAAAAAATATTTCGAATAAAACTTTCTGGATCAAGTAAGTAAACAAAATACTTCAGTCCCCATTAATGAAAGAACGTATACGGTATTTACTTATTTTTCACACTTTTAACTTAATTTCTTATTTCACATAATATATAATTTAAAAAAAAAAAGAAAAAATTTTTTACTTCATCAAAATTAGAAAAAAACAATTGCCTCTACGATTCATTACAATTAGAAGAAAATGAAAATGATTCTTAGAGCGGTTAATAAAAATTTGAATAAAAATACAAATGCCTCTATGGTTCACCAAAATTAAAAAAATGAGAGAATAATTGTATCTACGGTTGATTAAAATAAAAAAAAGTGGACGATCACCTTATTGGTTGATTAAAATTAGAAAAAAACGAATATTTATAGTTGATCAAAATAAAAATAAAAAAATAAACTGTCGTTATAGTTAAAAGCAAAATTAGAAACAAATAATTACCTCTTAAATTAAAAGACATTTAATAAAACCATCAATGAGATAGTGTTAAACAAAGTAAAATTTGCGCCAAATTTTTTGAAAAAATAATTTCTTTAAAAAACATCAAAAAAAAGGATGCCGAAACCGTTTCATATATATATATATATATATTGTAAAGTCGACCACGAATAAACTCGTGGTAAACCACTTCTGTGAAAAATCCACATTTTACAATACATAGTAAATCTAAAAGAACCACAAAAAATATAGATTCACGGTTTTTCTATCTTTTAGGAGCCAACGACCAAAAATGCTAGGTAAAATGGCAATTTCCGAGGACACACACGCAACACAAAAAAGGGTTAACTTCTCCCCTACATCCTATTTCCCCATGCGTTTCGGGAAATTTGAAGTTTCTTAAAAATCTCAGGTTCAGAAAAAAAGAGAGGAGAAAGGATCGATACAGCTATTGAAAAGGAGAAATACGTTTTATCGACTTTGGACTTAAGACGTAAAAATAATGCCCAATATAAGATAAGAAAAAATGTACAAAGTGACGAAAAAAAGAATTTTTTGTCATAGTTATTTGTTGTATTTTTCGTTACAGTAAGTTGAGCTCTAAAC
Source organism: Latrodectus geometricus (assembly GCA_026290005.1). Taxonomy (NCBI): domain Eukaryota; kingdom Metazoa; phylum Arthropoda; class Arachnida; order Araneae; family Theridiidae; genus Latrodectus; species Latrodectus geometricus. The sequence goes on along the minus strand of JAPDSC010132297.1, from coordinate 26,770 downwards.
AAATATTTTTTCGAAAGGATAAATCTGTCAAAGGAATTATACAGGCAGTTTTCAGTTTGTTGGAAATTCTTGATATAGAATATTTCGCAATTTCATTATTTTAAAAATGAACTTGCTAAGAACAATACCTTATACAATGGTTGGTTCATCATTCTACAGTTGATTTTTGAATACAATAAGAAATCCCGCAATATACAGTTTAAAATGTATTCTGAATGAAAACAAACGTTTGTGCAAGAAGAATAAATCAAACCCATGAGTGTAAACTGTATAACTTTAAGTTACAGTACTAATTATTCAACTTTAAAACCACATAATGGGAAAATCTATCAACAGGATACAACTGTAAATCTTCTTTATTTACTTTATTTCTTAGAAAAATTTTCATAGACAGTAGACCGTAATCCAGGTATAACCAGGGAGGAGACTCGGAAAATTCTGAAGAATTTACAACGATAGGCATGAATGCAGGAAAAAAAAAAACACATTCAGAAACTGTTATTTAACAGTTTCTGAAATCGAACCCAGAATCAACCTGATCCTACCATTATGGGATGGTAAGGCAAAACACAGCTGCCAACTCGACAAGCGTTTGGGAAGTGCTTGTAATAAGGTGAACAACTATTTTTATTTCACTGAGTTTACACTATGACACTTCCGAAACAACTCGCGAAAATGACTTGCGATACAGATACACATTGTGTTATACAATCACGAAACATTAGTCATCATTCTGTGGATGATGCAATTCTTTTTAACAACGCGGAATAAATAGCACATCAATTGAAAACGGTTGTAAAAATTTTTTTTTAAATATTGAACTGAAATTTTTTTATATATATTGACTTCCGGAGGAACTTATAGAGATAATAAGCCGTTTTTATGGCTTGCAAAGAAGGAATGCCTAATAACTTCCAAGCACCCACAGCAAAATGTTAACCCAAGATTAACCAGTATTTTGAAAAATGAAACTTTCTTGGTAAACAATGAAAAGATGTAAATGTTTGAATATTAAGCAACGGGAGAATTAAGACACAAATGAAAAAAATGTGTATTTAGCTTATTTAAAATTCGGAACTTGTCCTAATTCGATTATTGTTAATTATAACTTAAACCAGGAATAAATTACAGTTTGAAAAGTCCACAAATAAAAAAAGACACTAATACAAACTTAAAAAAGAACTGGCTTATCAATGGAACAAAGTGTCAAGATCGTGATCTCGTTTTAAATAAACTTTTCAAATAAAAATTCATTTTTCTGGATTCATTGCGTAAGCCATTCACAGGCGATGCGTTAAAAATTTAAATTAGCGCATTTCATTATACATCATAATTTCAAAGAAAATATATTTAGAAAGATAAGCAGATGGGTGTGAAGTTTCTAATTGGATTTTAACAGTGAATTTAAAGCATATTAACTGATATGTAACAAATTTTGATCGTTAATAAATAAATATTTGTTTTTTAACTCATAAAAATTTCTAGTTATTATATTATTTAGATTACAGGTTTAGCTAGCAATTTCCACAGATCGTATCCGTTTAACACAACCATTCTCTCTTTTTAAATGATGAAGCCTTTTCCCCTGTTTATCACACCAACGGAAAGACAAAACAACTAATATAATATAACAGATAGCACAATGGTTTCTGGTTGAATCAGGTATCGAACTTGGACACATAAACGATGCTTTTCTTCACCGTATTGAGGCCCCTATATGAATCTTATGATGATAAGTGAGAAGTGTCTTTTCTCTCACTTAAGTTCCGGCGCTTTGCGATAGCTTTTTTTTCCGTGCATGATTTAGAAGCATGGAAGGAAGTACCATAATTGATCCATAGCAAGCGCTGTACATTCTATGATAAAATATCATTTTAACATCGAATAACGAATCAGCATAAAGTCCCATACAAAGGATCTTCTTATCTGCTCAGAAATGTTTTTAGAAAACCTTATCATAAATAGTAAATATAAGAAAAGTTTAACGCAAACAAACCGAATAATTAATGATAACGAAAAAATATATCTTCACAACACATGATGATAAAAAAAACCAACATAAATCATAAAACAAATAAATACATAAATGTTAGCTTAATGTCTAAAATGGTATTTGGATTGTGAATGTGATAGATGAAAAAAACATCGAAAATTATATTCCGATTAAAACAAAAAATGAACTGTATCGATTTGCATTGATCTATTGAGACAAATTTTTTGTTGAACTTTTTACACATTTTAATCAATTGTACTTCATCTATAATCTCTTACAATCAAAAGATCAATAAAATTTACCCTATCGACAAAGGGATGGTGAAACAATGTTTTCTCATAATATTTAAAATAACAAATTTTTAAAGAATCCAAATATTTATCATAATATTTTGACTTCAATAATTGATATTTTTATTTTAATCATGAAATATAAATATAACAAATTTTTGTTATCAAATTTAACAATTCTTGAAATAAATGGCATTAAGCTTTTAATTCTAATCGCTAGATTTTACAAATTAAATTTAATAATAAAGGGTTATTTGTTTACAGATATCGATAGTAATTGTAGAAAAAGTACATAAATGCTCAAAGTGGACAAGAGCAAAAGATTTAATAAAGGATTTATACTGAGAGGAAGAGTTCGTGAGAGTGCGTCATACCAGATGGCAGCTTATCGTACTGTTTGGATTTTGGGCTATGTAGGGATGCCATCTTCGGAGTTGGATACTTCGATCCTAATCACTATTGAATAAGAAAGATGTGTATTACATTTCTCCTTTCTACATGCCAGATGGACGCTTTGAAGTTATACAGATTTTCATTTTTGTGACATGCAATTAAACTTGAATTATTTATGAAAAGTCGTTCTGTAAGGTAACAATATAAGACAACTATTAAAAACCTTTAAACGTATTCAGCAGTTTGGATGTCCTCAGAATTACGTCACTTATTTTTTTTTGTAAAGAGCATTTGCTCCATTACTATCCAGAAATATTTTTAACACAGAAAAACAAATATGTCCAATATTATTTAAACGCAAAAAACTGAGAGAAATGCAACACAGACTAGTGCTTATGGCTGATTAGATCAGAGCTTAGCGGTTAAAGTTGCTTCTGAGCCCTTCACGTCCGAAATGGGAATCGAACGCTAGAACACTTGAATTCAAGCTTAGAACGATACTTACAATTATCAACACAGCTTTTCATTTATGGCAGATAGGCGACAAAGGCAATATAAAAAAGTAATAGCAAAACTGTAATTAAAAATTATAATTACAATTAAGATTACAGAATTATATATTTTAATCTATTAAACGAAAGACATGAAAAAGACGTTTTATAGGATGGCAGAATTAAGAAAAATAATACAAAATTGAAATTATCTAACAAAGAATAACTAAAAACCATCGCATGTCTGTGTTTCATTTCTAGGGACCCTTAGAGAAATAAGAACAATTCCAGTACATTCGAATGAAATGAATAACCACATCCCTCTGTGTAACATCTCCATCAACACGACAGGGAATTCATCGGGGGATGAGACTTGGCCGAGAATTTCGTTTTCCCTATCATTACCCGATGGCGCTCGGTGTCTAATCACAGTCAGTCGAGCATCGAGCAACAAATTATTCGGGCCTTTTCACTGGAACCTAATTCACCCCTTTCAGTTTGCGTCACTCGAATATTCATTTCCCCACCCGCCCACTCATCAACTGCTTCGTTTGTCTTTCGCAAGCACATGCCCGGGCACACACGGCGTAGGACCTCTATCATCATTAGGCCCCGAACAGCCATTTAAGCCTCTTGTCTTTCCTGGCGCAGCTTTTAATCACAGTGGCGTGATTGAGAGCTTTCACCCAGTTTTCGCTCGCCAACCTGTACTCCCATCCCCAACGCCGAACGGCTAGCAAGAGACAGGAACAAATGAAGAGGGAAAATGGATTGCAGCAAGTAACATGACCGATTTAGAATGCAGAGGGTTAGAAAGAATGAACTACATCACGTTTTGTTATTTTAATACGCTTAAAATTCACTGGATTATTCAGCACACAAAAATGACAATTCCATTCTCAAAACACCCTGAAAAAAACTATTGGAATGTTAAGTTTTGGGTAATGATTTTCAGGAATTACGTTTTTCAAACAAGAAAAAATTTACTGTAAAACAACTATACACTGCTCAAAAAGAAAAAGCTATACGACTTCAGTTAGAGAGAACATTTAAACAATATTTAGTAACCGTCAAAAGCTAGTTTCTTAATGAAGGGTCTCAGACAGATTAAGAATAAATAATTTATAATTACGAATACCGAAAATCATTATCTAAAAAAATTAAACCCCCAAAGCATCAATAATAAAATTAAAATATCTTTTTTAACATACATATTTTCTTTAATTGAAATTAACAGTTTTGGCCGAAATTTAAGTAATTTATGATAGTGAGCGATTGTTTAGTAAATATCTGATTTATTAATTTTCATTAACCGAATATTATATTTTTGTTAACGAAAATGAAAAGACAAAAAAATTATAACTAGCCTAGCTTTGAAAAATAAAAGCATAAAAACTACCATAAGTAATTTTTTATGACACTTGAATCATTTGATATACAGCAACATTATCAAAGCCATCAAAATAAAATTTATTAAATTTCCATAGAAATATAACCAATCAGATTTAAACGCGCAATCCAGGATTTGAAACAAAGAAAATTGCATTTAAGAAATCAAGAAGTCCAAGATTTGGATGAAATTTAAAATTTATTTTGCAACAAGATTGAAAAAGAGAGGAAAAGTAAAAAATTTATTATTCTTAAGTGTGAGAGCTAACGAATGATGTCTTTTTTTTTCTCTAGAGTGAAAAAAAATCTATATAATTAAAAAAAAATATTACAAAAAGTGTCTCAAATTAAATTCAATATTTTAATTTTTAATCACTGATGGATGCAGTAAATGTTGGAAACCCTATTAAAATACCATTTGACTATGGGTGGTTAAGAGTTAATAAAAATGGAATATTTCCAGATAGAAAAATGTGTTTTAATTATTGAATTTTATTGATCATGAACTCTTATTTCAGTGATAAGAATTGGCCATCGAATCGAGTGATTTAATACCATTGGATTTCTTTTTAAGGGATTATTTTGAAGTCAAACATTTATACTAACAAGCCCACAAGCACGCGTGCTTCGTAAGGTGAAAATTCAAAGCTGCATCAACAAAATTCAACCGCACTTATGCAAAATGGTCATGAAAAATTTAAAGAAAGAGTGGGAAAGTGCCCACAAAGACCATATGCTTATTGTGTTAACCCATACATAACCCTACCCTGAATACTTTACGATTCAATAAAACAGATAATTAAAGAAATAACTGTGTTTATATTTAATTCAAATTGGCGTTAATATCGGAATTTCTTTTCCATTTATATATAAATAGCAATGAAAATAGAGTCAAGAAGAGATTCTTATCTATTTTGTATATATATATATATATATATATATATAATATAAATACTTTCAGAAAAAAATGGTTTAATAAATTTTATGAAAGACAGTTTCATTTTTTGCTCATGAATGTAACTTTAATTCGCGACGAAAATTAAAATCCCTTACCTGCGGAAGAGAAGCACGCCAAATACAACTCTCAAGAAAAAAATAAACATAGATATATTGCATCCAAAAGTTATTTCCATCCTGTCTTTGGTGATAGTGGTACATTCTAAAATTCAACTTCCCCTTAGTCTGAAAGTGGGGGTGGAGGGAGAAAAGTAAGTGTTCCTTAATTCGCCGTTTTCGTGCACAATCACATGCGAATTTCATCTCAACCCGCCTCGAGATGAGGAACAGCAGGAGAGAAATCTCCCGGATTAATTCCCGGGCGGCAGTCTTCATTACTCCAGGATTTCGGAATGTGTAACTTTCAGGGAACGGAAATAATAAAAAAATAAAGCTCCCCGGAAAAAAAGAAATGGATTCTTCGGAATGTACGCGTTGCTTCTGAGGATAAATGATGTTTGGAATGGTTCTTTTTTTTTATCATCGTATTTGATTTTTTTTTCATACTTTTCATCACTATCGTGTTGAAGACTCAATCCGAAAGAGAGGTAGGATCGAACAGAATTTTAAAATTCAGAGATTATCTTCAATTTTTTCAGCTTTTTTTAGAAAATTAATAAAAAAAATTGAAATCTGAGGAAATATTTATATTTATTAAGAAATAAACATGAGAAAAAGGTATTGAAAACACACTCATTAAATATTACAACATTTCATCAGAGCAGATTCCGATTTTCATTCATTCGAAATGAAAATGGCAATGTTGGGCATATTTGGGAAAAAACACGCATTTACACATTTGTACATGTAAAAGTACATTAAAAATAATAATAAAAATTAGACTTATAACTCATACCAATAATATCGATGCATTCAAATATATATGCTTTTAAATACTTTAAAAACAGTATTAGTTTAAGTTTTCCAAATCTAAAATAAAGAAGGAATTAATTTCAATTTTGGAATGCATGAAATAAAATTCTTACTTTCAATGAATATAATAACCAATAATAACCGTTAATTCCCAAAATAATAAATTTTTGAAGTTAGAAATATGCTTACTACATATTTATTCTTTAGATAGATGTAAAAAAGTAATAAAATATTTTTTATAATTTACGTTATTTGATATATAATTTTTTAAAGAGTTCAATTTGAAAATAATAGATTAATGAATAAAAGTTTAAATTTCTTAATTAAACATATGAATTTTATGGAAGTTCTCGGATAAGCTCATTCCAAAGCGCTTAACTCAACAGTTTTTCTATGTAAAACATAACTTAAACAAGAAATTGGTTTATTTCAACGTGAAATTCCAGTGCAGGAGAGGAAACCAAATAGGCGAGAAGTTTTCGATAAAAGAATGTAGGTTTAATTTGATTACTTTGGCTCACCAAAGTCACTTTTTGCACACGATGGCTCATTCGATCGGAACCAAGAATTCGACGAGGATTCTGAACCTATTACAAGCATCTATGTCCACGGTTTAAAGGGAACATACGAATTTGGTTAAGCGCCTCCAACATCAACTACCACCTCGAGTCTCTCAAAAAGCAAAATTAAGGGCCAGCAACAATTTTGAAAACTATTGATAACCAGAGCGAGTTTAACAGCTTTTGTTGAGAGTAAATTAAATAGCGACACCACACCTCATACAGACTTCAGTTATTAATTCGAATATACTATATAATAACAGTTTTATCTAGTGCGCCAATATGGTAAGATAACAGTCTTCTTAGAAAAAGGTCTCCGGTTTAAATCTGGGCATTGTTAAAAGCTGTTAGACGCGTGTTACGTTTGTTTTCCATATGCGCATCAACCAGAATAAATGCTTAAACATCTTCCGGGTTTCTGCTTTTAAGTTGCATGAATGCATCCTAAAGGCAAAATATCAATGGTTACACATGGATACTGGTTACAAGACATTTAGGAAGCTATCTATCCTGCACATCAAATGAAAAATTATAAAAATAGGTTGATTAATATTTCGAATTATCTGTGGTTATAGTTGGCACACCTGATATACTTTACTTTGTTGTCCTGTACTCGCTTTTTTACACGAGGACTAATTTGACAGGGGCCTACAGTCTACAGTTGGACTTCAAACCACAGCATACAATGACGAAATGGGAATCAAACCTACGAACTCTTGATCTAAAGGTCAAAACGATAACCGTTCAGCTGCCAGCACGACATTGGTCCATCTAAATCTAGAGAATAAGCCTCCTTTCCTTTTAAACTAAAAGGGCATTAAACTACAATGATAAGAAAAAAACGAAATACAAAAATAGAGAAAAAAAAGCAAACGGAATATAATTAACAAAATTTCGTTGTGCAACAAGAAGAAATTAATACTGAAGAAAATGATATTCTCCTATCACGCTGGATGTGAGAAAGTCACGCGCATTTTACACAAAGGGTGCTCCAAAAACAAATATCAGATTTTACCTCCGTTAGCTCTAATACAACAAAACGTTAACGTGCAGACTGATAAAGGATGGTAAAAAAAATAGAATCGCCCTTCAGGTGACGCGTGCGAACGACCGGGTCACGCTCTCGTGGCTGAAAAGGCCTCCTGGTGCTTTTCCAACAGGTACATATGCAATTGTACCGGAAATGATGGCGAACACCCTTGGATGTCACTCTGGTTATGCAGAACTCAATTACAGAGCAACGCATCCATTACGAAGGAACTTTTCCATTTTGATTGATTTTAAAACATGAGCAGTTAAAATGCCAGCAGATTTTCGTTGGTATAATTCTTCAGTCAAAAACTGATTAATGCAAATTGGTTTTAACTGAGTCTCTTATTAAAAACTACTTTTCCCAAGCCGAATCAAATTTTAACTGATCAAAAGCAATTTATGAATTATTTCCATCCTACAAAACTCTAAAATTCTATTGCAGGTTTCTTAATAATACCTTAAATACGTAACGAAGGAAGAAAATATTTTTTGTTGTATGATTACATTACATTATAGCACTGCTTGCGCCAACCACCTTATCATTTTGCACAAGTCAAACGATGAAATCGACACCTAAAATGGTACTCTACGTTTCAATTGTTTATCCCATATCAACAAAAGAGTGTTAAATTAGTATATCAATGTACGAGTCATTTTAGCCACCCGAAAGAACTAAGGCTACCAGGACTTATAATTTAAAATAAATTCCAAAATTTAATAAACATCAATGCCCCTTAAGTAGAAATCAAATCCAAGAATTATTGAACTGAATATCAAGCTGTTCACCTGCTATTTCAGCGTGGCAAGTGTATATACTAGGGCAAATCTGGTATAAGGCTTTTCTGATCATTGTAACCTAGTTTGTCGTACATTTCTTGCATACAAGAGTTAACACGATAGTCAGGCCAATGGACTAACCATTCAGCTTAACGGAGAAACACAAGATCTGATGAAAGTTACTGTACACATACTTTCTCAACACGATAATTTTTGGTAACGTCAGATATCTAACTCTCTATTTAACAGTTATTTTTCTACCAAACTATACCCATATGACCACTTTAAAAAATTCACACTGAAATAGAGAGCGAATTACTTTCAACAATTAACTAATTAGGAAAAGCAATGATAAACAGTAAATATTCATATTTGAAAACACATATTAACACATACTTGAAAACAATTTTTGTCTTGAGTATTTTGGGGGAAAAAATTTGTTGAATTCTATTTTAGAATTGGAATGAAATATAAGAGGTATTTTTCACTTTGTTCTGTCTCAGCACTTCGAGTTATAAATAATCTCTTTTATCACAGAAACATCTTTAGAATCGTGAGTTTTTTTTTAAACGCGCAATGTCTAACCTTGAGGTACGATTGAAGCTTTTATACACGTTGCTTCACAGTAGAATATTATTTGGTATCTTGTAAAGAAAACTACAGATGTTGGAAAAGTGATATTTATTTCTAATTCTACATTTTTTAAACAGAATTAAATTTAAATTTCGAAAGCAGTTTAATTTCGAAAAAAAAATTTTTTTAGTTGCCAATTTTTGAAGGGTAACATTTATTTTTGATTCCATACTTTTTAAAATACAATTTCGAAGATATTGCATTTTATTAAAAATTTTAGAAGTTATGTATAAGTTTTGAGAATAGTGATTTTTACTTTTGATTTTATGCTAACTTTCAAAAGCATTTATTCACAAATGTTCAAGTATTAGATTTAATCTATTTAAGGAAACAGTAATTTTCCAATCGTCTTTTGTTTTCCGAAATTTAATTTCCAGTATATTGCATTTTATTATTAATTTAGGAATATTAAGTTTAACATCTGAAAAGCGATTTCTTTTTATTTTCTGTTCCACAGATGTTGCATTTAATTTACAAATTTTCGAATATTAGTCCCAATTTTTTTAAGTCGCAATTTTATTCACATATTTGATTACGTACTTTCTAGAATTAAATTTTGAAATCGATGCATTTTATTAATAAACTTTAGGATATTATCTTTATTAACTTTTTATTATTTTTTATGCCGCAACTATTTAAAAATGTTTCAATATTATTAATGTCAAACTTTTATGCCTAATTATTGAAAATAAAAATGTTTTTCATAATTCTTCGAATTTTTTAATATCAGTTGTAATATTTAAAAAAGTGGGTTTTTTCTTTATACTTCTGATCCTCGGAGAATTCGGTTTCAAAGATGTTTCACTTTAATTAAAAACTTCAAAATATTATGCTTAGCTGCAGAAAACAAAAATAAAACAATCTTTCATGCTGTAATACTTCAAATTTCAACATCAGAGTTAATATTTAAAAGTAATGATTTTCCTTATAACTGATTCTAAGCTTTTTGAAATTTAATTTTGAGAATACTGCATTTAATAAATTTGAGAGTAATATTCATAAACAGTAACTTAATTTCAAGTTTTATTTTTTAATGTTCAATGATTGAACGTAGTTTTAGCACTTATTTCTAAACATCTTCTTCCAAAAATACATTTAACTTGAAAAAGGAAGAAAATTTATTGTAGACATTTTAAGGTATTTTTTGTGGCAAAAAGTTGTACAAAATTTATAATTAAGAAACAAACTTTGCAGACTTTATGAATTTTTTTACATAAAACGATCCACATCATAAAGATTCAAACTTTTTGCACATATTTTCTTTCTCTTCTTATAATTATACAATATTCAGTAAAAGTTGGTCACGAATAAAACTATTTTAGACAATTTTTACTTAAAACTAGGAAAAGAACAAAGCTAACGAAAGACAGGTGCACATAATAGTGCACCAGTCTTTTCGTAAGCATTTTAAAATATATATCTCTGATATTTGTCTTAAATTTAAAATAACTGAAATATGAATAAAACAGTGGACAACCAATGTGCCGACATGACATAAAATTCAACAATGGCATGCTGAAACAGCTATACTAGTGGCAATTAACAAGCAACTAAGAATACGAGCCGACAAACAGAAATATATATCCTTTCGAGAATCGAACCATAACGGACACAAAGGAAGAGGGAGTTCTCGCAAACAAGTAGGCAACGTCCGAAAAATTTTAAAAGAGGTTCCAAAGGCACAGCATATCAATAAAAACGGAATACACGTTTCCTATCTACTGTAGTGTGTCGGCGTGAACCGGTTATTCAACCCTATCTCTCTGGCAGATAGTTAAAAACCCTTGTCCACAATAGCCTGATAACGGTAAAATATGCGCCTCATCGGCAAGATAAGGCCTTGGCGATACGCAAATTTAACTTTCGTAAACCACAATTTGGATTTTCATAAGAACACACGGAAATTTTCCCTTCTTCCGCCTTAATCAGTCACTCACACTAGTGATAAATGCAAGCATATTATTATGATGCCTCAAATGAAAAATCGAATAATTTGCTCGAAATTGAAGAGTGCAGCAGAGAAATTTAATGGGACCATTCATCAGTCCTGGATGATAGAAATCTCTGGCAAATCAAAGGTGTTTATGGTTTCGCTTTTCGATACGCTCGACTTGTTATTGAACGAGAATAGAGCTGTGTGTATGTGTCAATTTTTTGTCTCACAATCACCTTCAATAATGATCGGGGGTTAAGCAAATATATTTTTTGGTATGCAGATTATAAAAATTAGTATCGGCGATCACCCCAAAATGATTTAGCGGTCTACCGATTTAGCTGCCTACACTTGAGTTAAACAATATAATATCGTTCCGGGATCCTGCTCGCTTCAAGAGCGAATAGTATGATTTTGCTTTTTAAAATTGTAATGTATGGTTAACCACTGATAGAAAAAATATGTATGTTCATCAGATTAACTACTTCTTTCTACATTTCTATGATGTAATTTAAAAAAAATAAATAACTATATTTTTGTTTTTCGATTTTTTAAAAAGTCTTCTTATCCATTTAAGCGAAAGCATTTTCAATTCTCCCAATACGCCGCCAATCAAAAAGGAGTTGAGAAGCACATGTAGAACACCACTTTAATATTTAATAGATATGTAATTAAAGGGAATTCTCTAGTGAAAATTTCTATATTTCCTTTTAGCCGATCAATAAATAAAGAACTATTTCGCAGATTTTTTTTTTAAACTATATAAATACTAGTCATTATTTTTCCAAATCACAATTTTTCTTTCACACGCTTTCCACAAGCAGACATGCCCGCAAGTTTGTCTCATAGCTGCTTGCTTCAATGACTTAAAAGCGATTAAATAGTCAAAAGCTTCATAATTTTGAATCATAATCAACAGATGAACTAGTGCTCTATTGATTTCTAGAAATAAATTAATTATATATAATTATAATAAATTAAACCAAACACTATTTAGATGTTTAACAAAAATTATTGACAGTAAAAGAAACTCGTAGCTTTTAGCAAGAAATGTTATTTTGATTGAATTTGAATTAACGCAGAATTCAATATTTTTTGCCATCCATTACGGATTTATGCCTTAATGAATTTATTCTGTAAATTTAGATAAAAATTATCTATTCAAATTTTGCAAAAATTTCTTAGTTATATACTTTTCCAATAAATATAAAATTTACGTCAACAAGCATTTAGAAAGTATTATATATTACAAAATCTATTTAATTTTGAATTTCCTTTAAATTTCAAACTGATAAATTTTGTAAGTATAAGTTTGTTCGCTTAAATTGTTTTAGAATTTAAACTGAAATCAAATTCAGTTAAAACTTAAAATAAAAAAGTAGTTATTTTTAAAAATAACTTTTTAGAAATGGCACCAATATATCGTAAAAATTGTTACCGTTTCAACAAATTCACTCGAGTAATTCAAGGATATTCGAGAGCACATGCAATTCAAAAACTTATTTTTTTAAATTGGTTCGAAAAATAATAAAATAAGTCCAAAAACAAAAAGTGCAAAGAATAATGAGGTTCTTTCTTTGATAAAATATAAATTGACTTCAAGATAAAATCCAAATGGCAATCATCTTCAAAATCCAAGTTAGAAACAGCAAGGATGTTTCTTTCTTCATGACTTTTCTTTTGCCAAATTAGCTATAGTGTACTCCTTCACAGAAAACAAGCTATTTTTTTTCGATAATAAAAATAATAGCAATGATAAGAAAAATATACATTATTGAAATGCTTCCAGGCAAAAAAAAGTAAAGTCTGGGGATAAAAATCTTCAGAAAATTCACAAAGTTTTGAAGGAAAATTAATTTTGTGAAAAATTAAAATTAATTATTGTTAAAACCAAATATTTTTATTAATAATTAGTAGAAGTTTTAACATAGCATTGTGAGCTACCTAATGGCCTAAGCTGTTGTAGGGCATTTTAACGCCCATCACATAATAGCCTTCTAGGAGAATTTTGAGTGAGCTGTATTCATGTGTTTACAAGGGTGGAAACCCGGAAAATTCCTAAGCATCCATTTTCTGTTGCTCAACAGCGACTGGTAACGAACCCGGGATATTTCGATCTTAAATGTGAAATCCTACCATTAGGCATTTGTGAGATCATAGTAGTAGATGATATGTGAAATTCTAACAAAATTTGATTCTTAAAATTCTGCACAAAGAAATATATTTAAATGATGGTTTAATAATTGCCAGCTATTAGATTACTTTTGATATTACGGTAACTTAAAAGTTGAAAGAGTTGTTGTAAAGCTTTTCAAACTTGCAAAATATGTTTTACCATACGGTAAAAATTTTCAGAATACAGTGGTGTATATTTTTGAAATTAGATTTAAAACATTCACTTATCAATATAATTTCTATATGTATGGAGCACTAAAATATGACTCAATCAGCTAGGCTTAACTTTGTCAGTCAGTATATTTAATGTATATTTACTGAAACCATCTAATAATAATTAAAAAAACTGCATTATATTTTAATTTTCAGTATGAATAGTCACCATGGTTAATAATGAAAACATTTTTAAGAGTGAAAAGTTAAAAGTTAGATTCTAACCACTGTAAAATTATGGAAGATGAATGTTCTTGCCTTCTGCATATATTAAAAATAGAATTCTGAATATAATTAAAAAGCCCTTGAATAGTATTCAGCACTTAGACTATTTACTTATACAGTGACAAATTTCCCATGCGTATACATATTATTTTTAATTCAATTAAATACTTTTATTACTTCGAGAAGAAGACAACTGAGGACCCAAAACGTAGCGTTTATTTATATGTTATCTATACGTTTCCGCAGACCTTTTGAGAAACACAAATTTGAATGCATAAATAAAAATGTTTTTGAGTCGTAACTCAGGCTTTTCAGTTTCTCTCAAGAAAGTAAGCAGACAATTTCGTCCCCAATGATCCGATGACGTCATATGTAAGTATGTAATTGTTCCAAGATTAAAAAATTTTGGAAAAAAAGAATTATGTTACATTCTGAAGCTTTATGATTTTCTTTTGATACAACGATCAACCATTTTTTTTCAAATAAAAGTAAACTTTCTCAATAGATATATGTGAAATTTCATTATTGGTAATTTACATAATATATTGGTAACCCAAATAATTTCTTTATATTTGCAACAGTCAGAGAAGTAACTCCATGAACTAAAACAAATTTTGGTTTCTTATACATTAAATCACAAGAGATTAATTCACACTTTATAATAGAAATTATTTTTTAAAAAAAGTTTAATACGAAACTTAAGTTACAATTTGAAATTTAGGATGACAGCAGATTTTAAACACAAAATCTGATTGATTCTATAAGACTATTAATGGCGCAATCATTTCTATAACTATTGTAGAAGTGTTGCAATAAGACATAAGAATTCAAAATGAAAAAAGTGTGTGGATTTTTGAAAAAATAAAAGGTGATGATAAATTAATGTAAGTTGTTCAGAGCCCTTCAACGAGTTGAGTTTCACCAAAATGTTATAAAAAAAAAAAGAAAGAAAGAAATGGTGAGGGTATACAGTGCAAGATGAGATTTCAATTTCTAGAAAATAATTAGTTCCAAATTTCGCCTCTAGATATTTTGGCACGGCAAAAAATGTAGTAATATGAGTGATAATAAAATAAATACCAAATAAATTAGTACCTAATTATTTTGTTAACAATGTCCATAGTGATTATTGTAAATTATAAAAGAAAGTTAATATGTGGAAAATGTGCCCTGGAGGAGATTTCTGTGGATATTCTTTAAATTGAATTTGAACACAAGTATTAAACAAATACATTTTTCATAATGGGTACTTCAGAGTGTTCACAGCTTTTCCATTGCGATAAGTGGTGGCCCACTGTCAATTAAAAACGTTCCTAAAACGTTGTATACGATAGATTTTGCTGTACGCTACGCTAGTTTTTAGCTGTTATGATGTAAACTGCTAAGAATTGTCAAATGAAGGACTGATTATTTCTTGATAGTATTTTGACATACATTAATACATATAACTTGATAGATAACTTAATAGCATCAAAACAAAGGATAATTTTTAGATATGATTACTTTGACTTGATGGGTAGGAAATAATTTTATTAGATTAACTTTTGGAAAATAAAATCGAATCAGTAAATAATTATTAAGTATATTTGTATTGACATGAAAAGTTGGCCACCATAATACTAAATATGAAGTGATGTAAAGTAACTCAGGTCTGCAAACATTTTAAACAATATCTTAAAATCAATGCGTTGTCTATTAATAAGTTGTATTCATTTATTGAATGCAAGCAGACTTTTTATAATAATATAGTATCGACTTTAAGAGAATCATCCGTTCCGAATTCGCAGAACTTTTCTTCCAACCTGAAAACAAATTAACATTTCAAATTACTCTCCCGTCCTCGGAGGTGACTCGGAAGTGAAATTCGGAGCATGCTTCAAAAGACTTCTGAAAGGCCTCATTTATTTCCTCGCCACAAAATGAATCGTTTTGGCGCGCTCGCGAAGAAAGTAGCTAATTCGCCTTCTCCGCCAAGAACACAATGCACCAGGACGACAATGATTTCATGGTAACAAAAAAATTGTACAGAGAGGGAGATTATTTCCATAATGTGATCACACTCCTTACAATAACAATAGTTTGCAACGCTAAGGTACGAAAACGCAGCTTTTCCGGTGAGAAATTCGGTGGAAACAATGGAAAGTCCAAGAATTTCTGCTCTTCCTCCCAGAAACCGTCGTAAGCAATTCATTATCCTGATAACAGAGGCCCAACGCTTTCTCTTTTCAAAAAGGGTTGAGAATTATGATTAAGGTTTCCCCTTCTGACAATCAGCCCACTTAATTCTTAATGAGAACCTGGTGTTTGTGTGCCACGCGGTTATTCTCGGTATTTCCCGCCAACAGCCGATCGATTATTCAACGAAAGGTGTTAAGCTTACTTCATAATGCATACTTCATCTCGGTTCTCCACCCTTTCTGCACGGGGAATGGAAAAGTTTTAAATAATTCACGGGCGATTGCGAAATTGGCGATTCTCGCCAAAACGAAAAGAATTATAACAAAGCTTATGGCAACAGGAATGTGTGCCGCCTACATTACTCCTAAGCCGTATGATTGCAGTGTCCAGAGAATCATGTTTTGCACAAGGGATAGCACATTCTTAAACATTGAGTGTTTACTCACATTGTAACTGTTAAATAAACCGTAAAGGAATTCGTGATACACACACAAATTATTTATATGACAAAATTAAAATTTATAAACCATCATTTAAGACAAGCGTTTCCAAAATATTTTGATGTCAAAAATATTATTAAAATCAACAAAATATAAAAAGTATTAAAGCACATATAATGTTCCCTACATGTTAGTTTACATGTGTTTGTCAATGTTTTTGTATATCTTTGTTTTCATAGAAATCGGTTTATTTTGGTGAAATTTAGAATTTTCAATTGAGAGATCCCATTTAAGACCAGAAATATTTTTTTGGACCATTACCCCGATGTCAAAAATCATTTTGTTCATGCTAAATTAAAAAATGAACCAGCATCATTGAAGGCGTAATTTTTTAAGCTCTGTTTAGTGAAAAAAATATTTATGTTTATTGCATGACATATACCAATTCGTTCAGCAGATGTTTATGAATCTTCTACTTCTTAAAATATCTTTATAAATATTTAACAATCAAATGTTTTCTATTATTTACAAATGTCACACCAATCCATAGTCATACTACGTAATTACAACAGGGTACAGGACCTTGAAAGTTTATGGAAATTCTAAGAGTTCGAATTTTACAGAGCTATTGGGAGTTCGTGATAGTTTAATCAGTTTAAATTTTTAGAATAAATCATTAAATAGTATCCGCGTTTCATTATTGTATAAAGATTTGTGCTCAAGACAGAGCGTTGAATATCATAACTTTTTCAATACATATAATTTGGTGTTAACACGATGAATATGTGATGAAAAAAATGCAATTGTAGAAAAGGAAAAAAAGATTAAATAAAAACCGAAAATAAAATATAAATCGAATTTATCTCTTTCCGTAAGAATCGAAATGTGAAAGCTAAATAAGTAAACAAACTTTGTACTAAGAGTTCCGTTAACAAAACTTTCGAACAGAAGATGAAATGAACATAAAAGGCACAAGCACTTTAATGGATTTTATACTAGGATAAAGCTGATGAGATACATTCAGGACAAAACTAATCTCCGCTGCTTCAGAAGAAAATGACTTTGATGGATAAGTGCACGGATGAAACAAAAAAAAATTCAAGACGTCGATCTTTTTTATGTTAAGCATTAAAGGAAATCCCACTAACCTATTATTTTATTCAAGATCAGGGGGAAGGACAAAAGGAATAATGCGCCTATACTTTGCTTGAAAATCCCCGAAACTAAATAAATTCTAAGTTTACAATAGTTTTATTTCATTTTACATTCATGAAAGAACAGGTCAATGAGTTAAGAAATGTTTATCATCAGCTACTTGTGGACTTCTAAATCATTTTGGCCACCAATATGAAAATTAATTTTATTCCTTTACATATACAATTATTTTCCTTTTTAAAAAAAAAAAAAAAAAAAAGAAGTACATAATTTTAAAAAAAATTATTTCTTTTTTAATCTATGATAAAAAAAAAATTAAGCTTCGAAATTATCTTTTAAAACATTTTCACATATAAAATTAATTTGAAGGATTAAAACTCTAAAGTCACCTACGAATAAAATAGTGGTTTCGCTCAAAAAGAACTTTTTTCACACGCGAAAGTTAATTAGACAAGAATCTAATTTAAAATGTAGATTTCAAATTATGACAAACCTCCATGCCCGATGTTGGAATCGAATCCAGAACCGAAAGCCAATCTGCTTCATTTTGGTGAATAATCTTGAAGCAATCTAGTGATAAGCTGATGTGTGTGTGTTTACTCTCATAATCCTCAGAATAATAATAAACTGAATGTAAAGCTAATGAAAACAATAAGCGAGTAAAACAAGTATGGCATAACGTTAAAATGACCGAAGTAAATTATATAATAATGCAAAGAACTAAAAAAAATTTTTATTGAAAGAAACCAAAAAAATATGAAAAAGTATAAAAATTGGATGTCCAAAAACTAGAGATAAGTATTAAAAAAATATATTCAAAAATGTAAATCAGTATGCAAAAGTATAATATAAGTTCTTTATCTAGTATTCAAAATAAGACAAAGTGTAAATCTGAAAGTATTAAAAATCCTGTTTATATCAGTATGAATTTAGTAAGAATTCGCATTTTCTCGCCAAACGAAATAGCACAGTTAGGAATTTCGACACACATACACACAATTTCTTATCTTTCATGAGGCTTTGTAATGACTGGCTGAAAGAAATGCAAACTCAAGAAGTTTTTAAATCCTCATTGTCATATAATTTTGGTCAAAATAGATAATTTCAATTTTTTTATTTATTTATTTATTTATTTTTCTTTTTGCTGTCATAAAGTTTAATATACTTTGACCCGAAGAACTCAAAAGTTTAAATAACGACCCGACTTTTAAATATATTAATTATTTTCATTCATTTCATGTACAAATAATTAATAAAATAATAAAAGCAACTTTAGCTAAAAAATTTGTTGCTTCTGATATCAAATTTTAATTAAACAAATTGATACAAACAAATTTCACAAGCTAATATTTTTTTAAAAAAATAACTTTTTTGACAAAGAATAATTCCGCAATATATTTTTCCACATTTATTTTTTTGAAAAACTTATTTTAAAGGACTTTTAAAAGCGGGATTTCCATTAAACTGGAATTCAGTTTCTAAAGTAACATTTTACAAACAAGTTTAAACTGAACCGTTTTCTGACGGAAAAGCAGCCATAATTATGTTGATTTTACTGGAGAAATAGATTATAAATTTCAATTTTAAATTTGAAAATCTTTTAGCTCGAGCGAGAAATAGAAACACTTGTTGCAATAAAAATTGTCTCATAAAAATCTTGCATTTTAACTGGTTTAATAATTTTTATAATTCATATACTAGTGTTATTTTATCAATAACTAAATATGTTTATGAAAAAGTAAGCTCACAGCTCTTGTGAAACAAGTATCTAAATGATATCTTACTTTTAAGTATTAAATGAAAAGCAATGATCTATTTTTTTGATTTTACTGTATGAAAATATCCAATGATTCAAGAGTTTAACTAGGTTTTCAGTGTTCAAATATGTTTATTAAAATCAATTTATTTTAAATTTTGTTTCTTTCCTTGCATGGTTAGATCGTTACAGTGATCAAACAATAACAAGATTCTCCTGAATCTCAGAGGACCGCGCTAGAGCCTACTTGAGAAAGGCGTCGTTCTCCATCCAGAATGTATCAGGTTCGATACCAAACTCAGCTGAAAACACAAGTGAAAGGTTCTATACATATTCGTAATCCATAAATTCCTATTCCCTGCATTAGTTAGCTCAAATAACAGAATGCTAATTCAAGTATCAACCACGTCACTTGATCTTGATTTAAAATGGAGAGCCAAATGTCCATGTTTGATGGCTGGTTGGGTTTTATGGCGCAAGGTCCAAAAAGGACGAGCTACGCCCATGTTTGATGGCGCCAGAAGCCAAAAATAAGTAGCAGGAAATACACTGCAAAAATCTAATTAAACCTAAATATCATCAAGCTGAAACCTACGCTGAAAATGTTTAACATACTACAAATGTTCATTTTCAAAAGCCATCACGTGCATCTGTGAGTCACAATTGCTTCCTATGTATTTTATATACAAAATACATGATTCTACTTGTCGATTAAAATATTTCATAATATTAACGTATACAACAGGACAATGGTCATATAATATCACGAAGTATCAAATTTAAAGGACAAAGTTGAACTTTGTCTTATAAATTTGATACTTCATAAAATCACATTTATGTGTTATGACATTCATAAAATATATTATATGCCGCGTAGTTGGTGCCTTTCAATGTAACCCTGATTGGGAAGATAATTTAAGATCTTGTAATTTGCGCCTTACCATAAGAATTTCTTTTCACAAACTCATAAGACCAGTAAGTCTTAAAAATCGAATATTAATTAATCAAATAATATAGTTCATAATTTTGAAAAATTAAATTCTAAAACTTTTTTTTTACAATTAAATTTTGCACGCTGAAAGTTACAGCATTAAAACATTCAAAAACATTCCAGAAATATATATTTTGTTTTATATATACAGAAATTTCAAAAAAAATGTGAAAAAATTCCTTTTTTAGCAAAACACATTTTGCTCATAAATACGTGACAAACTTCAGTTATTGACAAATGTTAAATAATATCATCACATCAAATCAAGTAAAAAAGTTTATTGATTTATATTTTAAATACTTTACATATTGAATTTTTAATTGAATACGTTTCTTCGAGTTTTTTGAAAAATTGAAATGATTGTGTTAAATATTTATAAATTTTTATGTTTAAAATAAGCTTTTCAACTTTTCTTAGTTGGCTAATATATATATATATATATATATATATATATATATATATATATATATATAGTATTAAACTGGTTTTTTTTATAGAAATACATTTATTAATAATAAAAAATGTATTTATAAGCTAATAATTAGATTAATTGTTAAGATTCGTGCAAAAGAATACATATACCGACTTTTTTTCATATTTATTAAAAATTGCTTCTTACATGTGGTATACATTTATATTAGAATTAATTATTATTATTTAAAGATTGTTGTAGCTCCAAAAAGCAAAACACATCGATATTCCATTTACTTCTTTAAATAGAATACTTTTTCTCAGAACTTCCAAATTTTTTTATTAAAAAAGTAATTGAGTTTCCTCAGGCTTTAACTCAGTTGTAGAATATTTTAATTAGAGCATAATGATATTTTATAATACGAATTTTTAATCCCAGAATTATTTTTGAACGTCAAAATCTGAAAAATGAAGTAAAAGAAGACGATTTAATTCAAAGCAGCACCATTCATTAATGAAAAAACAAAACATACATGGAAATGTTTCGTATCTTAAGAATGATTTTCGATATAATTGAGAAAATACTTATTACGAAAATCTAGTTTTCTCTCATCTTATTTTTAATACATAAACATTATAGAATTATGTAATAGTCATTCTAAAATTAAGAATAGAACAATAAGTTTATTAACACATGCACGCTATTTAATATTTCTAATACCAAATCATTTCATAGAAAGAAAAATTTATTCATAAATTTTTCTCAACTTTATTATTAATATTAATTCTCTAACAAAAATTAGTTCACAGGAAATATTAATTTTCATCAATATTTTATTCCTAACCAACAAAATGTGAATTAAAAATGTAATTGAATAATTTTTTATTTTTTTGTGTAAAAAAATATTTAGTTACCAAAATCCATTAAATATTTTTGGCAATTTCATTCTTTCTGTAAAATATGAATCTTTTAAATTTTATGAACTTAAAAATTTTATGGAATATAATATGCATTAATCTTTATAAAAATTATTGACGAATTTTCAATCAGTAAATACCATAACTGAAGAAATTATTTCAGGAAATATTTCGCGGAAGTTACTTTATCAGAAAATATCAGTGAAATAAGAATACATGTATTTTAAAATATAGAAGAATTCAGTATTAATAGCCTATAAAATTAGTAGACTTATATACAAGAACATTTCTTCCTGATAAAATCGGTCATAATATTCAACAATTCCAATTTTGGTCCCCTTAATTTATATAAGGTATTCAAGAATTTATAAAGAGAACCAGAGGAATTAAGGAATTTAAAAGTTTTATTAAAAACACAAACAAGTTTGTGCATTATTAAAATTTGCTCAGATTGTGTCACCCTAATAAGAGCTACAGCTATGTTATGCAAATAAAAGCTTGAAAAATAATGATTCAATTATTGTGAAGGAAACTTTGTAAAAATATTTGTCCTATATATAGCATTTAACAACAGATTCAACATTCTTAGATATATATTCTTCTATATATATCTTATATTTTTTAAAATATCAAAAGTCATTTAAGAATAAATTATCAAAAATCAAAAGTTGAATAAATCACAACAAAAAATAAATTCTAGAACAAATCAGATTAAACATCAGAATGTTTATCTGCAGATACTAAATACAGTAAATGTAGTGCATTATTGTATTGTGAGCAACAAGTGGCAAAGGTTCAAAATATCAAAGTTAAACATGTTGATAATGAACAATATTTGAGAAAGAAATCACCTGAGCAACCTTACTTCGATATTCATACTTTGGTATATCAGAACTTAAATCTTACTTTGGTATATCAGAAGTTAAGGACTTGATCAAATTTTCTAATCTTTGAATCTGTAAAAGCTATTGTGCAAGAAGGATCTAAGCATGTTAAATATTCATAGGATTCAATGTTCCTCCATTGGGCTTGAGGTAGTTCATCTAAGGTATCCAACCTCATTATGGGGCCATATTCACAATAATGAAGCATATGTACACATTTAACTCATTAGTTTATTGATATAATCTAGTTTCCTACACACTGTTATGCAAGTTACATTTGACTAGTGATAGGACCAGGCATTTTAGAGTAAAAGGTCTAGGATTTGATCTTCGGCTTTTAATAGAACAAAAGATAATACACACAAACATATTTCTGCAATGTGCTTGCCTCACAGATCAGATAGGCATTTGAATACCAGTCTTATATAGCCTGCAGGAAGAATTTTTCATAAATAAAAGGTTAGTTGGTTTGTTAAGGTTTATGTACAAGGTCCAAAAATGGACATGCTGGACCATCATAAATAATAGGATGCATTCACATATTTGAGAGAATTTCCAATCACCCATTTCAAAATAAATATGCAAATGGTAGAAAATGAACAAACATCTCATATTGTTCAACAGAGATTAATATAAGACAAAGGACCTTTTAATCTAAATAATCTTATCATTTGTGCACAATGGACCCTATGCTAATATTTAACAGTTTTTGAGATTCTCACCAAGTGATATGTGAAAAATGAAAGATGTTCTCAGAAAGCAAATGTAAAAATATTGTACATATTAAAAGATTACAACAGCTTTCAACCTTTCAGCTGGTAGATTACACAGTATATGGTCACATATAATGTGTAGTCTACCACTACATATATATATATATTCAAAATATCAAACTATCCTTTGATATTTTTGTCTTTATTATTTTCTTTTTACAAAATTTAAATGTAATAAAAAATAACAATCATAAATTTCCTACAAGATAACTTCACGTTCAACTATTTTACCAGCATTTTAACTTAAGATACATTATATATCTAATGGTACATATGTTAATAATCTCGACATTAAAAATCATTGTGTGCAGTATGCATGGGAGAAAAATATAAAACTATTTTATAAATTATACAAATAGAACAAATTCATTATCATATTATTTTAATTACTTTTTAATTGATAACATTACAAAAAATAATCAATATTTATTCATGAATCTGATATGATTTGGCCTTGAACCAGTATATAAGACATGTCTGCACATTTTCACATAGATCTTGAATGTGATGTGATCTCAACCATTGATGAACAGGAAATGAATGTTGCTTTTCTTTCCTCATGAAAGTTTCTCAGGATGGATGTTTCGAAGTTTAGAAACATTGTTTTTACAGTCATCACAGCAGCCTCCAGAAGTAAAGCTCTCAGCCATACTAATTTGATATGATTACATTTACTATTTCTTTCATTATTTTATTAAAATTTCACTTTTTTTTAAGTGCCTTAGTCCATTTATACAATAACCATTTACAAAATCCAATTCACTTTCTATCAATATTTCCCTTCCTATTATTTAAATAATGTTTTATAATATTCAAATAATATGTTAATCAAGGAGTAATAACATATTATAAGCTTATAAACTGGTATAATGAGTGATAATAATATTTAAAAAGCAACTATTTGGAAGAGATTCACAGTAGACAATAAATTAGATACGATTGCTAATCAGAAAGTTTTTCAAAGCATTCCCGAAAGATAATCTTTTTGCAATTTCTATCATTAGTTTTTGTTCCTCCATAATATGCTGCTGATATATTAGTCTATATCCTTATTTTTATCCAAACAGTCTTATAAAAGAATAACACACCAAGTGAAGATTTATCATTCCAAAAGTTCTTCAAACACAAAAATATAAATATGTACATTTGTTACTTTTTATTTTCCCTTTATGCAATTAGATACTGATAAAATATCATATCACATAACAAAATATCATCAAGAAGATTTAATGCCGAATAAGACTGAAAAACAAATCTTGGAATGTCTATTTTTGAATGATTAAACTATGAAAAGTATTAATACATAAAATATCACAAAACTCTTTTAGTTATTTTTAAATTATAATAAACAAGTCTAGAAAATTAATGAAAAAATAAATCAGTCACTTTATATCACATAAAAGCATTTGAAAAAAATTCTAGTATCATAAAATAAATTTCTCGCAGGTTCAACACTAACAGCAATGATATATACTTTAAAGCATTATGAGCTTTTTAAATATTCAAATGTACGTGAAGAATTTTTAGTGAAGCGTAATGAATGGAAATTAAAATGGAATTAAAAAGATAAAAAATTTTCTTTCTAGATTTAGATAGAATGTGATAGCTGAGGCTATAATTTTAAATGCCATAGTGACCTTATAAGTAAATAAGCATTTTTCAAGAAATTTTAACTTAATTTTTCCCTATGAGACAGAATAAGAACTGATTTAATAAGAAAGTTTTACAAAAAGTATTAGATATAATATCAAAATCTAACAGCACGGTACATTACACCACATTCATCTATTTTCTGGTGATATTGTAAAATGTTTCTTACATAATAATATCACAAAGGTCAGAAATGCTTGAGATAAGCTTGAAAATATTTTGCTACATATTCTTTTACATAAATATTCAAAAATAATTTGCACATTTAAAAGAATAAAAGGCAGAAAAATAGATATAAAGAAATGAACAGATTTAAGTTCCTCTAAAAATTTTTTGAATATATTGATTAGATGCCTTAAAATATTCTTAATAATTCTTCTTCATATATTATTAATAATTCTTAAAATATTGTCGACTTATATTTTTTTAATTATTCACAACAATAACAATCAATTTGTATTTGAAACCGACTAAAGTGTAAAAAATGCAACATTTTTCACTTTTTACAAAAATTTTCGGGTATTTTTTTAAAAAATATAAATTGATATAATATAGATAAGTAGTTTTTAAATATTATAAAAATGGCAGCATTCTTCATGCATGATTTAACATAATCATTTCTTGATTAAAATAAGAAATGTTATTAAAATAAGGATTTAGAACTCTCAAGTATACAGCATTAATAGTTAACAATGATTTGCAAATAACTATTTTACATGTTATAAATAACTAAGAAGGAAAAAATTAATGTGATAAATATTTTAATGAAATTTAATTTTGTAAATGAAATGTCTTATATTTGATGACTTCATTCCTTTCTTTTTAAATTATATATTTAAAATGTCATTTTACTCAAGAAATATTAATCTAATTTTTAAACAGTTGGGAATTATTATAGCTATATCATTAGAATATAGTACATATAAACTAATACAGAACACAAATTACTTTTTAATAATTAGATAATAAAATAAGCATCAAATAACTAACATTTTATTACATAAGAAACATGTTTTTAAACGTATACTATTAAAATACTTAAAATAAAATAAATTTTACAGAATATGTAAAAGTAAATATTTTAAAATATAATCATGTCGTAGTTTTAAGTTATTTATTTTTAAAAAATAACTAAGATCCTTGTTCTTAAAGAGAAATATTTGTATTCAATAAACCAAAACAAACCCCGATTTCAGTTTTATTTTTAGAATGATTTTTATTATTAATAAAAATATTGAAGTATTATTAAAAAAATCTCATCATGAGCCAGAAATAAGATAGAAACTGTGTTAAAAACAATGCACATTAGGTACTTCTTTTATAATTTCAAGCCGTATTGTTTACCGCACTTGACAGTCAAACGATAGCAGAACTGAATCTAGCAGAAGCTATGTAAACAACGTGTTTTCTAAAATATTAGAATAAGATATATTTACAAATAGACCTACCTCGTGAGGCTGAGGGTGCTTATGAGTGCATGTTTTTGAATGCAGGTGACAGTGAACGGTTAAAAATAACATAAATACATTTAATATTAGCCACACATCAGCTACCTTCCATTTCACTCTAGCCACCATTTTGACAATACACATTATACTGCGCGCTCTAGTGAGGAGTGCAGCAGACGACCAAAATGAAAAA